>PYXC01001398.1:1572500-2010000 GCA_015244755.2 Tenualosa ilisha | reverse complement strand
ATGTATTTGTGAGACCACTGGAAATTTTAACTAGATTACAAAAAATATGGTTGACATAACGGTAATTACACTTTTATATCTTTTTTAATATGTTTATACTGTATTTCATTTGCACGTGTCTGTTTAGGTTATGGCATGATATATGCTTCTTGTCCAGGTGTTTTCGTTCCTTCATGCACATAACTGTCTGTGTTTTTTCAAGAAAACCTTGCTTCAGTACTGTGAAGGCTTTGTATTCCACAAGAGTTTATACCACAGAATTCAGAGTCATGTGTAAAGACATTCTTTTATGCTGATGTATGGTCACAAGCAAATCCTATCCTGTTGCTCAAACACACTTGTAGCTGGGACTATAACATTTATATGAATATTCACTTCATGCATGCGTCACCCTGGCTCACGTTCATTTTTCAGGACTTGCACAACCGACACACCAAAATGTAGGATGCAGGTGCAGGATACCTGTGGCATCAATGGTGTATGGGTGTTAGAAGCAATTATTACAGTTGGTCTAGTATAGTTTCAGTGGGTTTGCTTTGTATTATTGCAGCTGCCTATCAAGCTGAAAGAAAATACATGACAAAATTTGAGATGTAATGTTGTATAAAATTGACTTCTCTTCTGACACCCCCCAACAATATGTGTATTTAGCTAGAGAGTCAAACTTCAGACTCAGACAGGGCTAGACTGAAATATCTGATGTCATGTAAAATTTACCACTCCTCTTCTCCTCTGTTACGGAGAGACTGAGTTTGAGTCAACACGCAGATGAGTGTTGTCTACAAAGATTCCCCCTGCTGGTATCAAAACAAGAAGTGCAGGCATAGTAGCATAAGGCAATTTGTCTCCCGGACGCCTGCGGCTCTCGGTCACGTAGGCCTTCAGTCTCGAAGCCTCACTCTTTTTCCTTTCTCGTCATGACCGCCTCCTGCTTGTATTTCAGTCTCTCCCCCCTTCTTTCACCTCGAGGATCAGGGGTTACAAGGGTGGCATACTTTACTAGTAAAAAGAGAGTTAGAGAGAAACAGAGAGAGAGAGAGACAGAGAGAGAGGGAGAAAGATAGTGAGAGAGAGAGAGAGAAAGATAGAAAGAGTGTGTGTGAGAGAGAGAGAGTGAGAGACAGAGAGTGAGAGAGAGGGAGGGAAAGAGACAGAGAGAGAGAGAGAGAGAGAGGATAAAACAGTGGTGGCAATGCAGGCCCACAGATGACCAGTAGCAGATCCCGGTGGTCTTAATGCCCTCGGTGCCCCTCCACCACCCCTGTTAATTATCCACGGTTTCCCTTAGAGCTTTATCACCTTGGGACTACGTTTGGAATCTCCCACGCCTTATAGACCCCCATTATGTTTTAGTCACTGCTGGCAGGGGAGGCTGAAATGAGTAGCGGAGGTCCCCAGAGAGTCAGAAGCCAGATATTTATGAGGGGGCTCTTGTTAGGAAGTCACAAAAGGTCTCAACATGGCTGTTATAGGTTGCACCATGCGTATTTGCAATGTTACGTGAAGTCACATCCTCATTCTGACACATACTGCACGTTCTTGCCTTTAAAATCCCCTTTGAAAAAATTACACACTAGTCAGTGTGAATTCAATCAGGTGGACAGTTTACTGAAAATATAGGGAAGTGTAAGGGCAATGTCAGAATTTATGCTCAAAGAGAAACAAAGGTGTTTCATTAGTAATATTAGCTGGTAGCGGGGTGAACTCTGGAACAGGAGCTAAAAATTAAAAGCCTGCTCAGGGGACTCATTAAAGACGGTGAGAACCCAAGTAGAGTGAGGGGGCAAAAGCATGAGTCATTTGGAGAGAGACCAGTCCCCTGTGCTTTGTTTAAATGATGTTGTCCACCAATGAGGAGGTCTTTCCATCAGTGATAACAACAGAGAGAAAAAGAGAGAGTAAAAAGTGGGCTTATCTGAAGCAAGCAGAAGAGTGGGGGGAAGTAGTAATGCCTCTTCCTGATAACATCATCAGGCAGTCTTCAAGGAGGAAAAAAAAGGAATCCCAAGGCATGATAGCTGGATGGAGGATTTTATAAAAGTGTAAAAAAGCAGCTTCTTGCCTTCTCCTTTAGGTCTGCTGCTGTGGCCTAAACTGTGTGAATGTGTGTGTGCGTGTGTGTGTGCGTGGCTATTTGTGTGTGTGTGCGTATATGTGTGTGTGTGTGCGTGTGTGTGTGTGTGTGTGTGTGTGTGTGTGTGTGTGTGTGCACGCGCGCGTGTGTGTGTGTATTCCCTCAGAATGTTCCTCCAGATCTGTGTATCTGCAGCTTTGTGCTGGAGCAGTCGCTATCAGTGCGGGCCCTGCAGGAGATGCTGGCCAATACTGGCCCCAACAGCGATGGGGTAAGGACGTCTTTCTCTTTTCTCTCTCTTTCTTTTCCCTTTTCCCAGTTTGTTTGTCTGTCTCCTTCTATGTATCTCTTTCAGCTTATTTTTTAAAGTACTTGAGGTTGCCAGTCTGTAGGAGTGCAAGTGATCTAAAGTAGAGTAAATTTTTTTTGAGTAGAATTGCTAACATGTCTTCTTCTACTTTATTTAGCAAGGCTGTTTGCACAATGAATGTATTTATAAATATAATAAATATATATAAATATATCTAGTAAGATAATGTTTTGCTTATTCATTTTTAATTATGACTTACAAATGGGAGGCACTTGCACCTGTTTCAATATTTAATGAAAGAAGGTATAAATTACACTCCTGGTAGTTTTAATGCAAACAGTCCATAATCAATCATTATGTGAATATTATAACTGCATTATATACCAGTATAACAACATTATTATTATGAAATGTAAAGTCAATGACAAAGCCAAATGGGTTGTTATGAGGAGGGTGGGACAGGGTCACTGCAGCAGCTTGGCATGAGAGAATGCAGGGGTGATTCCCTTTGGCTTCATGTGTTGTCAGCTGGGGAGGCAGCAGTTGCATTTGATTTACGCTGCAGACGCATTGGAAAAGATTGCTAAAGGTATCCCCGACACTGCTGTAGCCCTGGCAGGTTTTACGACCCACGGGGTTAGCAATCACTGTTCATGACGTTGCCATTGTGTTGCACCAACTGCAGTAAATCACTCTGTTGTCTGACATCAACGCAGACACGGCTCATGTGGAGTGGGGATGGCTGGGTTATGAATTACCTGATGACGAGAGTTGTGTTACTTCTCAAACCTCCTGTTTTGCCAAAGCCATGGAGACCTGGCTGTGAATTCTATCACCCATTTGTTGTCAGAACCATCTCACCCCTTCCTCTTGATCCATGAGATTTCATCATGTTGATTGTCCGCTCACTTAGAATAACATGAAGAGATGTTCTCCTTAAGCACAGAAGATTCATTTGATTCACTGTGTGAGGACAGCAATGGAATGATCATTTGGTAACATCACAGGAAAGGACTGCAACTACAGTGTCTCTCAATCTGAAGATATCTTTGTTAGCTCAATCTTGATGGCTGTCTTTTTTTTGATGCCATAGAATATGCTGCTCTTACTGTTGTAGACTGTAATAATCTCTTATAGATCAGTGATTGCAGTATATATATTGCAACTACTTTTTTTTCTTAACGTTCCTATTTTTCTTAATGATCTGTCTGTATTTTTGTTCAACATTGCTAGAACCCTGGTCATGAAAAATGGGTATGTTAACATTTCACTTTATGTAGAAATGCATGTATGCTGCTTCACTTGGCTCAACAACAACAAAAAAATCTCATCTTTCACCTGTAAATCTATTCTTTCTCTAAACAGACTCTTGGTGAGTGAATAAGTGAAAGTGAATAAGTGAAAGCTTTGATTGTTCAGTTCCAACATTCAGACAGTAAAGTCCTTGCCGAGTCAATCAATAATGTCATGCCATGGCATTCTGAATGACGTTTTACAGATAAAAGTCTGTAAGCTGAAATCTAATGAGACTTGAAAGATGTGAAAAGAATAGACCCTAACCAAAGTTACTGGCGTGTTAAGAAATATAGAAGATCCAAAAGGGTATGTCTTCAGACAGTTTCCCCTCTATTAAAATGAATGCAAACCCAACTTGGGCACTAGAGGGAAAAAAATATATATATAATCAACTGACTCCACTACTCCTAACATTGGTAATTTCTGTACTTTTACTCCTCATAAAAGTCCATCAATTTTGATGAAGAAAAATGGATGTACAAGAAATCATTTTCAGGTGAAAGAGAGGTGTTTCACGCTTCAGCATTTATCTGTTTCTGTGTCTTTTTTTTGTGGTCCGTCTAACACTGTGAAACTGCTAACACCTTACTTGAAGTACGAGTGAACCAGACCAAAGACAGAACGACACATTTGTTTGTTGATGTTTTTTCCCCTTATGTACAGTGACCATGTCTACTACTTTCATGATCTGCTACTTCTTCTTTACAGGAGTGAGGAGATTGTATATGGGTTGGACAGAGTTGTATTTGTGACCTTGCAATGACTTCTCTTTGCAGTTGGGTGTCTAACATGATAAAATTTCAAAGGGAACCTATGAGGAAATGTTCTGGAATTTGGTGGGATTCCAGAATTCATCACATTGCCATAAATGTTTTCTAAACTGTTTTATATGCTGTTGCCCTAGCACAATTACATTTATATCAGTCATTTGGGGTACTTGAATGGAAGTATGTTTTTTTTTTCTTTTTTGTATTTTTCTTTTAACTTCTACAAGCCCTTCAGATGGACTATATCTTCAGTTAGTGCTGACATGATCATGAAATTTCACAGGAAGTGTTTGTCCTCTAATTACAGACACTAGTATCAATTTAATCCAGTAGGAATTCATTTTGGCAGCAAGGGTCCATCGTACACAAACAAAACCAAGAGCATGCCATGGAGACAGAGCATTTAAGTAACACCAATAAAACCAAACTTCCTAATCATGTTTGAGCTCAGATCACATGTTAATTTGGCTTTGGCAAAGAGATGAGGTAAGCACTTGGCCTTAGGGCTCAGTAGCATAACTGCTAAATGTAAGGAGACAGCACAGTATCAGAGCGACAGCAACGCTACCATGCTAGCAAAGGTCACACAGCTTCATGGGGTGAGGTATCAGCATGACAGCTGAAATATAGAGCTTAGCTTTGCTGCAACAGCTGGGGGCTTGGGGGGATGGGGGTTTGGAACGGAGCAGTCTGCAGGGTATTTCGACGTCTTAATTTTTTCTTTTTAAAAAAACTCTTTTCTGTGTGTACAAAATTCTCTCGTACAGCATCAGACAGACAGAAAGGCAAGCGGCTCACACTGTGAATACAGAATGACAATATCTGACTAGACCAACAGCTGATAACATCACAGTCTCTGTGTATTTAAAGTTGAGATATCCATGCCAATTATGGCAGCTGCCGCAGTAATTACTCTCAGTAGATAGCAGCAATTCCACATTAACATGCACTAATTAAAATGGAGAGTGTTTAATGTTCTCAAGAGGTTGAGCCTAAAGCCATATGTCTGATGCAAACTTTTTCTTTTCCTTAATGCCACCAGAGGGTAACAAGAAAGGTGGGTACTTCTTTGGAATTTAAAGAAGAGTGTTGAAAAATGCGGATGTTATGGTTAAGGTTAGAAGGGATACATGTACGGCTGAAATCTCACAGAATCTCACCGTTACAGTTATCGACCAGAATGAAAAAATCCTCTCTAATAAAGAAATTCATTCAAGGTATTTTTAGATCGTTTTTAGATATTTTAAACCTTAAATAAACACAAGATTTGGGTCATTTCTGGCCGTAGCTGTATCCTTTCTAGACATAACTAGACTGTAAAGGTGGAGCTCACATTTCCTCATGCGTGGTTATTACCCAGTGAAATTTTTTTCTCGTTCATATACTGCAACGGGAAAAAACTTCCTCCTAACATTCCCACTGTACCTACCACTGCATGTGTAATGTTTCAACCTTTCTTTCCTTTTCTGTGTTTGTTGATCAACACTTGTTCCCTTTTGTGAAGCCCTTATGCTCAAAGATCTTGTACAAACAAACAAAATTCTTCCAAAAAACTCAGTGACTTTGCCTAAGTCTTTTAACCTTTTACTGTTGGGTCGGGGCCTGTTTCGTCCACAGGCGGTCCAAGGGGGTGGACACCGGACCCTTCTCTATGGTCACGCCATCCTACTGAGACATTCCTTCAGCGGAATGGTGAGAATGTGCAACACCTATTAAACTCCATCATCCGAGTCTCACTAGGACTGTCACTGAATCAGGCAACACACACTGACTGAATTATCAATTCTGCTGCACAGTGACGACACAGTTCTGTGTTGATTCACTGCATCGGATTTTCAAAATGTAAAATCCATACTTATACTTATCGGGTACACATTTTTTTTTAAAAAGTATATGGATGATTTTTAATAATTAACTGAGGTTTATATATTGATTTTGTAAAATTTCTTTAGCTATGAGGTTAATACATAAGGGTAGACTGTAAATGGGAATACATTTCTTTCCATTATTCATCTTTCAGCTTAAAGCTTAATCTAATTTGAATTAATTTGGGCAAAGGAGTACTGGGGTGCAGTCAATACACAGTTTTGTTTTCTTAATTTGCCATAAAGCACAGTGTTGTGGTTTATACGCTAGGCAGCTAATACATGGAAGATTACAAACAAAACACTTACTTGTTTTTTTTTTATTTGTGGCTTTGTGTTGTGAAATAATTTTGTCTATAATGTCTTCTTTTGCATGTGTATTCTTTGCAGTATCTGACATGTCTGAAGACGTCAAGGTCCCAGACAGACAAGCTATCTTTTGACGTTGGTCTGCAGGAGGACTCGATTGGTATGACAGATTTACGTTTCCACCTGTTTGCATTCAATTAAATGGTGATTAAACTGCAACATGGTCAGTCCAATTATGCTAGCCTGGGCTTGGTTTGAAATCGACACGCTTTGCCAAGAAAAAAATACCAGGGCTACTTCCTGGTAGGAGCTGTGTTGTGGGGATATATGACACATTTGACATAAGCATTAAAACAGGCCAATTCATCAAACAAGAGAGTCTCTGTCCAAACCTCTGACAAGATATTCTGAGCGACCCGCTGAGATCTGACTATTTTTATGCATTGTGCCACCCAGAATAGAGGTTGTAGGGAGACGGGGTGCGTGTTGAAACAATTTCAATTTCATCCTTTGATATGCAAGGCCCTGTGAAATCTCCATGCTGTATCTGATTCCTGTCGAGGAAAGGAATGACTTGTCACCACTCAGTTCAGTGTCAAATGCGTTGTATCTCTCTGGCACAGCCTTAATGAAAGCAATCATCTGTGTCAAGGTCTCTTGAATGTTTAAAATGACAGTGGTAATGATGGCTTGAGATTCTTAATTTTTCTTGCGCGGACCTATCATAAATCATGCATTCTTGTGTGTTTTTCTGCACTCAAGGAGAGGCCTGCTGGTGGACTATCCACCCTGCATCTAAGCAGAGGTCAGAAGGAGAGAAGGTTCGCATCGGTGATGATCTTATTCTGGTCAGTGTGTCCTCAGAGAGATACCTGGTAAGCACACTGAGAGCATACCATCCATGACCAATAGATATTATCTTGAATAATGTACTGTGCATCAGACCAGAAGTTTGTTCACATTCACAAACACTAGGCAAATATTTGTCTGTGTTCTTCTTCTGCTTGATCCTTATCTTATTGTTATAACCTTGATTTAACCAGGTTAGTGTCATCAAGATAAAAGAAATCTCTTTTCCAAAGAGATACACTTGCAAACGGTCTTTGGAGGTTGTCCTCCTGAACTATACTATACATGGATAGTAGATTAATGGTTAATTTTGAATCAGGTTGCTTACATAAAGGTGTTCAAAATCAACCGTTTAAAAGAAACATATTTGCGGAAAATGTTTGCCTGTGTTCAAAGAATATGAATTAACCTCTTTGGTTAGGACTATTGTGGTGCATACCTATTTATTATGTTTCTTCAAACTGGTTCTGGGTTTCTTTTCTCTTTACGCACTCCTCCCTGAATTCACTCTCGTGTCATGACCCCCCATGGAATTATCACTGTGAGTTCTTCTAGCCTTGCAAGAGTCAGGACGGAGCTGCACAAATTGAGATGTCACACCCCAGTGTAGCACCTCAAAAAGGAAGAAATGTTTTTGTTTGGACAGACTACTGAACAGAGATTACAGACCTGTGGCAATCACCCCCCACACACACACACACACACTCACACGCACATACACACACACACCTCCACCACCACCATCATAACTCTCTCGCTACCCTGGTTTACCTTCAGATAGTCAATATCTAGCAATCCGAATCCTGGTTGTTGTAATGGGAAATAGAATGGAACACAGTGGCAGATATAGGGTGCACTCCGCTAATCTTGGAAAAAACCTTACCAAGAGAAAACCCATTACCAGTTTGGTTTGTGAGCTAGGTGTCTAGTGAATTAACAGGCATTTCAGAAGCTCTGTGGCCACTGAAGGCAGACGACTTTAATTAAGTGACATGTCTCTAGGTCATATGGAGGGTGACACTAGGGTCTCAACTCTCCTCCCATGCTCTTTAAAGACTGAAATTTACTGTTACGGCAAGTCTTGCACAGTGGGAAAGGGCTGTGCCCTTGTGAATGAAAAATATGCACCTTGCTAGCTAGCTTTTTGTCCCAGCTTGAGTTTCCAACTCCTCTGTTTCTAGCTGTAGAGAGAAGCATCTTCAATCTAACACGGTCAGCTGAATTAATCACATTCTCTCTGTAGAAAGAGATGAAACCCATTTGGTGTACCAGCCTGGCTTTTGCCAGCAGTTCGCAGTACCCTGATGGAATATTTTTTTTTTTTGTCTTTTTTTTTTTGGGACTGAGAGAGTGTCATGATAAGCAGCTTACTGTGCGAACAAAATGTGGCTTTTTGAGCAAGAGCCAGCTGAAGTCCGGGGCAAAAAGGCATTCATTGTCAGTCCTCTCTCAGCCCCTGTGCAGATCCACTTAATTCAGACATGCTGTACAGCCTGCAGACACCTGGGACGAACTGATGTGCTTGGCAATTATTCTAGCTTTCCCTGCAAGCCCCCTCGTCTCCTTCCTTCCTGTCTCTTGCTTCTCCCTCTCATTCTCCCTGTTGTCCTTGGGTGACCTTTAACTGCGAGTCTGGAGACATCTGAAATGAGCTCCCTAGACGACAGCAGACCTGGAAACGGTCTCTGCGCTGAAACAACCCCCCCCCTCCCAAGAGGGAGGAAACTGCAGTGGGACACCCCTGGGATGGGCTGAGCTGGGCGTAGTTCTCTGACTGACTGTCACTATGTTGTTGTTGTCGCCCTCTGTGTCGATATCCAACACATTGTAGGCTAGTGGTAACATTAAAACGGCGATCAGTCTATTACATCTCTATCCTTAACTAGAGAATCAATGATTTTAAGTTTGTACTGCAGTGACATTTGCAGCTTTATCTTGTGCCCTACATAGCACCTGTCCATGACCAATGGAAACATTGCGGTGGACGCGTCCTTCATGCAGACCCTCTGGAATGTTCAGCCAACCTGCTCTGGCAGTAACATAGCAGTGGGTATGTTCACATCAATGCACTAGCCCATCCATAAACACTGTCAAGATGGTTCACTTCCTCTGAGATATCTGTTGAATACCTCTCTGACTAATCGAGCATATTTGGGCCTAATTGTCCATAGGAAACAAATGGAGTGTTTAAAATGAATTAACTTTGAAAGAATATTCTCATGGCGCTTTCTTGTAGCTGAACATTTAAAACTTCTGACTGTCTGACTATCCTATATGTTCCTATAGGTTATGTACAAGGTGGTCATGTGATGCGTCTGTTTCATGGGCATGATGAAAGCATGACTATACCAGGGGCAGAAAAGACAGTGGACCAGCAGAGGTGAGCTTCCATCACCAAGTTCACACAAAGATCACTCTTAACATAAATGACATTATAGCAGTCCCTCTCAAATAGTGCGATGCCAGGGTGGACCATGACCATGGGAACATGCCTTTCTTTTGCCGTACTAGAATAAAGTGTAACAAATAATACTATTTATAGTCGCGGTGGAGAGTGGGGAGTGGAGTGGAGAGTGGAGAGTGACAGAAAGCATAAAATTCAATGGTAAATGTCGAGTTTAGAAATTAACTAGTGCAGTGCCCATACAGACAGTGTATTACAGGAAACTGGTTGCATCGGTTCATGTGTGCAGGTAGGTCCATGTGAAATGTGATATAGGCTGGATTCATATACCTGAATATGTTTTTTTTGCGAAAAGATTAAGTGCACACAAACTGCAGAGGCTCCAGAGGCCATGTCTGTGTGATAGAGGTGAGAATTTTTTTTTAGGCTAATGTTAATTGTCATAGTTGACATCCACTTGAGGCAACAGCTCTTGTTTTCAATGTAGACTTTAACAGACAGCTTACCCATTTGGGTTTGCCTGTGTCGGCACGCTGCAAGATCTTCAAACTTCAAACAATGTGTATACCGTTAAGGTGAGGCACCTCAAATCCCTTGAATGGTAGGCAAAAAGGTGAATTTGTCAGTGAAATGCAGCATGGGCCCCACGCTGGTTCAGTACTGCACTGTGAGAATGTGAGAGGGGGAGTGGCTACAGCGGTTAGAGTGGCAGAAGGCTGCTTTGCTTCATTTAATGATATCTTTAGTAATTTTTGTCCAAAGATCACCAAACTTGGTACTGCACTCACACGTGTTATTAACAAGACCCGTAATAATTTTGAGGTCAGTCGATTGAATGGTTTGAGAGTTGTGCGTGGAACAGAGTGACATACACACAGACATTCCTTGCATTTATTATATTTAATAAATATATGATTCAATATATTGAATACTTCCAAATGCCTATGATTAGAAGCAATCTACCACTTCATGTTGAATTTTGCTGAATTCAGGTGTTTTTAAGTTTATCCCCTGTTCATCTGTGATGGTCAGCAGATTATGAAGAGTTTATTTATAATGATAAGCGCAGAAGTTTATATCTATATATCTGTTGTCTCAGTAAATATACTGTATCCACTCAGGTGGCATTATATGGTCTCTGATTGTTTTGTGTAAGCAAGTGGAGAGGTGAGGTGTAATAATGTTTTGGGATTTCTGTGGCTGTTGTCTCCACAGGATAGTGAATTATGAAGCAGGGAAAGGAGGCTCCAGGGCCAGGTCACTGTGGAGATTGGAGCCTCTTCGGATCAGGTGATTCCCAGTCTCTCTCTCTCTTTCTTTCTCTCTTTCTATCACCCCCTCTTTCAGTCCATTTCATTCCTCTCTCTCACTGTCTCATCTTTTCCTTTTACTGACAAGCCTAGAGAGAGTCAAAAGGCTCCTGAATATTAGATGACCAGGTTTTCTTGAAGGCTCCGAACCAGGACTACCCTAGGATCTGACAACTGTCTCTTTGATTATACACACACACATGCACAGAGGAGTTCTTTAACTTTTCAGATAGACTCTGCCCCTGAAAATTTCATTGATCTTGCAGTTTCACACAGACTGAGACATGCTCCCTGTTTCTGTCTCCTTCTCTGTTCACAGCCACACAACACCACATCCCAAACAGTTTCAGCTGATTTAGGATTCAATACTTTTCCAGTTTTGAATGGATATAGTTTAAAATCTAGACATGTTTCAGCTGATTTAGGATTCAATACTTTTCCAATTCTGAATGGAAATACTTTAAATTAGTTTTTTTTTATTTAGACATGAGTGTGTCAGTTCTCAATTCTGTTTTTGTGATCCTCCTGGTTTGCATACCAGACTAAAAAAGTGTTCTTCTTTATGAACCAGAAACCCCTGACCTATCTAGTACAGGCACTTTACAGTAATTTTACTGATTTGAGTCCAATGTAGTTTTTGCTGGGTTAGTGAGAATATGTGCTTTCTTAAGATTATTTCCCCAATATTATGAGTGCATTATGCAATGAATATCTATGGCCATAATCAAATTGAATCCATGCTTTTCTGCCAAAGATTTTAACTGATTGCCTGATTTGGCTTATTTTCTGGTGATATATATGCATAGCTATACTGCATATTTATTTCTCTGTGCAGTTGGAGCGGGAGTAATTTGAGATGGGGCCAGCCTTTCCGTCTCCGCCATCTTTCCACTGGACACTACCTGGGACAGACAACGGACCGCGGCCTCGTGCTGCTGGACCGTGAGCAGTCCAACACCACGGCCACGTCTTTCTGCTTCAGGCCCTCCAAGGTCAGAACCAGAGCCAATGAGCCAATGAATTCTACTGGTGTGGAAAAAAAAATAATCCCTGTAATGAATTCACCTCTTTGCCTGCAAGGCCACATGGGCAAAAACTGCAGCACAGAATAGGTTTTTATTACTCATTCCTGACACACTGCGTTCAGGGCACATAGTAATGGACGCAGACCAGGAGCAGATGCCAGGCTTGTGCAGCCGAGCGTAGCCAAACACAGAGCACAGAGGATGTGCTCGCCTGGTGCAGAGATGCGGTTCATTTACCGTGCTCTTTAAGTTTTTCTTAACTTTTGCGGTAATGTGTTCACATGCACTAGCATTAGTTTGGAGAATAATAAGGCTAATATTCCTCAAGGATGGACTGAATCTATAATTACCACAGACTCTTGCTGGCCGTAATTGAACTTGAACTTTTCTTAGACTTTAATAAGATTGCAGTGGGGGGCACCACAGCCAACCTTTATGAAAGTTATAATTGCAACAGCATTTCCCCTTGCTATTCATTACGAGCCCATGCATCCATCACCATAATAGTGGTGATTCATTGTGACTCAGTTAGGCATGCTTTCTCTGTTTTCACTTTACAATAACAGGCTGCAGTGGTGGAGCGCCATTGAGACGCCACGTTATGCATTTAATTCATTTAAACATGATTATATGCTTGCTGTTTTGTGTGATTCCATTTCATCTGAGGGATTTTGAGGGTTTTTTTTTCTAAATCTTTTTACTGGAGAGAGCTGTACATTTTAGTTGGTATTTCAAAGGCTTTTGGATCAGTCCGCTTGGCAATTGGCATACAATCCTCATTTGTTTGTCCTCTTTATTTTCCCTGGATAGGAAAAAGTGGAGTCTGGTCCAAAGCGAGATATTGAAGGCATGGGAGTGGCGGAGATTAAGTACGGAGACTCGGTCTGCTTCGTCATGCATGTGGCCACTGGGCTTTGGCTGTCTTATCAAGCGCCTGATGCAAAATCCTCTAGGCTAGGACCCCTCAAGAGAAGGGTGAGTAATGAAACAAACCCCACATCATGTGACATGTCATATAACGTTTGCTAGCTGTGGTTATAAACTTCTCAACATTTTTTGCATGAAAATTGGCCCTATTACCCACCCTTTGAATAAGACTCCTGTCTTTTTACTATGTGATGACACTCGTAAATTTGCTCCAGAACACATGCCCATAAACTAGGCCCATTAAAGCCAGGATGACAACATATTCCAGCTCTTGTTACACAGGGATCACTGGCGGGGAGTCCGTGAGTCAGGTGCCGAGTGCACTAGCCTGAGTCGATCATACGTGCGCTCTAGGAGGGTAACCGTGTGAAATGAATGGCTCAAGCAGCTTCAGACGTGATAACGAGAGAGGCATGGGGCGGGGGGTGCACCTCTGCTACGCAGACGACGGATTAGCTGTTGCAGGTGTGGCGGAATTTCAGCCATGCCCACTTCAGAACCATCCCCCTCCTCCACACACACACACCCCTCCCCCCAGCTTGAGCCTGGCCAAAAACAGCAGCCGCCACCTCTGCCTGTATGTGACCTGCTGTGAGGGCCTTGGTGCAGTGCCCACATCTGACCCACTCAAAGAAAATACCAATGTACGCTTTTAATCCTGTCTAGCCAATGAAGCTCTCAATAGAGTGACACTCCATGTATAGAGCAGCAAAGCTTAGAGTGCTTCAAGGATGAAATCCATCTGCATCCCGCCCCCACCCTATCTCTCCACCCTCCTTTAACCAAGATGGAAAGCACATTTGATTATCTAAATGTACCTCATTGGCTCACTGTCTAGTGATGTTTACTTCTTTTCTCAGCGAGGGTTTGTTTAATGAGGCTTCTTGAAACGTCTGGCCTCTGTTTGTTTTGTAATGAAAGGAGCAGGAAATTGTTTTTGATCTGATTTCCTCACAGACTTTTGGAGTGTACTTTAGTCTACCTCGAAATGTGAAATATGGACCCAATCCAGATCATTTGTTGAAATGTTTTGAAAGCAGGAAATTCAATTTGATTAGAAAATTTCCTGCAGGTCACAGCTAACATCAAAGGGATCTTCTGCAGACAAAATGAAGCAATGCCGCAGGTTTCACATTAAGAAATGATCTGCTGACAATGTTCTGACTTGGCATTAAAGCAAATCGTATTATCAAATTATATGTATCTGAATGTACCTGTCATACATATTGCAATACCCTTGATCCTTTGCAACCCCTCCCCTCCAAATATTTTAAGTAATTACATTGTAACTAGAAAACCACTTGGAGAGCACAGACCTCCACCAAGGCAATATAGGGTCACTGATGCAATATAAATTCTAGACGGTGTTCTGGACCATCACCAAAATTTAATCATCTGGTCCTTGTCCTAATACCCACATTGTTCAAAAATATCTTTCAAATTCGAGTTATTTTGTACACAAACAGACAGACAAACAGACATGCAAACAGACAAACACACATACATACAGACAGACAGACAAATGCCAGCGAAATCATAACCTCCTTGGTGGAAGTAATGACATGCTGAGACACAAGGAACAGAACAATATTGATAACTGACATGGTTAAAGTGATGGTGTGTGTATGTACATATGTAACACATAGTAATAATGTAGTTTCACACAGTATGGGTGGGAATGGCCCCAGAAGTATAAATACAATGTTATCATGGTATCTTGGTACTCACTGGTGATTACTGGTTAGTGTTAGCCTGACAAGCCAGACTATAACATTAAATTGTATAGTCTGGACATGACCGATAGGCCGGGCTCAATCCTAGGTGTGGAGTCAGCAGTTGTCTTTTAAACTGCCTCTGCATGCAGTAGGATAGCGCTATGACCAACCAGAGCAACGTCAGCAAAAGAGCAAATATGGCATTCTTTTAAACAAATAACTTGCCTTTTTCTGCTCAACTCAAGAAAAGCCCAAGTCTAACCCTTCCAAAGTCGATGCCAAAGTCGATTCAAACGGCCGTTGTTCCTTGGCCACAGCCATCTTAGCTGTTTTGCACCATCACAGCGTTCTCGTCATCATGCTAAAACTGCCCAATGACTCTCTACAAAGATATAGCGTTGTGATTGGTCCTACCAAGCCTTGGTAGAAGACCTACTGAGGCCCTATGTTGCCTGGCTAGATGTACCTGCTGAGCAAAACTATTTGTTACTGCTGGGGTATGTCTAAATATTTAGGCTAAGTTAGTGTGTTATGTGGAATGTAATCTGTGGTTAAAGTGACAAGTGTTAAAGTAGACGGTATCTATCTAGTTTTTAAAAATAACCTCAAATGAAATTACAACTTTATATTTAGGCGCATACAGCATCACAGTCACGCTTTGTTCTTTGTTTGTGTGTGTGTGTAAATATATGTATGTCTGAGTGTGTGTGTGTGTGTGTAATCTGGATCATGACTGTATCTTTGTGTGTACCTCGCAGGCCTTCTTGTACCCTGAGGGTCACATGGATGACGGGTTGATCTTGCAGCTCTGTCAGCATGAGGAGTCCAGGGCGGCCCGCATCATCCGCAACACCACCGTCCTCTTCACCCAGTTCATCAAGTAAGAGGAACACTCCCATCATGCCTTGAGCTTTGGCGGTTACACAGGATCAGATTGCTAACTCATACTTTTAGTTAGGATAATTCTAGAGATCCCACTGAATACCCCACTTTATTTAATAGAGCTGAAGCTGAATGCTTTTTTCCTCCTCACCTTAGTCTCGTCATGGTTTTTCATTCTCATTCGTATGGCTTTCCTAATAGTGGTCTTTCTTATCTACCTCATTTTCTCTCACATATTACTTTCTCCCTCTCTCTCTCTGTCTATTCACTGTCCCCCTCACTCCACCTTTTTTTCTCTCTCTCAGAGCTCTTGACAGCCTGGGTGGCGAAAAGAACAACGAGGTTAGCCTGCCTGTGGGTGAGGTAGTGGAGACTCTCAACGACCTCATCGCCTACTTCCAGCAGCCCGACCCGGAGCTGGAGCATGAGGAGAAACAGCGGCAGCTGCGCTCCCTCATCAAGCGCCAGGACCTCTTCAAGGAGGAGGTGAGGAGTATTTATATAACTGTGGCAGCACAGCCCAGGGAAGAAAAAAAAAGAAGATATGAATACCTATTTCCGCCACACTGGTCATTCGCTATGGGGATTTTTTTTATCACACAGTTTCTGTCTGTGTTCAGGTTCACATATATTCAGAAGTGTATAGTACATTAACATAGCGTATGAGAAAGGACTGCCGTTACTGAAATGTTTTTATTCATTATTTTTAAAGCTGCAGTTCTACAGAGTGGGAAATTCATTTTAGCCTGCTTAGCTGTACATAGATTCACACATATGGACTACTGAGGAATAGAAAAACTGACAGAAGAATGCAATCTCTAGGTGAAGTGTTGTCACCCACACTGCTGTTACATTACTGCCTCATTTTTAAGTTATGTAACTCATAGTCCCATTGTCAGTCTGGTGCAGTATTTATTAGGCATAAAATATGGGTAGAGACAATCTTGCAAATAACTCTGACTACTCAAGGAAAAGAAAATGCAATAACAGATACAGCACAGTCTTTTTCATGTACTGTCAAGCCATAGTTCCTGCCCTTCAAAACGACTCTAAGCTCTGACAGTTCTCAGAGTGTAACTTCGTCAGCAGCCTGACAGAGACAGTAAGAAGTAGCATAATTGTTGCCCCTCCCCCCCATCCCTACAGGGAATGTTAGCACTTCTCTCCAACTGCATCGACCGTCTGAATGTCTACAACAGTGCTGCCCACTTTGAAGAATTTGCTGGAGCAGAAGCTGGAGAGGCTTGGAAGGACATTCTGAACCTCCTCTATGAGCTCCTGGGTAAAGAAGTCCCATTAAGCACAACTCACAACCCACCAACAAACAAACTCACACAGACACACACAGACATGGACACACACTCACACACACACACACACACAGACATACACACACACACACACACACACACACACACACACACACACACACACACACACACACACACACACACACACTCCCTCAACCCCTTCTAACTTGTCCTCACTCCAAGAAGCCCTCCACTCTGGGCCCATCTGTAATGCGTTGCTGATGCAGGTGACAGTGCTAATGTGACAGCTCTCAGCATCCATCAGTCACTCTGAGAGCACACTGGCACAGGCACAAACAAAAGCGTTATGCTGCTTTGCAAATGGCTCGCACCACAACATACCACTACCACCACACTGCACCGCACCACACTACACCACACCACACCACACCACACCACACTACCACCGCCTGATGCATGCCTGCCTGCCTGCATGTCTGCCTTCCAAGCGGTCCACATCGACTGATTGATGTGGGGTCACCGTGGAGAAAAGCCAAGGACTCTAAGACCCTAGGACTTAATCATTGATGCCTTCAAACACCATTAGTCATGTGGTAATGAGAAAGGGGGAGACGGTCTCAGGAGTTTCATCCTCGTGCGCTGTGTTTATTCATGTGTGTGCCACTTGCACACTCCCTCTCTCAACCTCTCGTTCCCCTGTTCTAACTTTTATTCTCTAATTCTCTCTCTTTTTCTGTACCTCTCTTTCTCTAACTCTATCTTTCTCTTTCTTTCTCAGTCTCTTTTTATCTCCCCCTCTCTCTCTCGCTCTCTTTTTCCCATGGCTTTGCAGATTAGAGCAGAGACTCATGGACTCCTCTGATCTCAACTGCAGGAAAAAAAAAGCTCCACCATTGATTTTCTTTTTTTTTTTAACTCTTTTTTTGTGGATTGTTGCTGTGTTGTCTTTGTTTTTTTTGGTGCTTTTTATTTTTATTTTTTTATGTTGAGGGGGAGGGTGTGTGAACAACCCATCATTTTAATGACTCTCCCCAGTCACCTGCCTCTATATTTATACCCCCAACCACCCACCATTACACACACACACACACACACACACACACACACACACACACACACACACACACACACACACATATATTATATATATACTGAAACATAGTATACACACACACAGTCACACATAATGAAACACACCCACACCTGTGCTGAAACATAGTACTGTACATGCACACACACACACAGTCACACATAATGAAACACACACACACACACACACACACACTGTCTCTCTAAAGAAAACAAGCCAGACTCCAGCACCCCTACATTTTTCATTCTTTCCCCCGGAAACTCAGTAGAGGTTAGCTTCAGGGTGGCACAGACCCTCTCGAGAGATGCCCTAGATGAGTATAGGTGAGCAGGTGTACTCTGTCAGCCCCCGGCAAATGGGCATGCTCATTTCCTTCTTCCTCCTATTTTCTGTTCCCTTGCCTGTTTTTATCTTTTGTATCCTGACTTGTTATTCAGCCCTTGAAGTTAATTTCCTTTTTTTGCCTCATGGCGTGTCGAGTAGCTGCTCTCTTTTCTTCTCTATTCTGAAGGCTGATCAACTGGCACTGATCGTGACTTGGAAGTTTTTGGCAGTACTCACTCTTAATGATGGTTGTATGAGGGGTGTGATTGCGAGACTCTGCCCACACACACACACACACACACACACACACACACTGCATGCTCATCTCATATGTCCTCTATTAAACCGTATTTTGTAATGGGACGGAAAGAAAGGGAGCTGTTTGCCCCGCTGAACTAGTCAGGGATCAGGAGAAGATGGGAAGGTCCTGCATCTGAAATGAGGGGCATCAATTGACCTGCCATATTCTCTCTCTCTCCCTCTGTTTTCCGCTTTCTATCCTTCTCTTAGCTACCCTCATTCGTGGGAACAGGACCAACTGTACACAATTCTCCCGCAAACTGGATTGGCTGGTCAGCAAACTGGAGAGGCTCGAGTCCTCATCAGGTACTCATGCAATGACTCATCATGTCACTTAACAGTTAGGTGAATTACTGTAAACAAGAATATCTACCATCAGTAGTCTTGTCTAACTTCAGTAGTTTGTTACATGAGTAACTGTGTGCTGTAGTTGCACAGTAGTCAGTTACAGTGTCTACATTGTACTGTAGAGTTGGGCACATTTGGTAAATCCTCATACCTTGGCTACTTAAACGTATAAAAGCGCTATTCCATGACATGGTACCAGCTCGACACTACTCTACTCTATTACTGATTGGTTTTCCATGACATTATGATATCACCTTGGTGCTGGGTATTTCTCCCTCCCCCCGTGTGGAAATAGAACATGGAACTAAACAAATGGAACATGGAACTAAAACAAATGTTTGTGCCTCGCGCTCTGATTTTACCCTCTCTGCTTACACTATTAGGCTTGAAATGATGCCTTGAAAATACTTGCGGATTATAACAGATGAATCCTAAAAAATGTCAGTAACTACAGGAAGATGTAATGATCAATTTATTGGTAAAAATCCACGTGTTCCATTTACTCCGGTGCAACAAAGCTCAGGAAGTAAACAAATGTTGGCACCTCTTGCTCAGCTTCAACCCTCTCTGATGGTGCAATGTTCTCCAAAAAATTTGGTAGTACAAATAGTAGTAACAGTAGTTCAGAAACATAGTTTGGTATATTTTGGAATATTTTACTGATCTACATTCAGAGTTGACTGGATCAGACAGGAGAAGTTGATTCTCCTCCACATAACCTAAACTTGCGACAGCTCTCTCAGACCATCAGCAGATCATTTCAGTATCATGTCAGCACAGATAGAACCTGGCCAAAGCAGGTGCGAAAAATTTTAATGGGTACCAAGTACAACCGGGTACAACTCCCAATGGAAACTCAGAAAAAAAAGCGAGTAGAATTGAGTCGTGTAAAGTAATTCTAAAACCATGTAGTGGAAAACCCAATAAGAGTAGTGGTACAAGTATAAGATCTCATTATTCCGCACATAAATGTCTCATTATTCTCGACATAATTGAAGCTTAGAAAAGGGCTGGATTTTTCTATTAGCTTTAGAAAAGGCCACCATTTAAACCTGACTAGAAGAGTAACAGAAGCACCAGCACAGGAGTGTTGAGCCCAAATGGCAAAAGAAGGTAAAATGTTATCCTTCCTAATCTATATAGATTGAAATTTATTTTCCTCATCTGCATTTTCAAAGATAGCTTCAGTTTTAGACACCCTGCACATACAATGTACACTGTGTAGAGATAAGAACATTGGCTGGGCCATATGTGTCTGTGTGTCTGCAAATTTCATGTTAGCAATATACATATAATATATAATAATATGTTCATATAATATTATGTTCATTTTTCATTATGCTGTAGCTTGAATGTTATCCTCTTTTGTAAGTCGCTTTGGACAAAAGTGTCTGCTAAATGCATGAATGTAAATAGCATCATCAGCACGGATCAGAAGTTTTTGTCTCTCACCTCTCTTTCCCCATAGGGATTCTGGAGGTTCTCCACTGCATTCTGGTAGAAAGTCCAGAGGCCTTGAACATTATCCAGAAAGCCCACATTAAATCCATCATCTCCCTGCTGTACAAGCACGGCCGCAACCACAAGGTCAGCTGCCACCTCTCCCACACACAGTTAACAAACAGACAAACATAACAATAAGCTAACAAACAGATGGCTGTTGAATAGAAAGGATAAAACACAGAGTTGGCAGTTCAGAGTAGAGTAGGAACTTAATCATTTGGCGTTTGGAAACAGACCTGTGCAGTGACAATCTATTTAGAAACAAACAGTTGGGGCCAGTTTCCTCTATACAAATGAAAGATGATTCTGAGAATTTTCTAATCCATAACCCTTTTTTAGCAAGCCAGACTATGGGTATGTGGGAAAGGGAGGGGAAGGGAAAAGGAGTTTGGGAAGAAGAGAAGAGAGCTTGCTCACTGGGGTTTTATGGTCTTTGATTCAAAGACAAATGTGACATTGTCCAGAATTACTTAGGGTACCTTTTAACCAGACTAGCCAAGCCTAGACTGCCTTGAGATTTAAAGCTAAAAATCCCCATTGAAACAAGCTTTTCGTCTGTAGGACTATGTTTAATCCATGTAAGCAAAATTCATTGTTGATGTCTAGCCCCTTGTGGTTCAGAGCTATTTTGACTAGTTTTTTTTCACTGCAGTGTTCTAAAGTAGGGGTTATTTGAAGCTTGGTATTTTTTAAGTGTCACAACACAAACATGTTTCTCCCTCTGAGACATTCATGGCATCTCTCATAAAGAGTAGATGACAGACGCTTTTAGAGTCTTTGAGAATCTCCCGTGTGTTGACCCGGGAAAGGCCGGTCATGCTGATGGAAGCCATTTGAGTAAGAGGGAGGGGGGCATTCTTCAACCCTGTAAAAAACTTAACCATCCATCCTTGTGTACTCACACTCACATTATTGGAAATGCCTGTCAGGCCTTACTAGGCTTAAAGCCTGTCATGTGGGGTGCTACACATAACTGCTCTGGGTATTGAGAGGCCTAATGTACAGCAGATTATTTTAGAGCTCTCCTCCAACTATCCTCATTCTAATGTAAGTTATGAGAAAACTCACTCAGCACATACATGGGTCATTTGCAGTTAAAAACTGCGATATAAAGTTTTCTGTTATGTATGTAAGCATGTTTTTTGTGTGCTTGGGGATCTTCATGCAGATTCTGAATGTCCTCTCTTCACTCTGCGTTTGCAATGGTGTGGCTGTACGAGCCAATCAAAACTTCATCTGTGACCACCTCCTCCCTCGTCGAGATCTGCTCCTACAAACACGACTGGTCAATGACGTTCAAAGGTAATAATATAATGGTTACAGAATGAAGTACATGTATAGCTATATATATATATATGTGTGTGTGTGTGTGTGTGTGTGTGTGTGGCTCACTTTGCATATGCCAAGATGATGTAGACAATGTTGTTGAAGTTGAATGGGATTTGAATGTTGAATGTGAGTGCTAAAAGCAAATTCTGAGCCACTATTACTCATGTGTCAGCTAATCTCAATGTTAGCCAATCCTAAATTATCCTGTTTAAAAGATTAATTAATCATTAGAAAAAGCCTTTAATGTGGCTGTTTATGTGGCTGAAGATTTGTGCTTTCGAGGGAAGTAATAAGCCGTCTGTCTTTGGGCCACTTGAATATTTCGGCTATCAGCGCTTGTGGAATTGATTATGGTTTAAAAAGGGTCTCAAAGAAAGAGCTTTCCTTAGAAACACATCCGTCTTCACTTGCTCTAAGGCATTATGGGGCAGTCCATGGAAGAAACTGGCAAGAAACTGAATATATCTTCCAGTGATGTGCACCGCATTATTCACTAAACTCTGCTTTGGCTTTAATGAGAGTAGAAACAGAAGCAGGGGATCTTGGTGCATTCCTTGGCAGATGGAGAACAACTTAGGAATATAGTATATGCCTGAAAGGTCTTTAGCTAGTAACTTTATTAAATAATAGCCACAAAACACCAGTCTCATCAGCAACAGTGATAATGACCTTCCGAAGAGAGTTTCAGAGAAAAAGCCATCTCTGAGATTTGCCTTTGAAAATAAAAGGTTGGAATGGGCAAAAGGAAACAGATATTGAGAAGTTAATAGAAATATATTGCAGACAGATAACTAATCATTTAGGTAAAAAAACACAAAGCAAAAATAAATGGATGTTGGAGTACCTGTCATCATCTTGATAGCCTGAGGTGTTTTGGCACAGCTGAAGTGTGTTATTTGTTTGGAATAAAAGAAATCTATAGCAAAGTGAAATTGATCCCTGAGGGAAATTATTACTCTGCATTTTACCCATCCATGGTTAGTGATTAGGCAGACACATACACACACACACACACACACACACACACAGTTTGTAGTGAACAAGCAACAGCAGTGGGTGGCCACAGCCTTGCTCAAGGATAGCTCCGCTGTGGATGTGGACATGGGAGAGTGTTATTTCTAGGGATGGCTGTCAGTCAAGATGTAATGCTACAAAGCGTGTAACTGCTCACATGAAGCAATGAAGCACAAATATTTATGTTTGCAGCTGAAAGTATTGCTGTAATTCCTTGTTGTGAAGATAACATTTCCATAACTCTTCTTAATATTCATTTGATACTGTTTCATTTGAGTGTTTCCATACTTTAATAGTATTATACACTAGCATATGTACTTAGAAATCCTGTGCACAAGTTTGGCTCCTTTTGTACCCACCTCTTTGCAGTATGCGCCCCAACATCTTCCTGGGCATTAATGAAGGATCTGCCCAGTACAAGAAGTGGTACTTTGAGCTGATGATCGACCAGGTGGACCACTTTGTGACCAGCGAGCCCACCCACCTTCGTGTTGGCTGGGCCACCACCAAAGGCTATGCCCCGTACCCTGGGGGTGGAGAGGGATGGGGAGGGAACGGCGTAGGTGACGACCTCTACTCCTACAGCTTTGATGGCCTTCACCTCTGGTCAGGTAGGTCCAAGGGCCATGAGGAGTACCGCATGGTGCAATCCCAGTGTTACAAGAAGCAATTTTAAACCACACACATCACATAAATATTTTGTTAGGTGCAGAATCAAAAATCACCTTAATAATGTAATGGTCTACACACCAGAAAGCTCTCAGGATTAATTTCTTCTAAAAAGTGACATTTCGAGCCCTTACGGCTCTTCTTCAGTTCTAAGTTCTGAACCATGAACGCTTCACTGGCATGATGTGATGTGATGATTAGCTGATTCATGCCAGTGAAGTCCTTGAGGGTTCAGGGCTTAGTGTTCAGGGGACATTGTTCTGCTGTCGCAAGCCCTGTCAGGAATAAATTCGAGACAATTTCAAATGTTATTATCAGCAGTTATCATTTTAGCTAGCAAGCAAGATACTTTTGGAAATCACTAATGCTATGAATATGGCATGGCTGCTGTTGCACAGCGAGACTGCCTGCTGTTGCTGTTGAGCGGCGAGACTGCCTGACCTACAAACTCAAGTTGGTAAAGAAAGTAATTTGCTCCTTAATCTAACTCTGTGGCTCTTCAATAAAATGAAAGAGCATGTCAGTAATGAAAACAAGTATTTCCAAGAAACGATTTGATCGTATAGCGTGAACATTTGTAAAGGCTCACATCTGCTGTGGCCTGCATGCACCTGGACTGTCTGTGTTGCGCAAGTGACACACATTGGGAGAGAAACAGGATGGAAAAAGCGTCTATCCACCGAGCAGAGGCCCATGTTTTTTTTTTTTATTGTAATTAATTGTAATGTACATACAATGTGATATCTGTCTGTAAATGTCTTTTCTCCCTCATAATCAGTCCCTTATAACCTTTTGTAACCTGGCAATATGTCAAAATAGCAGCATTAGCAGTATTAATTATAATAATGACACATAATGGCACACATGCTAAATGTTAAAGTGCAGTTCTAGAAGATGGTGGGACTATAGCCTAATGTAGTTGCCGAGTGTAGTGGCATGGCACAATTATGCAAAGTGAAAAAGAAGAAGGTAAGGGTGCCGTGGATGAAAAAAAATTGTTGATGGGGTGCCTTGAGTTCAAAATGTTTGAGAACCATCAGTTCAGAGTTATACAAAAAGCAGACTTTTACATTTTTGGTCTCAATACTTAGCTCTGATCTTTGATCTTAAAAAACCAACCCCCTTAAATTCACATCCACCTTTACTTTATCATAACATTGACTTTTTCATGACATATCAAACATAAAATGTTTTTAGTTATTTAAGGTAAAACCTTATCTACCTAACAGTACTAACTTAAGGTATCACTAGGTACATCTATCTCTAGGTGTAGTGGTTTGCAGAAAGTGAGCCTATTTATTGCTGTGCCATGCTACACATACTAATTCACAACTGCTGCTAAAGTAATACTGAGGTTTTATCATGCAAAAGGTATCTGTGCTTTAACTAAATGTGTGGGCACCTGTGTTCACCTTACAAACCACATGTCCTCCTCCATCTCAACCCCATTGCTTGCCTTGGCAGGTCGTATTCCCAGAGCGGTGGCCTCCATCAACCAGCACCTGCTGAGTGGTGATGACGTGGTGAGCTGCTGCCTGGACCTGGGTGCCCCCAGCATGTCCTTCCGCATCAATGGACAGCCGGTGCAGGGCATGTTCGAGGACTTCAACACAGACGGCTTCTTCTTCCCTGTCGTCAGCTTCTCGGCAGGGGTCAAGTATGCATCAAAACACACACACTCACACGCATACACAAACATACACACACACACACACACACACACACACACACACACACACACACACACAGACACACTCAGAGCATAATACAAAGTTAAAGAAACAGAGACACAGACCTCTTTTTCTACTTCTCTCAGTCTCTTCCACTTTCAAAACACACCTTACTCACACCTATAATTAACAGTATTTGATTGAATGCATTTTGGGGTATCACATGTTCTCCACACGAATTACACAACATTTCTTTAGTCTGTAATTTTCCTTATATATTGGTCATCATCATTCACTTTAAAGCCTGCAGGAAGATACAAGGTTTTTCTGAGTTGCCAGCAGACTGAATATTTATAAGCAAGACAGGGAAAGGCCAGAGTGAGCAACATTTCTCAATAATTTACATGGTCATGGAGTCTTAGAGTGTTTTAGAGGTGGAACTATTTTTGTTCTGACTTTGAATAAAAAAAAAAACCTTCCAATGTCAGTTGCTTTATCCTCTGGACTGGCCTGGCTTCTCTGGGGCAAACTACTTTTTCTCTGTCTCTCTCACACACACACACACACACAGACACACACACACACACACGCACATACACACAAACACACACAGCTTTCTTAAATGTTAAAAGTTAAATGTTACATTAAACCCTAAAGGTCACCTTATGCAGAATGGATACCCTTGCCATATTACACAAGTGAAATTACAAAGGCATTTTATTCCTATTCCAACATTTTTCCATGGCCCGGAGCAAGCATATTAAAACATGATGCTCTAATCAGAAAGTTGGACCTGGAGAATAGCACAGTCCATTGTTCTAGCAATTCTAGATTGTTGATGTTTGAGCTCAACAGCTCAACATCAGATTGGACTTTCGTGTGCTGTGCCAGTAAAGCAGCTGGCTGATTGGCTGAAAGTTTAGAGTCGTACATAATTACTGGAGAGTGGTTGACCACGTACACAGCGCATACAGCAGACACATAGAAGATCAGCTTGATGACAGAGAAACTGTGAGGAACAATGAGACAGACTTTCACAGAAAATGAGTCTGATTAAAAGAAGTGTGGATGCCATCTCAAACTAGTGGGTATTTCCAGGGTTCGCTTCCTTTTGGGTGGCCGCCATGGTGACTTCAAGTTCCTGCCACCTGCCGGCTACGCACCGTGCTATGAGGCCCTGCTTCCCAAAGAGAAGATGCACATCGAGCCGGTAAAGGAGTACAAGCGCGACCACGAGGGAGTCCGAGACCTGCTGGGAACCACAAAGCTCCTTTCCCAAGCCTCCTTCATTCCCATCCCTGTAGATACCAGCCAGGTTAGCCCACTACCTCTCCATGTATCCCATCAACCCAAAGTTCTTGCACACTGACCAGACAAACACCAACCAAGTCTAACTCACACCAACAGAGGGGTCTGGGTGCTCCATCAGTCTGTGTTTGCTGGTGTTTGTTTGTTGGATATGTGTCCAACTAGCAGTCGAACTAGCAGTTTGGCTTTCAGTACATTCAAGACTGCAACCAACCACTGCCAGTTTGAATAGTTGGGGTTTGATATGGATAGTATGAGCAGTGTGCAGCATCACCTTGATCCAAAACTAAGGTGATGCCAACTGCATAGCCATGTATTTCATGGAATACATCCTCCTAATTCTTTCTCCTCTCCAATCCAATTTAACAAACCCTCCAGGATCTGTAACTAAATTAATGTGTTTATTTCTGTGGTTTTCCTTAAGCACAATGCCCAGTAATGCTATACTGTTGTGTACTTTGTACTAGTGTATTCTCCTTACTGTGCATTAAGTCTCTCCTGTTCATCTTCCCTGTGTTCAGGTTGTTTTGCCCCCTCAACTAGAGCATGTGAGGGACAAGCTTGCTGAGAACATCCATGAGCTTTGGGGCATGAATAAGATTGAACTTGGCTGGACATATGGCAAGGTAAGAACACAAAAAAGGGAAGGGAATGAACTAAAGGCTTTTTCTGCTCTGAAGACCCAATAAATCTTCATCATTCAAGTCAATACTGATCCAACATGTCTACAATTGTGGCAGTGTAAGGCAAAAAAGAGAAAGTAGTACTATAAAGACTTCTCTGGTTTTTGAGGAGCTGATAAGTCTTTATCAGTAGGTTAATTATGTGGGAACTCTTTTTGTCTAAATCTTCACACAAATGGAGATCTATATCAGGGCATCATTATCTTGTATCTGCATGTTAATTCTCTCACTCAAGACTTGCATTATCTGAAGAGCTCTAAAAGAGGAACAGTGTTAATATCATTTTTTCTCCTGAGGATGTTTGATGGGCTTTAATTAGAGCACTTAAGTGACCCACAATAGCCACAGTATGAATGGGCCCAGACCCCACACATTGATTTTCATCTTTGGTTATACAGGGGAACTCAAGGTGCAGAGGACTTTGATTTATGCTCTCCTCCTTGCGAAGCTCCCAGTGGCGCAGAGCAGAGGGGAAAAAAACGCTGAGCACACAGCTCGCTTTTGTATTCCGTTAGCGGAGGTTCACACAGCCTGGCGTCACGCGTGCAGCCTCAGAAACACAACAGCCTTGTTTGACAAACTTAATGAGCAGCTCTGCTGTTCCAAGGAGCATGCAGGCGGATGGAGGAAAAAAAAATTAATTACGGGTGAAGACTTCGCACCATCACTCACAGGGGCCGGACTTCATCATTTATTAAGGACAATATTTTGGAGGCCCAGCTGTTCGCAGATTAATATCTGTTTAACGAGGACCTCATTACGTCAAAGTGACATTGTCCTGTGCCCTGACTGGGAGCTTTCCCAGGACGTGCGACTGAGACTTGGCAGCCGAGATGCTTGCCCTATTTGATGGCCATTTTTCATTTACAATTGTTCTATTGTGATCCCCGGTCCAATTGCAATCCCATTTGCCTCACACATAACTGATTTGATAGGCAGTATCTTTTTTCATTGCGGAAGTAGGCAATACATTATGCGTGGTCGAGGTGAGGCCTTTTAATTGGACATGTATTAGCTTCCATTGCAGTACCACATCCACACACAACAGTGCCTGAGGATGCTGAACTGATAGCCAGACTCCTCAAAGTACAGAGATGAGCAGAGATAGATTGAACTGCAATAAATTGAACGTGTGGTAAAGGATAGGATATTGTAGTGTGTCATGTTAGTATTCTCAGGGACATTCTCAGGGACATTCTCAGGCAATGTGCTGGAATTCAAACGTGGACCATGTTGTTTAACATTAAAAATAGATAATTGTGTGATATTACACCTTGAAACATATAAAATAAATAACTTCAGGCACAGTAACTTGCCTTGAACTTGCTTTATTGTGTGCTGCTAACCATCCTCTTGTTGTTCGCAGGTGCGAGATGACAACAAAAGACAACACCCCTGTCTCATTGACTTTTCCAAATTGCCTGAAACTGAAATGAATTATAACCTGCAGATGTCATCCGAGACATTAAAGTAAGTTACTGTGGAAACGGTCGGCAGTTTCAGCCCATAAATTTGCCTCTGTGTCTCTATCTCTGTGGTGCCGAAGAGGGAGAATGGTATAAGGGATCCAGATTCTGGTCCGTGATTTAAATTCTAATCATGGCTACTTTAATCCCTCAAGTGAAGCCCATGAGATTGCGAATATTGATTGGGTGAGGCAGAATCCTGGGACTAATTTCACTCAAAACTCTCAGCAACTCTGCCCCTATGCATTAGAAATGCATTAAAGTTAGCCACCATTATCCTGCAATATTGAATACCTCCATTGCTTTGGTCATTTATTTCTGTGCGTAAGTAGCAGGGACTGGCCTATGTTTAGTGCTACGTTCTTATCTGATTAGATCCAATGAACTTGGCCAGTGAGGCATTATCTCTCTGTAGCAACATCCACTTTGTGTACGCATCCTTAAGCTTACTCAGCTGTTTTGTCTTCCAGGACCCTACTGGCTTTGGGTTGCCTGGTTTCCCAGGTCAACCCCAATGCAGAAGAGGATCTGAAGAAAATCAAACTTACCAAAAAGTAAGCTAATCACATATCTGTATGTTATCTACTCATTGCCAAATAAAAAATTCTATTTATAACTATCTATCTATCTATCTATCTATCTATCTATCTATCTATCTATCTATCTATCTATCTATCTATCTATCATATCCATCTAATTATATATCTAGCTATCTAGCTGTTGAACTATCTATCTATAACAATCATTGTCTAATCGTTTAATTTTATCTTATGACTTATACATGGTCAGTGATGTTGCCTGTGATGCTCTCAAAAGACATATTTCCACATTGTAGAGTCTTACATAAAATCACTTGTAAAACTTACTTATGACATTTGTCCATTTCTTGCTTAAATCCATTTCATCTAATATTGTAGCTATATGATGTCCAACGGTTATAAACCCACGCCACTGGACCTTTCTGACGTGAAGCTAAATCCAGGTCAGGAAGTTCTGGTAGATAAATTGGCCGAGAACGCTCACAATGTTTGGGCCAAAGATAGAATCAAACAAGGATGGACCTATGGCATCCAGCAGGTAAGACTGAGTAATCTCTATGCTAAAAGTAGTATAAGGGCCTAGTTCTAGTTTTGGTTTCCAAGCCAGCCATTTTCAACCCATAGCCCTGTTGGTTTAATTTGCCCCCACAGGTTATCTTGAGCTGCCAGTCTACTATTCGGTGTATGTTACACCAAATGATCTTGTTTTTT
Organism: Tenualosa ilisha; assembly: GCA_015244755.2. Taxonomy (NCBI): domain Eukaryota; kingdom Metazoa; phylum Chordata; class Actinopteri; order Clupeiformes; family Clupeidae; genus Tenualosa; species Tenualosa ilisha. Next base: position 1,980,042 of record PYXC01001398.1, on the reverse strand, counting down.
TTCCTACTGACAGGGCTATAGGTTGAAGATAGCCAATGTTCTCCATTCATTTTCAGATCATATCATGGTATATTGTTATCACATTACCATACCTGGAAAGCTTCATCATTAATCGCTCTCTGTTGTGTTGTATAGGATCTGAAGAGCAGACGCAATCCTCGTCTGGTGCCATATGCTTTACTAGATGAAAGAACCAAAAGATCCAATCGCGACAGTCTCCGTGAGGCGATCCGAACACTAGTGGGATATGGGTACAACATTGACCCTCCAGACCAAGAGAGTGAGAAAATTCAACATTCAGTTCAATTTGAATCATTCAGATGCTTCATTAGTAACAATAACCCTTAGTCCTGATTCCCTAGCATAATTGCAAAAATGGTTTCGTCTTAACATGTTTAACACATCCTAATATTCATTCAAAGTTGAGTTTAGAGTAATAGTTCATTATCTAAATCAGTATTTAACAAAATTTTTCACATTTTCACATATTTTTTAAATATCTTCTACTAACTAAGCTTATATCCAAATCAGCCAAATCACATTTCTATCTCAGATGATTTGTAGACTGTCTTTGATGGTTCGCAGGAATAAAGTTTAGCCCATAATTGTTTAGCCCAAGGCTTCCTTTAATCTTGTCACCAAAATCTTTGTTCTCAGCTGCTCATGGAGTGGAGAGGCAGAGCATCGAGACAATCCGCTTCTTCCGTGTGGAGAAGACCTACGCGGTCACCACGGGGAAGTGGTACTTTGAGTTTGAAGCATTGACAGGTGGGGAGATGCTCGTAGGCTGGGCCAGACCTGGCTGCAGACCTGATGTAGAGCTGGGATCTGACGACCTGTCTTACGTATTTGATGGTTCCCGGGTAAGTGGCTTCCATCCACAACCCACAACACATGTTATGGAATGTTAAGGTTGAGGGTGGTGGTAGCATAGTGGTTAAGGAACCTGGCTTGTATCCTGGAAAGTTGTAGGTTTGAATCCCAGCTGCGACTGTTGTGCAGTAAGGCACGTACCCCTAAGTCGCTCTAAGAGAGACTGGCTCTAATTTTGTCAATTGATAGTTGACAAGATGTAAGTCGCTTTGGATAAAAGTGTCTGCTAAATGCATAATTGTAAATAAATGTTAGGGCTGAATGCCATTCCTTGCCCTTTCCCTTGTTTTTTGTGCATTCACGCAAGGCGAAGAGGTTTAGGAGTAAGAGCAAGGGCTAAGGGCTACCTTGCCACAAGCTTTGTTGAATTTCCACAATCTGGGTAACACAAAGTAGCCACTACCAAGCTGTTTGTTTATGATGGTTATTAATACTTATGCACTTTATTACAATCAATAAAGCATCAGCTATCCTATAGAAATAGCGTGGAGAAAAACCATGCAAACACATACACTATGTTGTCCATGTAGTACAATATAGTAAATGAAAGTAATTTATTGGTGAAATAGGTAACGAAAAGAATGAGCTAGCATATAAACCTTACTTATTGAGTCTTATTATGGTATGCTCCTTGTAGGGTCGGCGTGTACATAAAGGAAGTCATTTCTTTGGTCGTCCCTGGAACAAGGGCGATGTGGTTGGGTGTATGATCAATATGGAGGACAAATCCATGATCTTCACTCTGAATGGTGAAGTTCTTATCACCAGTAGCGGCTCTGAGCTGTGCTTCGCTGACTTTGAGACTGAGGACGGTAAGTGGTCCAAGCAACCAATCAATCAGTGTCACTGTTTTAATGTCCATGAATAGATGGAGATAAAGCAGGTCTCAAGTAGGGCATCTTGACTTATGGCAGCATGGTGTGATTACAAACGAGCAAAATATAAAGTACATAAAGTACAAAATAAAAAGTAAATGATTCAGCCAACTTGTCCAGTAGCCAGGGTAGCACATCAGAGAAAATGTTGTGAACCGCCGCCAAAAAAACGCTGGGTGTTGTTGTGTCGCCTCCAGGCTTCATCCCTGCGTGCAGCCTGGGTCTCTCCCAGATTGGGCGTATGAACTTGGGGAAGGACGCCAGCACCTTCAAGTATTACACCATGTATGGGCTCCAGGAGGGATTCGAGCCCTTTGCCGTCAACATGAACCGCGAGGTCACAATGTGGTTTAGCAAACGCCTGCCCACCTTTGTCAACGTGCCAGGAGACCACCCTCACATTGAGGTGAGGCCCACATGGGCATAACACATAGCAGTGACACCACAGAATTAGAAAACAAGCTGTCTGAATGCCTCCCAACCATTATAACCACAAATAGCAAAAAGAAAGTAATTTCAGTAACTCCCATGACTGTAAAATAATTTATTGGTGCAAGATACATTCATGTGCTGGTCTGTTATTTAGAACCTTCCCAACATAGTTGTTCAAAGTCATTATCAGTTATGCAACTGTGCAATTTATCATATTTCTATCACCATATTAAATTCTTGTTACAGTTGTTATAATGTTCACTGAGGAATGCTGCTTTCACAGGTCTAGTATATTCACATGTCCATTAGGCTATGCTTTATTCTTAGATTTGACTAGCCCGACTGAGCAATGTGCTGTGTGCTTCCAACTAAAAATGCAGAATCACTGAATATCAAGCGATGTACTGTGTGCTCCCCTGCTTTAGGTGACCAGAATCGATGGTACCGTGGACACGCCGCCGTGCCTAAAGGTTACACACAAGACTTATGGCACACAGGCAAGCAACAACGACATGTTGTACTGTCGACTGAGTATGCCTGTTGAGTTCTATCCCGGGCCAAGAAAGAACATCGAAGTTACTGAGGTAACTGAAGCTTCTAAGAAAGAAGATGGCAAGATAGATTATGGGAGCATCACAAAGGTAAAGAGTATATTAGTATATATTCTCTGTAGTATAGCTCATTATTTCATCCATTGAATTGAACTGTACTAAAGAGATGCCTAATCATGTTTATAATCATGTATGTTATAGAATAAGGGATGTACTTAGTGTGATATTAATGTGATATTAATGTTTTTTCTAGTATTATTACTCTGTCAGAGTGTTTGCTGGTCAGGATCCCACCTCTGTGTGGGTGGGCTGGGTTACCCCTGACTATCACTACTATAGCAAGAATTTCAACCTCAGCAAAATCCGCACCGTCACCGTGACGCTGGGAGACGAGCGAGGCCGTGTCCATGAAAGGTGGGTTTCAGACATGATTGAAATGCAAAACAGCAGTCATGAGGGTTTTTTTTAAATCTGGTAGTGGCAAGGTAGTGAGAAGCCTAGTGGGAACAGCAGGTGCCATTATCTGTTTTGCATGTGAGCATCTGCCATTAAAAGTACTGCAAGGCAATAGAAGCAAAACACCATCACAAAAACCACAACAAAGACAAAAGCAAGCCTCAAACCACCCTGTGTCTTTTGCAAATAAAAGCAAAGCTGCTGCTGTCTACTTCATGTACAGGGCTGACTCTTTTTGCTGCCATTTTTGCCCCCTTTTCTAGAAAAAAAAAGTAAAAAAATGGACAAAAGCATTGTGATGCCCCCTGAAATTTGAACGCCTTAGGCGTCAGGCCTAGGTCACCTTTGCCAGAAACCAGCCCTGCTCATGTTCTTTGTTTTGTCTCCTGCTCTTTTGTCTCCTTTGGTGTGTCTCCTGTCCTACCTCCTGCATCACACCGCATTTCCTTCCCTTCTTCCCCCTATCTGACGTCAGTGTGAGGAGGAGTAACTGCTACATGGTGTGCGTAGGGGATATCTTGCGTGGCTCCTCCTCCTCCCGCGCCAGTGCTGACCTAGAGATCGGCTGCTACATAGACCTGGCCTCTGGTCTCGTCTCATTCACTGCCAATGGCAAGGAGTTGCCCACCAGTTACCAGGTACAGACCACAATTTAACCAATTTTCAAACAAATGTTAGCCATAACCACATAATCATGTTGCAACTTTGTAATTTGGCCTTTGAATACCAATCACCTCAGTACTAGCACAAAAAGTAAGGAAAAATACTGACCATTCTCATCCATTTGAGCACTCACTGTCTAGACTTTTCAGCCTGTTCTGACAAGATGGTCTTGTAATTGGCCCAATTAAAAGGGCATATGCATTTGAAAGCGATTAAACTGAGCAGATCTCTCTGTGGAAAGTCTAAAATCTCAGCCCAGAAGATAAGCCCTCCAGGTCCATGGAGCATCTGGGCTGTTATGCACTAATGAGCCTGATGCTGCTGCATCTCCTTGATGGCTGACATTGATACAGTGCCAGACTGGGGCTCACACTGTCACTGTAGACAAGCCGCAATCTATTTCCTGTCTGAAAGCAGACTGGATTTACATTAATCCCAACTCTCTACCCAAACCCATCCCACGCCACTCACCTGCCCGCCATCCAGCAGTCCAGCATCAAACCCCAATGTGCAACATTAGCTTGTCAAGCAAGAAGCGGTGCAGTTTAAATTAAAGCACATGACTGAACGTCTGAGGATGTGCAGCGGATGGTCTCAAAGACCACTGATGGGATTTCATTCTGTCTCTCAACTAGGTGGAGCCCAACACCAAGCTATTTCCTGCGGCATTTGTGCTACCAACAAGTCCTAATTTGCTCCAGTTTGAATTTGCAAAGGTTCAGGTGGGTTTTGTCATTTATCTTTTATTTTATTATTAAAAACTTTCAAAACTTCAACAGCCTTTTTTTGCTCTTCCAATCTTAGTTTTATAGTCTGCCTCACTTGTAGATGAGTTGTTCATTGTTAAAGAATGATCTTATTTATTTGAATTAAATACAAAATAAACAGTCTAATGCAGAGATTCTTGTCTTTTTATCAGTTGAGTTTGTATGCTTGCCATGCTTGCACATTAACATGACTAACCATGAGTCAATTTCCAAACTCTGCTGCAGAATGCTATGCCCTTGTCATCGGCCATCTTTAAGAGCCTGCATGGGAACCCAGTGCCCCAGTGCCCCCCGCGACTGGACGTGCAGACCATAGTGTCCGTGCTGTGGAGTCGCATGCCCAACACCTTCCTGTCGGTGGAGACGGCGCGGGTGAGCGAGCGGCATGGTTGGGTGGTGCAGTGCCTTGAGCCACTGCAGATGCTGGCCGTGCACATCCCAGAGGAGAGCAGGTCAGTTTGTCATTATTATTTCTTTTTTTATTATTATTATTATTTATAATATTTTGTAATATTCCTAAACATAACAAAAAAAAGGGAACAGGTCAGTCCAATAGCTGACCACCAACAGCCTGTCTGTGGGTCTGTCTGACTTGACTAAGCACGGAGTAGGGGGAAGGCTTCCTGGTGATTTCACACTCGCTGATTCTCACTCAGGAACCGTAGGTTGTCACACGAGACAGTGATCGCATACATTGGTATTTCATTGGTATTTCATTTCCCAGGGGCATGTTTGGCTTTGACTTTCACACATACTCTCTCTCTCTCACACACACACACACACACACACACACACACACACACACACACACACTCATGCACGCACACATACATGCAGAGATTCTCAAACACACACACACACACACACACACACACACACACACACAAACACACACACGCACACACACACACACACACACACACACACACATTGGACATGTCCAGTACATACAGAATCCCTACATACACACAACACATTTATATGGATGACAGACACCTCATTTTCTTTATGAATACCATTTGCTGTATGCATCATTAATCTGTGTACTCAAGCACCTTGATTACTGTCACGGGACCAATTATTTGAAAATACCTACACCCACTCTTTTGTTAATAGGTTTTGTGCAAGTACCGATAACATACAGTATTGACTGTCACTTTAATCTAGAGGGTAATACATTTTCCTTGTAGGAGTTCTGATTATAAAATGGTAGGTACTGTTCTGGAATGTTGTAGTGGTTCTCCAATTGAGTATTAAATTACCTCAGGAGGAAATGCTAAACAATCTAATAGAGTAACCCTGTGACTGTGTTTTGCAAGGAGAATCAAACCTTTGGGCTCTTTTATTAGATAGTGTATAAGTTTACAATTTATGTAAACTTAGCCTAGCCAGGCATTTCACTGATCCACCTTCTTGGAGTACATGCCCATTCTTTTCTCTATTCTTCATGTGTGATGGAGCAGTGGTAGTGTCACTTACAGGTTGGGTTTCCTGAGATTCCTGAGCCCCATGTTCTGAGTTTGTGCCATTTTGGATAGGATACATCTCTAATTTCTGCCAGATAGTTAGTCAGTCAGTCAGTCAGGAATGGATGTTGTGTTTTATTATTTTACTGTAAGATTCTCTTGTGGTTCAGGTGTGTTGACATCATGGAACTGTCGGAGAACGAGGCCCTACGGCAGTTCCACCACCACACGCTGAGGCTCTACTGTGCTCTCTGTGCCCTGGGCAACACACGGGTGGCCCACGCCCTCTGCAGCCACCTGGACCAATCACAGCTCCTCTACACCATTGACAACCAATACCTTACTGGGCAGCTGCGCGAGGGCTTCTACGACGTGCTCATCAGCATCCACCTGGACACGGCCAAGGAGGCACGCCTGATGATGAAGGACGAGTACATCATCCCCGTCACCCCGGCGACACGCAGCATCTGCCTCTTCCGTGATGAGTCCAAGAGTCACGCGCTGCCTGGTGTAGGCCTAAGCACTACTTTGACCCCCAGCCTGACCTTCACGCCACCCTGCTTTATCAGTACCAAGCGTGAGCAGCACCGCTACAGCCCTGAGATTCCATTGGCCAAGCTTAAGGCCAAGGCTATATCCATGCTGACCGAGGCTGTGCATGGTGGTGGCGTGCACATCCGGGACCCAGTAGGGGGCAGTGTGGAGTTCCAGTTTGTGCCCATCCTCAAGCTCATCAGCACGCTGCTGATCATGGGCGCGCTCACCAGTGACGAGGTGCGGCTCGTGCTGCTCCTCATTGAGCCCAATGTCTTTAAGGAGCCAGAGGAGCAGCCGGCCATTACAGCAGGGGAGGCCGGCCCGGGGAAGGAGGAGGTGACCAGCGCTGAGGGGAAGGCTGTTGAGGCTGGGGAGGAGGAGGCCAAAGAGGCCAAACAGCTTGTTAGGGGCCTCCTGGAGAAGCATCTGCCCGAGTCTGTCAAACTGCAGGTCAGAGAGCCTTTTCTGCCCTGTCTAAACCAGTGGTGTTGGAATGTTAAACTGTGAGGGTGGAACAGTAAAGCAAAATGGATTCCATGTGCTCCATTTAAAATGTGAACAATTAGGTTCCTTTTAGGTTCCTTTTGTTCATGGGCCACCAACTGAAAGAGTCTGTCTAATTTGAAAATAATAGATTTTTAAAATGTTATGAATGAATATTGGTCTAATTAGTAGTAATAAAATATTAAAATATGATTGGCTGATATTGTTGGCAGGTCAAATTCATTAGTTACCCAGAGAACACAAACAACCCCAAGAATTCAACTGTTCCAAAAAAATTTGTCTCTCTAATCTCTAATTGTTTTCTAAAGCAAAACAAAGTCATCCAATGTGTTTTTTACAGGGCCTTTTCTCAGTTCCACATATAATTCTTCAATAATAATAATAATTCTTCACTGTTCCACATGGTATAATGTGTTTTCTGTCTGTGTAATGTGTGTGCGTCTCTACATATTTTGTGTAGATGTGTGAGCTGCTGCACTACTTCTGTGACTGTGAGCTCAAACAGCGCATTGAGGCCATAGTGGCCTTCGCTGACACCTACGTGTCCAAGCTGCAGTACAACCAGAAGTTCCGCTACAACGAACTGATGGAGGCTCTCAACATGTCTGCCGCTGTCACCGCCAAGAAGACCAAGGAGTTCCGCTCCCCTCCTCAGGAACAGGTACCTTCACTAGTCCCACTGCCAGCTGTCAGCAGAATCATAAAAGGAAATTTAAAATCGCTATAGAGCGTTTTCATTGAAAACATAATTTCAATGCAGTGATACATTCACTTGCATTGTATTTAACATAGCGGGCAAAATCTGATATTGTGGAAGAGGATATCTGGACAGTACAGTGCATTGTAATTTTTTGATTTTTTAACTTACCAAAAATGGCACCTGGCACCTCTAAGAAGTGCTGTCAGCCATGGCACCATGTGCCATGAAAACTTAGCCAGAAAGCAGGATTAACATAACTGCTTGAGTGGCAGAGTAATAGAAAAAGTGTCATTTGACTGAACATGTAACCGTCTGGCCTGTAAGTTTGATAAATGTTTCAGCAGATTGACATGCTTTATGCATGGCTACTCTTTCTCTGAGTCATTCATTACTGAAAGCTTTTTTTTAAATTTAATTGTGATTTTCACTTCTCCCTTCGGTAAATTGATTTCATAAAATTATATTGATATTCCACTCTTCAGGTTTACCACCAGAAGGCCCTATAGTACAGAAGCAATGTTAACAACTTATGCACCTCCTCATGTGGACAGTCTTAATTATTCTTTAACTGATGTATTGAAACATTGAGATAATTATGGAGCATCCAACAGTAACTTGGCAGAGAATCGACTTTCACTCCTAATATGTATTGTAGCGTGTGTAATGGATTCTGCATGAGAGATCACAACACAGCCTAAATGTTTCTTGGGACAGCTGCATCATGTTGATCATATTGGTTATTTTGTGTGCTTGCAACTATTGTACCTGCTGTTTTTTTGCAATGCAGATTAATATGCTGCTCAACTTCGCACTTGGGGATGACTGTCCCTGCCCTGAGGAAATTCAAGATGAGCTGCACATTTTCCATGATGATTTGCGCATACACTGTGGTAAGACTCTTTACACAGACACACACACAAACGCAAATTTGAATAGGCGAGAGTACTGACTCAAACACATTCTACCTGTGTTCTCCACACAGGAATCCCAATTGAAGAGGAAGAAGAGGAACCAGACACCTCCATCAAAGGCCGTCTGATGTCCCTCATCTACAAAATCAAGGGCAGGCCACAGAAAAAGGAGGAGGAACCAACAGAGGAGGAACAAGCCACTCCCAGTAAGCCAGCATCTATGCAACTTCTTTTTGTCCGGATCATAATGTAGATATGCATAGTAGTGTATGGAAATACATTGTCCCATTACAGTCCGATGTGGTTGTATCTCTATAGAATGTTACAGAGATTTCAGAGTTGTAGTCTGTTGCTGGTATAGTTGTATTATACAGACATACAGTATAACAAATATTTCACAGTTGCAGCCCGTTGAAGTTGTAGTTCTAGCATACCAACATTGCAGATGTTTTAAAGTTGCGGTTTTTAACTCTTGCAGTACTAACCCAGTGAACAAACACTTTGTCAAATGCCCCTTACGGTGTGTGCGGAGAAAACAACAAAAAAGCTTATGCTCATGGGCAGTTCTGCATCAGAATATGCTAAACAGGCAAAGAGGCATAGATGAAGCCATACACAGTTCCAGACAATCAAACCATGGCATTAGGAACATTAAAGCGAGTAACTTTATTGGCTGTTGAGCTTCAAATATCATCAGCTTTTACTGTAAATAAAGTTGTGAGCTGAACCTTTAATAGTTGGAAGCCAGATGGACAAGAGAGGGGCAAGAGGCATTCCCCAAGAGGGGACAAATGAAGGTCAACATTCCGTCCTGCAAAATCTTCCAGCTCAAAGTGCTATTGAAGAAAAGCCAGTCCATTCACAGGCTAAACTTTTGGAAGACACATCCACTCTGCTGATTGAAGGTCAAGCACCCAGTGGCAGGCTGTACAGTATGTTAAAATGAGCTTTGCTCACACTTCCAGGGATGCTAAAATAATTCCTGCGACTCATTAGGGGGTGCATAAATAATTCAGCAGATTTAGGATGCAATGAGAGGTGAGTTTGGAAACTCAGTAGCCCCCCCACCCCCTGTCAAGTATGTAGGTCAGTGTAATTAGATAAAAAAAAATCACAGTGTGGTTGCCAAAAGTCATGTATAAGTTTGTTTTTGCTGAAACTGAATGTTATATATATATATATATATACACACACACACACACACCAATATATATATATACACACACATCAATATGTATATATATATATATATATATATATATGTGTGTGTGTGTGTGTGTGTGTGAGTGTGTGTGTGTGTGTGTGTAATTAATCATAAATCCAGGTAAGGCTGCCGAAGCAATGACCCCAAAAGGTTACCTTGATCAATTACTCCCTGTAGTGTTGTAGCATTAACTTCCAAGCACCGCTCTTCCAGCGATGGCTGAGCATGTGGTGTTTTCCATGCCTCCTCTCCAGCATGGGCCTCCCCATCCTGTTACATTCCCCAGGAAGTGCTTTTCCCCTGACCGTCACACTCATACTGAACCCAAACCTCTAACTCCTGCATCTCTGCTGCCCATGGACATCAGAAAGAAAAAAAGCATTTTTTTGGACTCCACACATTAGTAGACACTGGCCATCAGGCCTTGGCCAGAGTTACAGCAGATGCTGCCAACATCCTGGCACCAAGCTAACCCCTAAGCACATCTGAAAAAGCCTGTTCTGTTAATTTTGGACCAATTAGAGGCTTGCTGATGGTGAGAGCAGACTCCAGTGACCGTCAATAGACATCCATATGCGTCCAAAAGAAAGCTGTATTCTTTCCAAATGCCTTCTAACTGTGTCATAGATTTGTTTTCAAATTTTATTTTGGCTGTAGTGTGTGGAGCCTACAGAATGTTATATAAAGTTATGAACAGTAAAGTCATGTGTGGTTTAAAATGCTTAAAATGTGCTGTGAATATTTTTTTGTGAGAAAAATAACCATTTACTTGTGTCAGCTAAATCCCTAAATTGCAAGACCCCCCAAGACGCACACACACACATGCACTGGATTATGAACTACTACGCCTAGTAATGATCGTGCTACTCCTCCAGAAGTGCAGTGCTGGTGTATTGATTTATCCTTATTATGTCATAACACCGTGTAGGCTTGTCTGTCGCGTGAAAGACTGACTCAGCTGAGAATGCGCGGCGGCAGCAACTCCTCCCAGACGTATAGCGATATCTCTCTCCGGGCCAGAGTAATAGTTTCCAATTCCCTCATAAAGGCTAGGCAGCCAGGAAAAGCTGCTGACATGACCAGAGTCTGGTAGCATCAAATAGGGCGTTTCATTTTCAAGAGGCTTGAGAAGGCCCACACATATAGAAAATAGTTCTGTTTTATTTCTCTGACAGTAATTAATATGGTATGAAATTAGGCTGAGCTGCCAGATTTTTTTCTAAAGTATTATTTTGGAACAGCCAGTCTGCCTGGAACTTACTTCATGTTAGATGCTGATTCATTTCAGTAGAGATAATGAATTAATATTTCTCAATTATTAAATAGGTTATGGGATAACAGTTTGCAACTACAGCAATTTTCTCGAATATAGGCCGCACCATGTTTAAACCTTAGGTCAGTGTTTTATGCAAACTAAAATAGCAAAACCATGTATTGACCTCACCCTTGTATTAACGTCACCCATATATTAACCTCAGTTTACTAAACATTACCTACTGAATCACAATCAGATCAGATCAAGTATAATGATGAAAAGAAATGCAATCCTGTATATAGCCCTCACCCATGTGTAAACCTCAGAGATGAAGAAATTTTACAAAATCGATGTATTAACCTAGGTTGATAATCAGGAAATTACAGTAAACGGCAGTCTTCTGTTTTAAGATACAATGCCTGTGCCCTCAGTACCCTAGGCCACTGTTTTGGGGGCTTTTTTATATCTAGTTATACCGTACTGTTATAAACATAAGCCTACAAATGTGCTGTATCTCTTGGCTACAAATGGCTACAGAGATCAGTCTACTCTAAACATGCTCGTTTACCACCAAAACTAGAAAACTATGAAGGTTCCATTAATTGGAAAAGTGCTGTTGTGCTTGTTAGGACATTACACAGAAATAAGTGTTGCATTTTTTTTTCACTAACCAGAATCATACCAGTCGTACATATACCTGAACCACACACACACACACATACACACACACACGCAATAAAAAATGTTTGTCACATCCTTACTCTCTCTCCAGCCAACCTGAAGGAGCTTATTTCTCAAACAATGGTGACCTGGGCGCAGGAATGCATTGTCCAGGACCCACTGCTGGTGCGCACCATGTTCAGCCTGCTGCGACGGCAGTATGATGGCATTGGCGAGCTGTTGCGTGCCATGAAGAAGACCTACACCATCAGCGCTGCCTCGGTCCAGGACGCCATCCACCTGCTGGCCTCGCTCGGCCAGATCCGCTCGCTGCTCAGCGTTCGCATGGGTTCCGAGGAGGAGAAGTTGATGATTGACGGCCTGAGGTGCAGCTCAACATACACCTGGGGCTCTCATTCACTTTTCACTGAAAACATCTTTTACAAGTTTTAGTGTGCCATACAAACAACATGACCCTTCACAGCCTGCAAGTGTATGAATTGTTTTACCCTTTCCCATTCATCATACAGTTTGCTAGCTTGTGAAGCCTCAGAAATCTGCACATGCATCTTCTTCATCGAATAGAATAATATAGTATAAATTTGTGTAGTTGTACGTTACAGTAACTTTTCTAGTATGAGCAGTACAACACTAGGAAATTTAAAATTTTAAAATGAGTTTTCCAAGTATTCCATTGCAATGGAAACCCTGATAGTCTAGTCTTACATATGTATAACTAGATGGAAACCCTGATAGTCTAGTCTTACATAGATGGAAAAGATGGACCCTGATAGTCTAGTCTTACATAGATGGAAAAGATGGAACTTTTCTTGCCATGGTTCTGAAAAAAGACGAGTCTCAATTTGACTACCCTGGTTCATCAAAGCATATATATATATATATATATATATATGTATGTATATATATACATGAAGATAAATTTAATAATCCAATAACCTGAATTGTATGAACTGAATTACAGTTTACACGTATAGCCTCGGGCATGGGAGGTGCAGGTTGGGGGGCTGCTAGCAATTACTGGTAAGCTAAAAATAATGGTTGTTAATGTCTGTAGTGAGCACATCCTGCTAAGAGCTAGGGAGAGTAGTATTTATATTGTGAGGTCCTCTGCACCAGTTAGTCTCAATTACACACACACACACACACACACACACACACACACACACACACACACACAGTCTCACCACAAGCTAGCACTGTGGCCTCAATCCATCCATCATTGTTGAAGAACCTCTTGTTCAGCCTGGGCCTTGATTGAAGGTGCCCCCAGCTGGAGTATGGCTGGTTGGTTGGCTTCAAAGCTTGTAGTGAGGCATATACCATCTCCTCTGTTCTTTATTCAACTGCAGTGTTTTTCAGTCAGTAAAGAGAATTGAGATTTTCATTTCATAGGGTCTCAGCTACAAAACATGCATTAGAAATATATTTCTACTGACCACTGTTGAAAGTGAGTGGTGAAGTCTGTCTCACCATTTTCTCTGTCTGTTTCCCTATAGTGACATCATGAACAACAAAGTTTTCTACCAACACCCCAACCTGATGAGAGTACTGGGTATGCATGAGACAGTCATGGAAGTCATGGTCAATGTTCTGGGAGGAGACAAGTCTCAGGTACACACATACACACACACACACACACACACACACACACACACACACACACATACACAGTCAAGTCAGACCAGCTGTGAGCACACATACGTTGGGCAAAGGTGTGTGCAAAACTTCCCTCATGAAAATATTCCTACTTACAATAGTCTTGTCCTTGTTCACAGAAGCAAATGTGATCATATGATCTAACTGAACAGTAAAAAAAGAATATTTGATGAGATCTAAAGTTGAACTTAAATTGGACTTATTTAGGAAGGGTCAATAGACTGACAATGGACAATCCAACTCAATTTAGGATTTGATTTGTTCCTGAAATACAGAGATAAGAGTGATGTAATAAGTAGCATTTCCCTTTTGAGTACTACAGTCTCAGAGACCTTCATCAAACTGTGACTTCTCCGGCACAATAAAGTATTAACCTGTAAACCATAATTTTCCCCATATTATTCATGCATTCTGTATGTAGAATTAAATTAAAGTGTGTGGCTGAACTGTTGTGTCATAAAAGTCTGCTAACTTCCAAAGCAGCAAGAGTTGTGTGTGTGTGTGTGTGTGTGTTTGTGTGTGTGGGGTAGTTCCCAATTGATCCGTGGAGTGGAACTGAATGCATGAGTAATGCCAGGGGCTGATCTGAGTGGAAAGCCTATCTGTCATTAAGACATGGCACTCAGCAGGTGGAGATGGTGCCCAGGCCTAACAACTTAACAGCCGCTCAAGGGTGGAAGGGGTCAGACAGAAGGAGAGAGAGAGGGAGAGAGGGAGACAGAGAGAGACAGAGGGGAAAACAGTGAGAGAGGGAGAGGGAAAAAGGGAGACAGAGAGAGACAGAGGGAAAGAGAGAGAGAGAAAGCGTGAGAGAGAGTGTTGGTGAGTGTATGGGGCTATCACGCCAGTCCTTTTTCGGCTGTGCTAGGAGACTGCGGTGAGATTTGATGCCCCTTGCTGTGCCAAGCATGAATTAGCCAGGAGGGGGGGAAGCCCCGGGTTCCACGGGGGCCCACAGCATCTGGTTTCTGGTTTGGGGGGTGCAAGGAGGGCGGTGGGTGGGTGAGGAGGGTGTAGGGTGTAGCTTGGAGGGGGGAGGGGTGGGGAGTAGGGGGTCACAGATGGCTGACCGCAACCCCCCACACTGAGATATGATCTTAACAGGCAGAGACCTATATCAAGCATCAAACATGTTTGGGTGTGTGTGTGTGTGTGTGTGTGTGCATGTGTGTGTATGTGTGTGTGCGCACACTGTTTACCGATATATCTTGCCATGTTGACTTGCTGTTTATCTCTGGGGTATACATGCATTGAATATTTAAAACTAAACAACACCAGTGTGAAAAAATAATTGCAGTCATTAGTAGTAAAAAATTTTGGCCCATTTCTCTGTGGGGTGACATTTTATTTTTGTTTGTTTTATTTTGTGTCTTCTTTTCTCATTCTGCTCCAGATTGCCTTCCCCGCCATGGTGGCCAGCTGTTGCCGCTTCCTGTGCTACTTCTGTCGGATCAGCCGGCAGAACCAGAAGGCCATGTTTGACCACCTGAGCTACCTGCTGGAGAACAGTTGTGTGGGTCTGGGTGGGTAATCGAATCATCCGCACCCTCTCACCCCCTCACCAAAACCCATTTGTTTGTGCACGTGTGTGTATGTATGGTATTGTATGTGTCTGTTTGTGAATGTGTGTGTACATGTATGTCCGTGTGTGTGAGTGTGTGCTTGTGTCTGTGTGTGTGTGTGTGTGCGTGTGTGTACTTGTGTGCCTGTCTATGTTTGTGCCATGGTGTGTGTGTGTGTGTATGTGTGTATGTGTGTGTTGGTAGGTGGGTTTGGCAAGGGGTCTTGATAGAAGGGCTCTGATAGTGATCATTCAAGAGCCTGTTGGGAGAAAACTACAGGGAATGAGTCTGGGGCTTTGGAGAGAGATGAGGTAGCATAGGGTGAGGTTGGGTTGGGCAGTGGGGGAGGGGCGCATATCTGCAAGCCAGGGAGGGGCAGATTGATGACAGATCAGAGCGAATATTTTTTTTTTGTCTGTGCATGTGTGTGTGTGTGTGTGTGTGTGTGTAAAAGGAGGACAGCGAAAGAAAGAGAGAGAGAAAGAGAGAGAGAAAAGAAAAAAAAAGGAGAGGGGTGTGAGAGAAAAAAAAGGAGATGGGTTGTTTTGGAATGCAGGGCAGAGCGAGAGTGATGAGTCACTGAGGATCTGACGGTGAGGAATGGCTGCTGCCTCTGTTGGATGCACCTCACAGGAGGAGTGTGTGTGTGTGTGTGTGTGTGTGTGTATGTGTCTGTTGTCTGTGTGTATTTGCTTGTGTATGAGCATGTGTGTTTTGTGGATATACAAGGCAGTATGTCTGGGTTAGTGTGTGAGATTGGGAAGAGTTGGATGATTTGAAGAATGAAAATGCAGTACAGTGCTATTTCTGTGTGTTTGTGTGTGTGTTTATGTGTGTGTGTATGCCTTGGTTGTGGGTGCTAACTTACTTTTACAGCAGCAATTGACAACTTATGAGGAAAGTTGACATAAAAACTCTACTTCCCAAGTACTTTACTCTCTTAAAATCATGATGGAGCAAGTTTTCTGACCATCCCTTACTGAACTGAGCACAAGGCCATCTAAAGTGATACCCTTAGCAACCCCTCCCCACAGTTCATAATCTGAACCCCAAATCCAACTCCGCCTGTCCTGCTAGTTTGGCATTCCCATGATCATAGAGTCTAATGAGAGCGCGTCATTGGCTGCCACCATTTTTACCGTAGTCTGTCACCTTCATGGCCATTAACAGCTGCAGATTTGCTTACTCACTGGCTCAGTGAGCTCTGTCTGTGCCCTGGCATCTTTCTCTCGCTTGGCCCCGTTGACTTGACATGACATGCTGCCTTTAAGCCTCAGCTGTCTTTAAACAGCTCACCCCCCGTTTAAAAGAGGTGCGTGTTTTTCTGTAAAGTACATGTAAGCAGTTATCAAATCGCATCAAGAATCCCAGCAATTTATGGTCTGCTGAAAGCGTGGATTTTTTTTTACTTTCTCTCTCTCTCTCTCTTGCTCTCTCTTTCTCTCTCTCTCCCTCTGGGGAGATGGTATAACTCAGTAGGTGACACATGTGCTGTGTGGTGTCAAACTATAAATCAGGTGAAACTGAATAGGTGGTGAATGGATTGATAACGTTAACAAATGTGCCTTATTGAGAATGACTGAGGGACAGTGCCCCCTGCTGTTGGAACAGAGAGCCAAAAATAACGTCTGTGATATAAATTAATTTGACTCTTTTACTCCGAAGCTGTGAGGGTGCTAGCATGCTGTTCGGTCACTCCTTGTTGTATTTTAATAGCCTAGAATGGTTTAAACGAGCTTGGCTGTGACCTCTGTGTATAGTGTGTGTGTGTATGTGTGTGTGTGTGAGACAGAGAGAGGGTGTGTGTGTGTGTGTGTGTACAAATGTGTGTATTTGTGTGTGGCCGTATTTTTGTATGCATGTATTTGTGTGCGTGCAAATGTGTATCCCTGACTCTCTCTCTGTGTGTGTGTGTGTGTGTGCGTGTGTGTGTGTGTGTGTGTGTGTGTGTGTGTGTCCACACAGCCTCCCCTGCCATGCGGGGCTCCACGCCTCTGGATGTGGCTGCCTCCTCTGTGATGGATAATAATGGCCTGGCCCTGGCTCTCGAGGAGCCTGACCTGGAGAAGGTGACTTTCTCTCCCGTCCTATCCTGATAAAACAGCACGGCACCCACACGGACAGCCGTTCACAAGATACATAGCCACACATTCAAATGAATGCAGATGAAATTTGCATCCACTGACAGAAAATCTCCATGAAAGAAGAATCTGCAGAGCTTTCAATGTGACCTTGTTACCGTGATACTTTGGGGGATAAGATTGTAATTTTTCAAAGAATAATTTAGGATTTTTGAAGTACTGAGATCTGGGTCTTTGTTTTCTGTCCCTTACGTTATTGTGTTTAGGTGGTTACATATCTGGCCGGCTGTGGGCTTCAGAGCTGTGCTATGCTGGTTGCCAGGGGCTACCCTGACATTGGCTGGAACCCTATGGAAGGGGAGCGCTACCTCTCCTTCTTGCGTTTCGCTGTCTTCGTCAACGGTATGTTTGTTGGTAGACTACACTGGTGAATTTTCTGTCACCTCAGGGAAAATTGAGTACAAATTTTCCTTATGTTCACATTCCTTATGTTATGATATTTAGCCCATGACACCCAAAAGCCGCTTATCTAGCTTACTCTAACGTAGCTTGGATATAGCTTAGCATAATTATAGTTGTTTAATAGCAATCAGCCTAATGAGTTATTATCAGAGAGCTAAGGCTGAAGTGTTTCATATTATATTTCATATGTTTTAAGTGTGTTGAAGTATTTGTGTGTGTGTGTGTGTGTGTGTGTGTGTGTGTGTGTGTGTGTATGCATGTACAACCCTAGGCGAGAGCGTAGAGGAGAATGCCAATGTGGTGGTGAAGCTGCTTATCCGGCGTCCTGAGTGTTTTGGTCCAGCGTTGAGAGGTGAGGGTGGTCAAGGCCTTCTGGCAGCCATGGAGGAAGCCATTAAGATCTCTGAGGATCCAGCTCTGGACCTGGCCACTGTGCCTGAGGGCGGACTCCCAGAGTAAGACCACTTTCCCATCTTTTAGAGATATGCTATCCCTAGCTAGATAGTAGACGTCAAACTGTCAGCATATAGTGTAACAAGACAAGAGGCATCAAATTTGCGTGAAACATTTGATAATGTCCTGCCCTGTCCTATCCTGTCTATAATTCATGTCCCCTGCATTCATATCTCAGGTTTCTTGTGGACCTACAATGCATTTGGTCTCAAGAAAACGTTGTATCTATTTTTTCTTTGTTACTTGTTTAATTTCTTATATTAATGCATGATACCATGCCATTTTAGAAAAAGAAAAGAAAAAGAAAGCCTCACTCTCATCAGGCTTTAGACATCTCTCGACTACATACAGAGCCTGCAATTTCCTCAGGCAGTATCATAAACTCATCAAGAGATTTGCCTGCAGGGTCTTTGAGCCAAGGTTGTGTTACCAAACTAATGTGGACCGAGCCGGACCAAGCTAAATCTCTTTCTCTCTCTCTCTCTCTCTCTCTCTCTCTCCCTGTTTCTTTCTCTCTTTTTTTTCTTTATCGCTCTCTCTGTGACAGGGCTGTTGAGGGTGAGGAGGAGGAGGAGGTGGCACACATGGGCAACTCCATCATGTCCTTCTACTCTGCCCTCATCGACCTGCTGGGTCGCTGTGCCCCTGAGATGCATGTGAGTGTCTAAAAACAAACACAAACACACACACATACACACACACACTCACAAGCAAACACACTCAAACACAAACACAAACACACGAGGGCACAGACACACACACACAAACACACACACACACACAGACAGCCAGACATACAAATTAATATATTAGAACTAAATGAAATAAGAAGTTGTCTAGTTGGACTGGTGATGCCTATGGTACATAGTGTGGGTATGTGTGGGTGGGAAGGATCTCTTCTTGTAGGTATGAGTATGACTGTGCGTATATGTTGTGATGTCTGCATCACTGCAATGAAGTGCATTGTGGTGCAAGCCCAATCAAAGTCAAGTCAAGTCAAGTCAAAGTCAAAGTCAAAGTCAAAGTCAGCTTTATTGTCAATTCTTCACATGTAAAAGACATACAAGGAATCGAAATTACGTTTCTGTAACTATCCCATAGACAGACATTAAACATTGAACATTTAAGACAATTGAGTTAGACATTAACCATTACACAAACATTAAACTGCCAGACAAGACAATATGGAGTATTGTAAGGTATTGGTGTTCTTACCTATCCTAAGAGTAGCTTAGTGTAGCTTCTCCTTGGGGACAACAAAAGCTGTTTGCAATCTGTGTACTCTTGAGTAATCACCCCAGAGGTTATGTCTGGGAAAGCTTTGGGACTCATCTGATTTAGATGCTGCTAGGCAAATGGCAAATAGAAAGGCCAGTGCAAAGACCATAGGTTCAGAGTACACCAGTGGTTTGCCAAAATGAGTAAATGTTAGAAGTGAAATCGTGAAAGATGATTAATTGTCAAAATGCTTGAGGTCCTAACTTTTTAGTCATGTCTCCCAGCTCATCAGCAAGGGCAAAGGGGAAGCGCTGCGTATCCGTGCCATCCTGCAGTCCCTGGTGCCAACCAAAGACCTTGTAGGCATCATCAGCATACCACTCAAGATGCCCGTCGTCAATAAAGGTATGAATGACTCCAGGCAGCTGATGGCCGCCCATCTCGCTAAGGCATAGCATTATAAACCTCCAGAGCAGTTGCATTGTAAACACAGTTTTAGGCACTGCTGGTTAGATTGATGTCACAATGTCACTGTGTTCATCATTGCTGCATTCTCAGTTTTATGGCACTCTACTCATAAATTCTTTACAGCCTTCATGTGCGTCTGTAATGCTGTCATACCCCCCTCTCAGGTTTCCATTCAGTGTTTGCTGCCCTGTCCTCTTTCTTTCCTGCCTCACTATCTCTGTCTCTCTCTCTCTCTCTCTCTCTCAACTGCTCTCTTCTTGTCTGTTGTTTTGTTTGTTTGTTTGTTTGTTTGTTTATGGTCATCCCTCTCTCAGATGGTTCAGTGACAGAGCCGGACATGTCAGCCAGCTTCTGCCCCGAGCACAAGGCACCCATGGTGCTTTTCCTGGAGCGTGTGTATGGCATTGATGACCAGGCCTTCCTGCTCCACCTGCTAGAGGTGGGCTTCCTGCCGGACCTGCGTGCTTCTGCCTCTCTGGACACGGTGAGTGGACCACGGTCAACCACCCGCCATGCACACTTACTCACACACACACACTCACACACAAACATGACATGATTGAATGGGCCAGTATAAGTTTACACAGCCAATCACACATCATTAATGGGTGAGTACTAATCAGAGGTACTTGCCTGAGGGGTAGAGGCAGAAAAATCTTATGTTGATCCCTGCTACAAGGTAAATACCTAAATTCCAGATTTTTGAGATTTATAAATTTTTTTTGCATTTTGGCTGACAACAGAGTATTTTTGGTCCTGACTGTGATAGCTTTTGTCTGTCATATTTGCTTGGGTTGTATTGTTATTAGAGATGCAGTGTTTGTTGTGACTACCATCTCCTTGTTCTACTGAGGTGTTTTGGAATGGCTTACATTTTGAGTTGGTGTTTATGTCCAGTCTTACTGTGAAGAAGGCTCTGTGTGTGGTGTGTTATTTCATGTTCCTGTCTATAGCAAAGCCTCGCTCGCTCTCACACTGGCCTCTGGAGTAAACTCTTGGCAGTTGGGCTGGCGGTTGACGTGGTGACAGATGGAATTGGCAAGAGCCACATTGTAGTCAGCACACATAAACACACACGCGCGCCTGCACGACAGCGCTGAAAAGCTCTGCTCGGGGTCATGTCATACCCCAAAGTGTTATGCTGTATCCCATCACTGTGCACTTACGCCATCTCTCTGAGCCATGGCAGCATTAAATGCTTGCAGTACACTCTAACCAAATCCCTTTGTGGCCCCCCAAAGCTGCGACTGGTATGGTTGTTCTCACGGCACTGTGTATGCGTGTGTATGGATGTTTAAATATATGTCTCATCACTCAATCCCACCCTCGCTGGTGTTTTTCACTGACAGTGTAGATATACTGCCACTTAATCTTTCAGCAAGGGTTTAGTTGAGGTTAGCTGAACAGATTATCTGGGTTCTATTTGTCTGTGTGTGTGTGTGTGTGTGTGTATGTGTGTGTGTGTGCGTGGGGTTATTTCGATGTTCGCATGTGGGTTTGTGCAGTGTGTGCATTCCAGTGTGTGTGTATAAGTGTGTGTGTGGTGTGTGTGTGTGTGTGTGTACACGCGCTTAAATAAAAGTTGAGTAAAATGTGAAAGTGGAGGCAGAATCAATCATTTACTATTTAGTTACCACTGGATTTATTGGATGGTGACTGATGGATGGTCACATTCTTAAAAAAGTTTATTTAGCTTACTTCTAACCCTGACTTGGTTGTGTCTGGCACCTGGACAGGAGGTGCTGAGCACCACAGAGACGGCCCTGGCCATGAACAGATACATCGGCTCGGCGGTCCTGCCCCTGCTGACCCGCTGCGCCCACCTGTTCTCCAGCACCGAGCACTACGCCATGCTCATCGACTCTACACTGCACACTATCTACCGCCTGTCCAAGGGACGCTCGCTCACCAAGGCCCAGAGAGATGCCATTGAGGAGTGCATCGTGGCCATCTGCTCGTAAGGAACGCGTCTCCTCACTGACCTGTCTCCACACTGATCTGTTAAACACTCAGTCCTCTCTTGAGTAGAATTAGAGGTGTCATGAACAAATACATACACACACATATATATTTATATGTATATATATATATATATATATATATATATATATATAGATAGATAGATAGATAGATAGATAGATATAGATATATGTATATATATATATATATGTACATATATTCCACACAATACTGTCATGTCCATAATGCCAACAAAATGTCATGGTATTTGTATGATACGAACGATTATGTGAAAAGTTTCATAAAATTAGTTCTACAACCAAGAAAAGTGAAGGCTCAAATTTTATGTAATCATTCACATCATACCATACCATTGTGTTGTGTTGGCGTTATGGATGTGATATGGATATATATGTATACAGACACAAGCACAATGCCATTTTTATGAAGCATTAATTGTAATGAGAAGATGAGTAATGGATGCATAATGCATAATGGCTAATGGATGGATGAACATGTGATTTTGTGCCAGTATGCTGCATATCAGCTGGTGTCTCATTTGTTTAAATGTTTGTTTTGTTTTTGTTTGTGTTGTTTGGCAGATACCTGCGTCCCTCTATGCTGCAGCAGCTGCTGAGGCGTTTGGTGTTTGATGTGCCCATGCTCACAGAGTACTGCAAGATGCCCATCAGGGTGAGTGTTGTCTGCAGGCACAGTGTGGCACAGGCTGCCCTCTGCCCTCTCCATTTTGCTCTTTATTGGGCTCTTTCCCTCTGTCTCTTTCAGTTGCCTTTTCCTCAATCTCTCTATCTCGATCAATAAATCTCTCACGCTCTATGTCTCCATTTCTCTCGTCCTGTCTTTAATGGACATGTGCACCCACACACACACACACACACACACACACACACACACACACACCCACGCACACACACACAACACACCCACACATTCAGTGCTTTTAAAGTAGTAGTTGTAGTGTAGGCATCTCAAATCCCTATTTTCTGGCCCATTACTTTTGCTCCATTCTGGCCAGACATTTTTTCCCCCATCCAGCTTTTGAGTGCATTGCTGTCACTCAAACAGCACTCACAGAAATGAATTAATTTGGCGGACATGTTGCGCGTTATGTTTTATGAGGTGCAGAGTAGCGGCCATCTAATCCGACATGCTCTGTTCCTGTTCCGCCCTCTGAGCTGTCAATCTCAGACCTGTCAGTGTTATCCCTCTGCTCACTGTGATTGGTTACAGGTCTTAAATCAGATGAGTGTTGTCTGGTTAAAGTTGTCTTCCCTGATTAGAATTCATTACATTTTTAAAATTTGCATTCAGTGATGCGCTCCTCACAGACCTCTGGCTGTGCACCTGCTCAGTCTGTGAGTTGCAAAAAGAATTGTCCCCGCACTATAGTTGCTAACTATTTCTCAGCGTTTCCCAAAATTATTGTTGCTAACTAGTTAGCAACCTCTGTGTTTAGAAATGAGCTATTACATTGCAACCACCAAAGTTGCTAAGATAGTTCGGAATTGGGGATTGGTGGGCTTAGTTTTGTATTTCCTGTCCAACCCAGACACTGGGAGTTCATATTCACATGGTATGCTGACACACATTTACCTCCCCACCCTCACACTCGCATACACACACATGCACACGTGCACCTTTACCCACACTGACACCCTCACTCTCTCTCTCTGACACACACACACACACACACACACACACTCACACACACACACGCACATACACACACCTGGGTTTCATATGGCCAGATGAGGCTGTCAGCAGGTGCTGGAGATGTGTCACCTCATATTAACATGGCTGGGAGAGTTTATTTGTGAGCCAGATTGGGACTAGAATGGGACCATCATTGCCTGTGTCTGAAATCACTCAATACAATATTATGAGAATACACTCATAATACAATACAGTACAGCACAGCATAGCACAGCACAGGAGAGCATGGCACAGCACTCCTTCCCTCCTTATGCATACTCTCTTGGCTTCAGGGCAAAGTATAGTATATAGCAAGGGGTGGCAACCACTGGCACGCATGCCATAGTTAGCAAATGGTGGGATTCTCACTGGCACGGTGGTGATAGTGCACAGCCCTTGTTTTTACACATTAGAGAAGTTAGACCGTCTTATCTGCTATTGAACAGCCATTGGCTGTTGTAGCGCGTGTCTTCTGTAGGATGACAGACGGTAATGACCCTACGGGCTTTAAACATTTTTCCAGAAGATGAATCCCAGTGCAGCAGTTGCTTCCAAAGATTTTTCATTACTTTGCGCAGCAGGCCTATAGAAAAAAGTCCCTGCAGTTCGGACATTCAGGCATATCCTCTTGTATTGTATGGGTAGAAGTGTTCGTTGTATTTTAAAACTTTTGTTGTATTTGTTCAACATTGTTCACATCCATCTAAAAGTTTGGTGCTTGTAAGGTACACAAAGCTTTGACATCACTTCTTCAGAGATAATAGCCAATGTGACAGGCATTGTAAGGCATACACCGGAGAGATGTATGTGAATGTATCTAATCACTTGCAACAAAACCCCATTTTAATCGTAGGGGGAAACCAATTAAAAATCCCATCTCATCATCCCATCATCATCAATGACGACTTCAAAGTACAATTGGAATCCTGCTTCATCATAGATAGAAGCCTGTTTTTACAGAAGTTCTCTAGTATTAGATGCTGTCATAAGCACTGGGATTCACGGACAACATACAAGAAGGAACTTCAGTATATACCAAGTATCAGGTCAAGCACCTTTGAAAGAAAAAATACTTACATTGTTTTTCCCCTTCTGTTTACAGCTCCTGACCAACCACTATGAGCAGAACTGGAAGTACTACTGCCTGCCCACTGGACTGGGCAGCTTCGGCATTGCCTCCGAGGAAGAGCTCCTCCTTACCAAGAAGCTCTTCTGGGGACTTTTTGATGCCCTCTCTCAGAAGGTATGCTTCACAGATATACACACACACACATACACACACACACACACACACACACATTCCCATGGGAAGACCCTGGATGTCTCAGTCTTTGTTGTGTTCTTGCATTTCTCTTTGAAAGCTTCCAAGTTGTGCTACTGGATTGTTATTAATAGAAAAGAAATAAAGACTGCCATTTTCTCTCTCAAGTAATTACTGGTGTTCTATCTAGAGCACAGTTCGTACTGCTTCAATATTTACTTCATGTGATGAATTATATTCATGAGTCTGAAAAAGCAAGGCTGTGTACATGGAGGGTTTGGCACTATAATAAGACTGAGTTTTTGCATTGGCTGCTTAAAGGGGAGAGAGTGCACCAAATTATTCATAAACCGTGACTTCTTAAACTCAGATCTTCGGCTTCTTTTGAAGTGATATCAAAGGATGAGGTATCCTCAGGTAACCATGCAGTCCCTTTTGTCCAGCTGCTCTACTTTGTAAGTGTGTGTGTGTGTGTGTGTGTGTGTGTGTGTGTGTGTGTGTGTGTGTGTGTGTGTTTGTGTTTGTGTGTGCACAAGTAGTTGCACCTGTGCATGTATGTGTGTAGATGTTTATGTACATACATGTAAACATCTTTGATTACTTTCTGTCTGTGCCTGTAGAAGTATGACGCAGATCTCTTCAAGCTGGCAATGCAGTGTCTGTGTGCCATCTCTGGGGCACTGCCACCTGATTTCGTGGACACCAGCCCTGGCTCCACCTTAGAGAAACAGGCCTCCGTGGACGCTCAGGGCAACTTTGACCCCAAACCCATTAGCACTGCCAAGTGAGTGCCAGTGCGCACCAGTCCGTACTTCCCCATTCAACGGAGCACACAGCATCAGTTTCACATTACGGGCTTTCAGTGTCCACGAGCCACTAATGCATTTTATGAGGAAACATCACCGATCTGACACTCCTGTTTTTAAACTTTTGCAGCATTTCCCTCCCTGAAAAGCTGGAATACATTGCCAACAAGTATGCCGAGCATTCCCACGAGAAATGGGCTTCAGAGAAGGTGGGTGAGGAAGCGAGTGACTGAACAAGCATATATAGGGAGAGGAATATGTGTGTGTCAGTGTGTGTGTGTGTGTGTGTGTGTGTGTGTGAGGGGAGGGGCATGGCAAATGTATTCCCCCTCAAAAATAATTTCCATATCTCATTTAAATGGCAGTGACAGAGATGGATGCTGTGTAGCACGGGGCTATCTCTCTTTAACAGGCTTTCACTGCCATCCTGTTTTGCAGCTGGCACTGGGCTGGAGCCGTGGAGACAAAGTGGACAACGAGGCCAAAACTCATCCATTACTTCAGCCGTATAAATCAATGAGTGAAAAGGTACTGTGTGAGTGAACTTATGTGAGCAAAGTGGGGTGATAACAGCGAGCCGATTCTTTACGATTAAGTTGTACGGGTTACATTGAAATGAACATAATAATTTTTTTTTCTTTTGCAAATCAGTCATTGTATTTTCCATCCTTCATCGTTCTCAGTTTGTGGATTTAGTTTGACAAATCATGCTGGATTGTTGCCTGCCTCTCTCTCTCTCTGTTTGTCTGTGTGTTGTGTGTGTCCAGGAAAGAGAGACCTATCGCTACCCAGTAAAAGAGTCACTGAAAAGCATGTTAGCTTTGGGCTGGGCCATCGAAAGGACCAAGGAGGGAGAAGCCATGTTCCAGCAGCGCGAGAGCGAGAAACAGCGCAAGATCTCAGAGGTAGCTGCAGTGTGTTACTACCTGGTCTCAGTGCCATATAACCCGAGGAACAAACTGTAGGGGAAACAAACCCTCCTCTCTATGTTGAAGCTAATGGGGTTTTGTGTTTTTATAGAGTGGAGCCTATACTCCCACTCCGCTGGATTTGGAGAATGTGGTTCTGTCCAGAGAGTTGCAGGTATGTGGTGATGTAGACATGAACTGATACTAAGTGTCAATAATAATAATTCAGTTTCAATTCAATTCAGTTTTATTTATACAGCGCCTTTTACAATAGTATTGTCTCATGGCGCTTCACAGAAGGAGCACCCAAGAGCAACAGGGGCAAGGAAAAACTCCCTTATGTTCAGTTAATCTAGGAAGAAACCTTGGGCAGATCCACGACTCAAGGGGCTAACCCAACTGCCAGGGGTCATGGAGAAAAATTACAATCAGTAGTAACCATGACAGACTATAAGTTGTCTATGGTTTAGCTAAGGTTCATAATAGTTCATAATAGAGTATTATCCCACTTTTACATTACATGGTAATCAGTCTATAGGTGGTTATCAGGAATTATGGCTGGACAATGTAGCAGCGGCCAGGCATAGTGACAAACTCAAAGGAGTGAGATGGGTCATGGGGCTAACAGTAAGGGTCCATTTGACAGCGCCATTGTGAGGGGGGGTCAATCACGAAGCTTAGGAAGGGGAGTCGGGCCCAGCATCGGTGTCCAGGAAGGTCCTCTGTGATGGGGAGTTGGTCCTGACATGGGCCTCCCGTAGTGTTGGTTGTAGTCCACTCAGGAGGGGAGGGTGAGAGGAGTCCGCCAGAATGAGGCAGGGATGACACTCAGCAAAGATAATTGTGGACAGAGGAAAATAGTGAATTAGGCCAGGCTCACACATCAGAAAGCAAATGTGTAATTTGGGCATACATACATGTGTATAAAATATATATATACATATAAATATTGAGAGAGAGCTGAAAGAGAGAGAGAGGGAGTTGTACGGCATGACACATGAAGGTTGTGTGGCGGCGCTAGGCTATAGCAGCATAACTAAGGTATGATGCATGGCAACCCAGCACCACTGCAGGGATGGTCAGTGGCTGCCATGCCTCGCAACTGGGGGCAACAGCAGAGGCAGTCCCTTCCAAAAGACCCATGAGAAGTGATGATTTGCCATGCACCATCCCTAACTATGGGAAACAGTAAAGAGGAAGGTTTTAAGTCTAGACTTAAAGGTATTGAGAGTGTCCGCTTGTCGAATGTGAGGGGGGAGATTATTCCACAGGAGGGGTGCACGGTAACAAAAGGCTCTTCCTCCTATCGTAGATTTTGATATTCTTGGGATTACAAGGAGACCAGCAATAATAATAATAATAATAATAATAATAATAATAATAATAATAATACATTGGGCATGTATAGTCTGTGTGTTCTTTTGGACCCTGAGTCTGGCAAATAAAAATGATGATGATGATGATGATTATGAAGACTTTTGTAGATGATTAAGAAGACTTATCTAGTGTGACCTTTTCTGTGGTCTTTTCCTGACACAAATTCCCGCCCAAATGTCATTCTAGGAAATGCTTTTCATGTTTTGAAATGCCAGCCCTAATTGTGTGAAGTGAACGCAGAGACTTGAACTAATAGAAGCTAGCAAATCTCTTCCCAATCTCTTTCATAGGCCATGGTGGAGATAGTGGCTGAAAACTACCACAACATCTGGTCCAAGAAAAAGAAGGCAGAGCTTATGAGCAAAGGTGGGCCAATCCCTGCTGACCCCTATCATTAGCTCAGAGTCTGACACGTTTTGCTCCTTGCCACTTGCGGTCCTCACTTAATCCTTACTGGATGAGGTGTGAACTGACTGAGCTGACCGCGGAAGGGGGGGTTTCCATTTTGCAGGCGGTGGCACTCACCCCCTGCTGATGCCCTACGACACGCTGACGGCCAAGGAGAAGTACCGTGACCGGGAGAAGGCCCAGGAGCTCTTCAGATTCCTGCAGGTCAACGGCTACGCTATTAGCAGGTGAGAAGACCAGGAATGTGGTTACTGCCGCCGCAGAGTGACTGATGTAATGCCTCTCACTCAGTACTCTGGGTGCAGCGTGTGCACAACACATTGGGCTGCACAGTATTGGAGTGAACCTTTGCCCATAATCCCTGCATTCCTTACATCACAGTTTGTATATATTTTTTAAAGCTTTTGGTAACCTTTGGGAGTAAGTTCTACAGGGAAGACTGATAGTGTATGTCTTTCACTCATTCACTCATTCATTCATTAATTCATACATTCAGTCAATTGTAGCTTCTGTTCAATCAATGTCCTTCATTTTTACAATTCCTTACGACCAATGGGAAGTCTGACAGGTGTTCTAAATCTTAAAATTAGTCAGGCTAACATCTCTCTGGACTACCAGGGGTCCAATGTCATGTGTCCTTCCATATTTCATATTGCCATCTTTATTGAGTCTTTATTCTAGAAATTTTGCTCTGTTCTCCTTTTCCATTACTTTGTGGAGCACATGCTTTCTAGTTGACTGCTGCCAGGTCAGACAATTGAGTACAATGGGCTCTGTGCATGGCAAACGTAAAGTCCTAGAAGGACTTTCTTTCAGGATGGTCACTCTTTTCCGGTAATTATCTTTTATGTTGGAGATCAAATGTGTAATGAGGCAATAGCTTCGAGCTAACTATGAATTGAACCCTGAACTTGCAAGGAACACGGAGAGTTTATTACTTAGGCTTACTTTGGATTGTAAACTAGTATGACTACACTATACAACTAATAATTAAGCATAATATTAATCTAGCCTACCGTACTTCACAAAATTAGACATTCACTGGAAAAGAATGACCATCCTGAACGGAAGCCCTTCTGGGACTTTACGTCTTCTGTGCACAAAGCCCATTGATTAGCCTCAGACCAGCTATTAGAACTATACTGGAGCAACTGCTTTGTAGTGGAATACCCTCAGAAGGACCTCCAGCTCATGTAAAGCTGGATCACTATTTAAGCTCTTTAATAATTGAATCCTACCAGGGGCCAGCAAAGCATGGAGCAAGAGTCTGCTGCCATGGAGAAGAGGTTCGCCTCCAAGTTTCTCAAGAGACTGCTGGCCTATGTGGACTCTGCCCAGGAGTTCATCGCCCACCTGGGTGAGTCCGACACCATGGAGCACAGAGGGATATGGAACTAAGTCATCTGTTAAAAATGACAAACTCTTCAGAATAAATTACGCTCTCTAAATATTACTGACACATTTTTGCATGGTTTGGTGCTGCAACATGATTAGCTTTTTGTCTTCTTTCAGAGGCCATGGCTTCCAGTGGCAAAACGGACAAATCCCCCCACGAGCAAGAGATTAAGTTCTTTGCCAAGGTATATTAGGGCCATTTCAGACATTAAGGATGTGCCAGAACATGAGCAAGCATGACATTATTTGATGATTTTATTTGTCATGCCACTTCACAGATGAATACACTGAATTGACAAATTTCATATTCAATTTCACATCAGTTACATCATAAAAATAAATTGTGTTTTATTGTCATTATGGACATGATAACAGATCATCTATGCATAGAATTGCCCTTTAATTACCCAAAGTGAAAGCACACATACACGCATTCCTAATATTGTGTAATATGGTGTTATATTGTTATGAATACATTCTTTCATCCTTTTCCCCATGTACTAGGTTCTGTTGCCCCTCATTGACCAGTACTTGAAGAACCACTGCCTCTACTTCCTGTCTACCCCGAGCAAGAACCTCAGTAGCAGTGGCTATGCCACCAACAAAGAAAAGGAGAGAATTGCTAGGTAGACGCCAAGCTTCAGTCGATCATCTCCAGCTCTTTAACTTTCCTTTATACTGCCATAAGTCTGGGATACACAATTGCTCTTTTAACAACACCCATTCATTATGGCTGCCACACATAATTCTGTGTCACGGGGCAATGCATCCAACAAATGTAATAGTCCCATGAGTTGCAGTTGAGTCATTTACATTTATGCATTTAGCAGACGCGTTTATCCAAAGTGACTTACATTTGTCAACTATCAATTTGTTCAGGTCCAGTCTCCCCTAGATCAACTTAAGTTTAAGAGCTTTGTTCAAGGGCACAATGGTGGCAACCGGCAAACCCACAATTTTAAGGCTACTGACATGCTAGCCAGGTTCCTTAACCACTATGCTACCACCGCCCTAGAGTCAATAGTAATTGTGCAGTATAGGATTGTACATGAGCGTGCAAAACTGGCTTTATTTACAACATGATTCCGCTTTCTATGGGATGCCCCATGTTTTCTATGGGATGCTCATGTGGACACCTCCAGTAACACCTGTAGTATAATGTGTACTGAGGCAAAGTTTGGTTGAGAACACAGGTACGTTGTGTATGCAAACATATGTAAGCTCATGGTCAAACAGCAAGTATATCCTAAGCCTTATGCTGCTTAGTAGTCTGAATGATGCTGCAATTAAGCAAGATTGTCCAGAAACAAGAAACGAGAAACGAGCAAACGTCTTTGACACATTTGTTTTTCTCTGCTTTGATAATCTCTCCTCTGTCATTTTGTTGTATTACTCCCCCCTCCTCCATCAATGCTTCCTACAAACTCTTGTTCCTGTCTTTCTCTCTCTTTCTTTTTCCTCCCTCACAGTCTGTTCTGTAAGCTGGCATTGCTTGTCAGACATAGGATTTCTCTCTTTGGTAAGATAATAGCCTGCCTGCTTCAGTCTGACAGTTCATCTTTAATCCCATCTCTGCCGGGACTCTTACATGATACTCGCTCAGTTAGCTGATCTCTCTCTCTCTCTCTGTTGCTCTGTCATGCCCCCCCCCCCCCTCCCTCTCTCTCGCTGATGACTCTGGCTAGGTGGAGATTCACCCACCATGGTGAGCTGTTTGCACATCTTGGCCCAGTCCTTGGACTTCAGGTTTGATTTCAATGTCAAATGTGCCATGAAACCATGTTATTAGGGAATGAGACATGACCTGTCAGTACACTGATGGAATTAGGCCTGTTCTAAAGCAGAATTTCTCGTCACATGATTCTTGTCCCTGTATTGACACTTTTGGCTCTGTAGGTTTAGTTAGATGTATATTTGCTTTCTAACACAAAATGTGTGCTTATCACAAGGAGATTAATTACATAATACTGCATGTACTTCAGATGCATTTCATGTAAAGTTTGTTTTATTTTTTTACCTTTTAATGTGAGACAATATACAAACAGGAAATCAATCAATTAAGATATATAATTAATCAATTAAGCTATATAAAATAATTTAGCTGTTGTTGTTTCACTTGACTAAACTAGCGACTCTAGAGATGTGACTGTCTGAGGCTGCAGATGAGACTCACAGCAGAGCGTTCTGTCCTTTTCTTCCCCAGGACAGTGATGAAGTCAGGCTCGGAGCTGGTGAAAGCCGGCGTGCGGACGTTCTTCGAGAACGCAGCTGAGGACCTGGAGAAGACCCTGGAGAACCTGAAGCTTGGCAAGCTGACCCAGCGCAGCCAGATGAAGGGCGTGTCCCAGATCATTAACTACACCACTGTGGCTCTGCTGCCCATCCTCACGGCACTCTTCCAGCATGTCACTCAACACCACTTCGGTGCTGATCTCTTACGTACGTGAGAAAATCTGCTAAGTACGATGAACACGAACGCTAATTTAGCTCATTAAAAAAATCATGAGTGTTACGTATTGTGGCCATAAAATCATGAATCGCAACCTATCGAGTGTTTTGTTATATCCCTAAGAGTAAACATAAACACTAAACATAAATGTACCACCATGGCCTTTCTGTTTTAGTTCTAAAATACTAGAATTCATCCAGGTGAGTGTTCCATGTGGCAGTACAATCTCGTTTTTGTTCCGCATAAACAAAAGTACTACTATAATATTTCAGTATCAAACGTGGAGCAGTTGTTTTTGGGAAAAAAGAAGAGCTTATGTGTACCTGCATGAGACCTTTATTTATCAAGTTTAATTTCATACTAATGAAATACTGTTGTTTAACAAATAATTATTCCTCTGTGTTGATCATAGACAAATGAATATTAAGAAATGAAAATGTTGGTTTGAAGGGACGCTTCAATACCAATCCTGCACTCCCAAAATTGTTTGTTTGCCATTCATTTTAAACTGATAATCAGTATAAAATAAACACACCTCGCTCAGTGACAGGTGGAGTCAAGACATTTTCTTCAATTAAAAGAATTGTTTTGCAGAAATGAAAAATGATGCAGACAACCTCACTCCCTTGCTGACATCAGTACATCAGTACATGACTTGAAAATTACTTGTACATCAGTCGAACAATTATTCTAATATCTCTAATTTCATGGACAATCTAATGCATTTACACATCTGTTTTTTTCTGTTTCAGTGGATGACATGCAGCTGTCCTCTTACCGAATCCTGATGAGTCTGTATTCTCTGGGCACGGGGAAGAATGCATATGTTGAGAAGTATGACACCACCCTCTCGTAGTGCTGCTGATTTCATTCTAAAATTACATCATAAGGCAGTAACTGTGCTAATAGCTGTATCCCTCCCTGAGCAATTCACTCCTGTAGTTAAAAGTGTCTCTTATTCCACTTGTGATATTCCCTCCTGGCATTGCATATTAAATAAGACTTTTTAATTCAAGGTTACATGGCAGATGATCCAGTGATGTGTGTGTGGTGTGTGTGTGTGTGTGTGTGTGTGTGTGTGTATGTGTGAGTGTGTGAGTATGTGTGTGTGTGCGCGCATATGTGCGTGTGCATAGATGACAGTGTGGGTCTTGAATTTCTAATCTAAATTAAGGTGTCTGCGGTACTGCTGTTTTTATAGTTTTCATGGCCTTGGTTTGGTGAAGGGTGATCATTCTGTGTCTGGTGTGCCCTCTACAGGCAGCTCCCAGTCTTTGGTGAGTGTTTGTCCACTGTGGTGGGCGCCATCCCTGTGGCCTTCCTGGAGACACACTTAAATGCGTACAACCCCCTGTCCGTGTTCAACACCAAGACCCCGCGAGAGAGAGCCAGTGAGTCTGCCTGACAGTCAGCACCGACCTTATTGACACATAGAGCACTTAGGCCTGGCCACACCAAGAACTACTGCAATAGACAACTGTAAAACTATATTGTACTACTGGGCCATATAATAGTACTGTATTTCTATACTCTGTATTCTGTACTATACTGTAACTATAAAAAAAAACATTTAAAAAAACTATATTGTAAATTTTAAGTATTTTATTTTATTGTAAAAAGTATTTTAGTTTTTTCATGGAGTATTTTTATTTTGAATGTCACTTCGGATAAAAGCATCTGCCAAGTACAAATAAATGTAAACATTATATCAATGTGAACATTCACAGTGACTAATGGTAAAGAAAGTATCTTCCCATGTTCATTAATCTGATTTCTGAAAGTGACTAACTTTCTGAGACTTTATTCCAGTTTTTAAAAAAACATTAAAAGTGGTCTATCAATATGGGGTTTGCTTATGAACAGAGTCAACTTCTGCTGCTGTCAAATATGTTATATACTTGATTACCTACCTTATTACCTTAAATTAAATAAGCACTTAATGATTTCACTGAACAAAAAGAGCACATAGAAAGGACATTAGTGCTAGCTGGTTGGTGACTTCAAGGAAAATTTAATGGCTGTTTGTTTCTTGTTTCCCTTATTCTCTTCCTCAAGTTCTGAGCATGCCCGATAGGGTGGAGGAAATGTGCCCTGAGATGCCAGAGCTGGATGGCCTTCTGAAGGACATCAGCGACCTGTCTGAGTCGGGTGCCCGCTACTCCGACATGCCTCAGGTGATCGAGGTCATCCTGCCAATGCTGTGCACCTACCTGTCCACCTGGTGGGAGAAGGGCCCGGACAACAATAGCGGCAGCAGCGGCTGCTGCACCAGCGTCTCTTCCGAGCACCTCAGCACCATGCTGGGAAACATCCTTCGCTTGCTCAACAATAATCTGGGCATCGACGACGCGCCCTGGATGAAGAGACTGGCTGGTGAGGCTGCAGTCGTGTCTAAACATTTCACAGGCGTATACATCATCTTTTGCCTTTAAAAACAACAAAGCATTAGTGCAGAGACTAATAATTTCACATCTTTGCTTAGCATACTTACGCTAACCGACTGTTACCATGTACGATATGGTAGGTAAAACCTTCCTCCAGATGCTAGGTGCAGGTCTTGGCCAGAGCATGTTGTGACATGATGTGAGTTAAACGCAACTCAGTTACATTTCGTCCTTGATCCAGAGGGTTCAGGGTCAGTACCATCTGAGGGCAGTAAGGCACATAGTGATTTTTGTAATGGTATACCACCCTAGAGTTACAAAATAAATGATAGCATTGCATTGGTGGTAGTTTTTTGTATGTGATCACCCTGTTTATACCCATTATAACCCTATGGCAGGATATCATGAGTGAATAGGGTAAAAATATTAACTAGTACATATCCCCTTCAAAACTTCCCCAGCTGATTATGTACATTAAGACAAAACTTTTTTCTGTTGCAAGTTTTCTGATCTAATAATATAGATCAGCCTTTATCCACTGAAATATGCGATAAATTGTATACATTTTAGGCCATGGGCTAAGGGCCTTAAAGTGCACCTCTCCAACCTCCAAGTTTTCGTGAAATGTCTGACTATGCTGAATATGAAATTGACAGATAGCATAAACAATTTTGGGATGCACTAACTATTAAAGCCCCATGGATGTCCATTGAAAACCAATACATTTCAATGCAATGCAAATACTATAGAGGACTATGCATTGTCCATGGTGTGGAAGAAGGTGGGACTTAGTGCATATTGAATCACATCTATAGGGTGTAGGCTTCTAGAAGGTATATAGATTAGGCTGTTTAACATGTTTACCCTTAAGGTACAGGCCAAAATGCAGTTAATTATAGCATAGATTTCAGAAAGCTTTCAATGTTATCACATAGTTTCTAACTCTTGGGTGGCACACCTTGCCAAAAAACACAATGAGACTTACTGCCCTTGAATGGTACTGACAAGCTAAATTTTAGGATCTGGCTCAAGGACTAATTTACTTGCCATCTCAATCAGTCTGTGCATGTTATATTACATTACTTTAAATTACATTTAGCAGACGCTTTTATCCGAAGCAACTTACAAAGAGAGGACATAAAAGGTAGCATACAAAGTGTAGTGTGAAGACTGGTCTAACATACCTTTTCTGCTCCTCACCAACATACTTGATACTGATGTGTCCCCAAATGAAATTATTTGCTTGTCTGTCATCCCTCTAGTTTTCACCCAGCCAATCATCAGCAAGGCAGGGCCAGACCTCCTGAAGAGTCACTTTCTGCCCACTCTGGAGAAGATGAAAAAGAAGACGGTGAAGGTGGTGTCAGAGGAGGAGGCACTGAAAGCTGACACTAAAAGCGACACGCAGGAGATCGAGCTGCAGATCCTGGATGAGTTTGCTGTGCTCTGCAGGGATCTATATGCTTTCTACCCCATGCTCATTCGCTATGTGGACAACTTCAGGTAGTGTGACACGTGCTGTTCACTCCAAACTCCAAATGACCAACAACAGTGATAGACAAGGGGCGCACAACAAAAAATATGCTGTGAATTTTGTAACATAGAAATACTGAAACTACATAGAAATAATTTAGTGACATGAAAATATCTAAGCAATGCTTCCAATGTAATATTGAATTCAGATACTGATAGCAAAGACATAACACAAGGATCATTAGAGAGAAATGACACAGCATAAGGGATACTAACATGAGAAGCCTGATCAAATGACTGGATAACTATGTTAATAGGTTATAAATGGGTTTGTTGATGATGGCTGTGGTTTGTCACCTGTATGTCCAGGTCCAAGTGGCTGAAGGAACCTGATGCAGACTCCACCACGCTTTTCAACATGGTTGCCGAGATCTTCATCCTTTGGTGTAAATCCCATGTGAGTCTCCAACTGTATATCTTTCTCTCTCTCTCTGCGTATCTTTCAGCAGCCTGAAATAGATTTTGGATGTGGTTTATGCTGTGCTGTGCATGTATGAAATTAGGAGTTTTAATCACTTTGTACGCAGTACTTTGATGTCTCTACTTCGGTCTGAACCCCCCCCCACACACAACCCCTTCGGGGGGTAAATAGAGTTCAGTTCAAATACATTCCATCTGCCCATTATCCAATAACACCCCACCACTCTCCTTCTCACCATGCAGAATTTCAAGAGGGAGGAGCAAAACTTTGTGGTTCAGAACGAGATCAACAACCTGGCTTTCCTGACGACAGACTCCAAGACCAAGATGGCCAAGGTAAAGGTTACAGCAGTCCACAACCCCACCCCAAGAACTGTTGTCTTTTGTTAAATAGTCTCCATTCACTTGGGCTCCAGACAGACTCGTTCTAATGATGTGCTGGAGCCACAGAGATTGCTCTAATTGGCCGTCTGCGTGTTTGATTTCCTCCCATGGTACCTCCTAGCAACTAATCCTCTGCTTCCCCTCAAACCTCTCTTTCTCTCTCTCCCTCCTTATCTCCCCTATTCTCTCTCTGTTTCTCTCTCTCTCTCTCGTGTGCGTGCTCTGCCTCTACTGCTCTCTCTTGCTATCCCTCACTCTGCTGTCAGCATTTAATGGGGTCAAAGAGAACAGTAGGGACTTTTCTTCTTTTTCTTTCTTTTTCTTTTTTTCTTGTACTAACGCAGTTTCATTCCATATGCTGCTTCACAGTGTTTTTTTTTTTTTTCTAACTTGGCTTTTGGGTCGAAGTGGGCCTTTAAAAAATGGCCTCCCTTGCACATTTTTCATGCTGTTTCAGTTCTACTGAAGATGTCTCCTAGCTGCTGTGTTTGCATTTTGCTCTCGCGGCTCCTCTAATTAGAAACAGTGCCTGGCCAGACGAGATCTCCCACAGAATTAGAAAAAGTGTCCAGCAATGTTTCTAAAGGTTTGGGACCTCCTAATTTGCAAGAGGCTTGGACAACACTTAGACTTATTGCTATGACCGTTAAGTTAGCATAACAGCACATCTTATTTCTTTACAAGGATTTGAGTTATGAAATATTAAACAACATTTGTCATATTTAACCTGAGAAGGCAATTTGTTGCCTTTCCCATATTTGTCATTGCAAAGTTTTTATTTCTTATTTTGTTTATTTTGATGAGAATTACTCTATGAGGACTCTCATCAGCACTGAGGCTGATCCCATGTGCTTGTTCGAATGGGTGTCGATGTCGGTCTGTGTCTGTGTGTATGTGTATGCGTGTGTGTTTGCAGTCAGGGGGCCAGGACGGAGAGCGCAAAGGCCGACGGAGAAAGAGGGAGCTGTACTCCGTGCAGACCTCCCTCATCGTGGCTGCCCTCAAGAAGCTGCTGCCCATTGGCCTCAACATGTGCACACCAGGCGACCAGGAACTCATCGCCCTGGCTAAGATCCGCTACAGCCTGGTGAGAGAACCAGATAGCACCCCTCACCCAATCACTACCTCCAAGCCTTGACATAAAGCACAATGAGACTGAGTCCACTCCGCACTCAGAAGCATTAGTTACAGTCATAGTCCTTAGCGGATGCTTTTGTCCAAAAGGCAATATACAAATTGAACAATTAACATTATCACCAAAAATATTTATACAGCCTACAATAAAATATTGACAGCAGAAATCAACTCAACCATTTTAATAGAATAATAACAGTATTGATAACAAAGTGTCTTAGTAAGAGTAACTAGTAGCATATGCCAAGAGTGACCGTGTAGCTGGAGTGTAGTAGTCCTATCTGTGATCCAGATAGGGAAGAGAACTTCAGTATGTTTTACGCTACAATTTTATGCTTATTGTTCAGAGATTAGTTCCTTGTCCAATGCACTAATATTGACTGTTGCAAAAGTTAATACTTAAAGTAAATTCTAATCATAGTAGCTTATAACTTATTGTAACTTACTGTAACTTATGTTACAGTAAGGCAGCACATACTATATATGCAGACATGCTGATGTATGTATTGTCCTGTATGAAGGGACAATGTAGTACAGTATGGCATAAAAGTGGCTCTGGTAGAACAACCCTATCAATCAAACATACAGGCTGGGTTTCCATTCAACTTGTTCATATTTCATATTTGCATTTACAAAAATTTGGCTCAAGAATATGCATGTTGGTTTGCGTTACCCTCAACTGTGTAATGCAAAAAAAATGAACGTTAGGCTAATCAAGTGATGTGTTTCGACCAGGTGGGATCAACGTCTATGGAAAGAAATTCGATAACCGTCAATATATGCAAATTCAACTGTTTCCATCGACATTTGCCTATCACATCAAGAGTTATTCCACCCCCCGTGAGCGAATAAAATGTATAGTCGCATTAGGGAACTGATGCAAATGTTGCAGGTGTTTACAACTTCTAGCTTGCCTTTCATCAACAGAGAGACACAGATGATGAGGTTAAAGATCAGCTTCGCCAAAATCTTCACCTTCAAGAGAAGGTAAGATGTGTGATGATCTAACTGTATACTATGTACTCTTAGAGTAGAAGAAGAGAATCTCCTATGGGATAATAAAGCATCTCTATCTATCTATCTATCTATCTATCTATCTATCTATCTATCTATCTATCTATCTATCTATCCATCTATCTACTGTGCTCATTTCAGCTTTGATTGTAATGAAAAAAAAAAAACAGTTAAGCTAAAACAGTAAAAGTTTTTTGATCAGACATTGTGTGTGTGTGTGTGTGTGCATGTACATGGCTGTGTGTATGTGTGCATGTACATGGCTGTGTGTGTGTGTGTGTGTGTGTGTGTGTGTGTGTGTGTGTGTGTGCGCAGTCAGAGGATCCTGCTGTGCAGTGGCAGCTGAACCTGTACAAGGATGTGGTGGTGAAAAGTGATGGGCCTCCTGACCCGGAGCACACCGTGGAGAGGGTGCAGGGACTCTCAGCTGCACTCTTCCACCTGGACGCGGTATGGACACACTCACACTCACTCACACACACACACACACACACACACACACACACACACACACACACACACACACACACACACATAGATACGCTGACATTAATTATTCACATTCGCTAGTAATATTGTTTCAGTGTTGCTGAATCCTTGGATTCACCTTGGATTGATGGGGTGGGGTTCAACCTCTCAAACTCACAGCAATTCAACAGAAATTCCCCACATGAGGACCATCATTTTGTGTTGCAAAAGTGCTTTCATTAATGCATAACCTCCACCTCAATCCCAAAGGCTGTAATTGCAATGCAGAAGTAACAGAAAATGGCACACAATGGCATTGAATTAGTTTCATCAAAGTTTCCTTAGATTTTTTTAATAACGGGTGGTTGCAATTAGGCCATTTCTATAGCTGATCGTTGTCTCTCACAAAACATGGTTTTAGCCAAAAAGTACTAAAAAGTAATTGGGAATTGTTTGAAATGCTGGATGAGTTGTTGTTCTCAAAACGCGTATAATTTCCGTTATCCCTTGTGTCATCATTTAATCTGAGCATTTAATTTAATAGCATGGGCAGACAACTACACGTGTGAGGTACAATTCTCACAATGGTGTGTGTGAAAGTTCATCTCTGCCCTTCTCAATCGACATATCTCTCATCTGTGTCTGCAGGTAGAGCAGCCGCTCAGGAGTAAGAAGAATATCGCTCAAAAGCTGTTGTCCAAACAGCGCAAACGTGCCGTGGTCGCCTGCTTCCGCATGGCTCCCCTTTACAACCTACCCAGGTATACCACCTGAAAAACACATCCCTGAGCACCCCCGCCAGTGAACATAACAAGCCTTAAGAACCCACACATAAAGTACACCTGAAGTACATGTAGTCTACTAAGTCTTTGGTCCCTTATTCCAAAGCAGTGAAGTGAAGGGAAAGCTTTGGCATTCCCATCCAGAGCAGCCATTTCTAAATGTCTGTTTTTCTCCTTTCTTCTTTTCATCTGTGTTGTATAATTTTCCCAGTTAAAGAATAGCTCCCACCCCCTTAGGACATCCCATCAGCCAGATAATAAGCTGAAATGTATTGTGTCTCTTCCACATTGACATTGGTGCTGAGCTGCACTTCTGTTCATCCTCCTAAAAATGTCTTCCTCTCTATTGTCTCTGCTATGGGGCCGCACTCCTTCCCTCCCTACCTCCCTCCCTCCCTCCTTCCGTCCTTCCCACCTCCCCTCCTTCCCTCCCTCCCTCCCTCAGATACAAAAATAATAATTTCTTCCTGAATGGCTATCGGTACGTGTGGCTGGAAAAGAGTTACCAAAACTCCAGCTTTGACCGTCTGTTCTCCTTGCTTACGGTACGGTACTATGAGACCCTGAAAGAGTTCATGGTTCCAACCTCAGTTCCTTCTTCCTCCCCTTGTCATTCTGCAAGTTCGCTGCAAGGCTGCACTCCAGCACGCCACTGCTACTCTGACTGGTCTCTGGTCAGGCAGCAAATCTGAGTTGTACCATCAACACGTCCACATTTTTTTTTCTTTTATTCCTATCTGGGCTTTCTTTGACACCTTTAGCTCTTAATTTTGTACACATGAGTTGTGACACCCTTTATTTGCCATACCTGAAAAGATTCTACTGATACTGATAACCTGTGTTTTGCTTTGAATAGTTGCAGTAATTCCATTAATTTTGAATGAATGGTTTATAAAATGGTGTTTTAGCTGCAATGATGACTTATTGAGGCTCCATATTTTAACTGTGCATTTGTGTGTTTTAAACCATCCTTACGACCAGTCAGATGAGGCAGTGGGTCTACATCACCTCCCACCTTCCTTCATCCAAACATACCGCACCTACTTCAGAGAGAGCAGTCCATCATACACTCCTTTTCCACTCATCCTTACATATTTTCACTTTAACTGTCCATGCATCCTTTCTTTTTCCTTTACCATCACCCCCCTCCATGCCTAAACCAGCTCTTCCACCATTCCTCCCCCAACCCCCAACCCCTCACCCCCCTTCTCCCAGGCATCGCTGTATTAACCTCTTCTTCCTGGCCTATCAGAGGTTCTGGATAGAAGCAGAGGAATACTTTTTTGAGGAGAAGCTAGTGCAGGACCTGGCTGTAAGTACCTGCTCGCTGGTGGCTGGTGATATGGGGCTGTTTGGCAGTGTCTGCTACGTCAAGCACCCTGTTGAAGCGATGCCAGTCGAAGGGTTGGCATTGCTGTCTCAGCTTCAGCGGATCGCTTTCGCTGTTGCTGCATCCTGGGTGGCTCGGCAGTTTCCCAGGCTCGCACTCCGGGGTCTGCATGAGCGTGTGGTGCGTGACATCCCCTCTGCCCAACTCACTGCTAGCAAAGCCGTGTTCTCCTACACTGGTAAGAGGGTACTAGAACCCCCAGCCCAACCCACTGCTAAACTCACCTTAGCCCCTTGCCACCCACATCTTCACCAGAAGCTCCACCTCAGTGTCGTCAGTGGGTGTAGTCGTCTCTCCTAAGTCGAGTAACGTTTTGTGGAGTTGGTGGCTTGTTTGTGTCATCTACCTAAAACCATATATTCCGCACTCTTGTGTTGTGTGTGTGTGTGTATTAAGACATGCGGCTCTCTAACACACAGAGTTCCACCCAGTCAATCCTCAAGTTTCAGCCCCTTGTGAACTCAGACTGCATTCTGTATGGGTTAGAGCTTTTAATCGCAACTTACTAGTCGCTGTTCACATGGTTAAAGGAACATGCCACCGTTTTATGAAACTGAGTTGTTTACTGTCTTACCTGGAGTTATGTATGTGGGCAAAAGCCATTTGGTCTCTGTGCATGCATTGTCCTAGTTTGGCAACCCCACTGTTAGCTTAGCTTAGCTCAGCATAGGCACAGTACACTCACATCTAACTCCAGTTAGGTCGGTGAATAACCGAATTTCATAAAAAGGTGGCGTGCTCCTTTGCAACTTTGTAGTAAGTTAAAAAACACTATTCATTAACATATGAAATGATTCAGAGGAGCTTGGATTAGTCATTAAGTGCTTTTTACTCCTATATTTAATGATACAAGACGTAGGGAAGAGAATAGGGCAGGGCGTATTGAGGGAAGCTGACTGTATTTCCATTGCTATTCAGTGCGCCTGTGTGATCTGGTCAGAATGCATATCTATCTAACTCTGTGAACCCTCTCGCCAAGCACCCACACACCTACCCTCCCTCTTCATTCATCAAATATATCAGCCCCAGTTGACCACCTACCACATTACTCTCAAGCTAATCCCAGCATGTGGAACATGAAAGCCAT
Organism: Tenualosa ilisha; assembly: GCA_015244755.2. NCBI lineage: Eukaryota > Metazoa > Chordata > Actinopteri > Clupeiformes > Clupeidae > Tenualosa > Tenualosa ilisha. The sequence goes on along the minus strand of PYXC01001398.1, from coordinate 1,937,395 downwards.
TATCTTGTGATGCTGTGAGTGTGCATGTTTTGAGTGGTAGAAGTGTGTAATTCTCTGTGTGGAGATTCTTTGAGTCAGTAGTAGCAACTGCAACAACAAAAACATTGCAGGAAATTGGGGTAAAATCAGTTAGAGATACAAATGTGCAGTGTGATTTGAGAGTGATGATTTCTCCTGGCACGGATGCTTTCAGTGTGCCTCTGTGTGCGTTTGGTTTGTGTGAGTTTTGAAAAAAGAGAGCAACAGAGTCTAACTGTGACTGACGGGTTGGAATCTTTACACAGAAAACGCCAATGAAGGTGGTGGAAGAGGAAGAGGAGGAGGAGGCAGAGGTAAAACCTGACCCTCTGCACCAGCTCATCCTCCACTTTAGTCACAATGCTCTCACAGAAAAAAGGTGAGTACAAGTACATATGCACACACACAGTCACACACACCTGTGTACACACCCACAAACTCACAAGCACATAAACTGAGGACAGTGAGGAGGTGGACACACACACACACACACACACACACACACACACACACATTTATAGCCTACTTCTTCACGTTTATAGCTTTTTACACAATGTGCACTTTCAGGTTGATAGAATAAAACCTAAGATCCCCATTATGTGGAAGGAATGAATACCTTTTGTTTAAAAAAAGTTGGTTAATTTGAAAAGCAATTAAGTGCACGGCATTCATTCATTTTGATGCTTAGTTCACAAAAGAGAACGCTGTTCTCCAACATGCTTCACAGACATAATACCAAAGCATTTTTTATGAACTTACACAAAAATTATTGATATTGCATGCTTTTGTAATCATTTGCATTACCTATAGAAAGACAATACCTCCCCTCAGATCAACACTGATTTTCATGTTGCCTCGAGGGAAGGAAATATTGAGGAAAAAACCTATTTGTTGATGGTATGTTTATGCATTTTGTCTCTGACAGTCAACTGGATGAAGACCCGCTGTACATAGCGTATGCAGACATGATGGCAAAGGTACTATTTAGCGTTGAATTATCAGACAAATAAACTTACCTTCTTTCAGTGGAACTGCGTGAAGATGAATTTGTAAATGAAAAGCTTTATAATTAAATTTCACACTTAACCTGACTGAAACTGTCCAGGAGAGCTCATCAGTGTCTCGTTTCTCTGTAGAGTTGTGCCGCAGACGAAGAGGAAGAGGAGGAGGAGGAAGGAGCTAAGACCTTTGAGGTGCAAGAGAGGGGACACACAGCTGTAGTCTGTGTAGATGCAGACTGACTTGTCTCAGTTAATCCCGGCCATTTGAAATGACAACAATGTTTTTGTTGTCATTGTTATTAAAGGAGAATATCAGATCAGATCTGATGAACATGCCCATTTATGTGTGTTTGTGTGTGTCTGGCTCACAGGAGAAAGAGATGGAGAAACAGAAGATTTTGTACCAGCAGGCCAGGCTGCATGCCCGCGGGGCAGCAGAGATGGTACTGCAGATGATCAGCGCCAGTAAAGGTGAGAAACCAGGCAAGCCATGCATTATAGAGGCAGTACTACACTGAAGCTACATGTTAAAGTCCATAAAAGGACCATAGAGTAATCAAGTACTGCATCTATCTATCTATCTATCTATCTATCTATCTATCTATCTATCTATCTATCTATCTGTCTGTCTGTCTGTCTGTCTGTCTGTCTGTCTATCTGTCTGTCTGTCTGTCTGTCTGTCTGTCTGTCTATCTATCTGTCTGTCTATCTATCTGTGTAGCCATCTATGTTTGTCTTGTCTGTCTGTGCATCTATCTATCTATTTATCTATATGTCTGTCTGGCTATGCATCTATCCATGCATCAGTGCTGACAGACAGGAGGGGTAAAAGAAGGGGAGGCCGCACACAAGAGCTAGCTGATTTCAGAATACTATGTTGACATCAAATGCTGAAACAATATAAGCCATAGACAAAAAAAACCTTTCTTGGGTTTAGCTTATCATTTGCATTCCCAGTCAGGAACAGAAAACAGAAGGGGTAGAAATGCAAGGACTATGAGATTAACCGTTTCAGTTTAAAGTGTTGAAGTAGTTACTAAACTGTATGTGTGTTTGATGATTGATGAGTGACATGTGATTTTAGGCCGTCTTGGGCCAATGGTGACTGGAACCCTCAAACTGGGTATCTCAATTCTGAATGGTGGCAATGTGATTGTTCAGCAGGTAAAACATGTCTCACACACACACACACACTCACATATTCTCTGTCCACGCAGTCTTCCATCAGATATCTCCAACAGTTTATCTGACATAGACTGTGTCATGTGACATTTTTAGTATGTCCATAAATTAAGTGTCAATAAATAATTAGTATGTCAATAAATATTTTTATTTTGTTTTTATTTGCAGAAAATGTTGGACTATCTGAAAGAAAAAAGAGATGCAGGCTTTTTCAAGAGTTTATCTGGACTCATGCAAGCTTGCAGGTATTGTACTCTTTGATTCTCAGTTATTTGGTTGTACTTCTCTAAAACTGGCATCAACAACAATAAGGTATACGTGTACTGGTATGTTGTAATTTAAAATTATATATTTTTGCTATAGTGTACTGGACCTGAATGCATTTGAGAGACAAAACAAAGCAGAAAGCCTTGGCATGGTGACAGAAGAAGGATCAAGTGAGTGAATAAGGAAATCCACTGTTGTTTTCTTTTTCCCTTTTTTTCCTTACCACCACTCAACCCAAAGTAGGCCAGCGAACAGCACTGCCTCTCCCCCAGGAACTTCTTCTCTTTGAAGATTGTATTTGTAGACCTCTGTAACTGTGATGTTAACAAAGTACCATGTGTAGAATATCCGCCTGTCATGTGAAGATGTCACACAGTACCATTGCGCTTAACATTGCTGTCTCATTCTCAGTCTCCTCATGCCATTATGTGCTGTAATAACAGACTCAAGGTAGAGGCCACAAACCAAAGGCAGGGTGGCATCGATAGCTTTTCCACTTTTATCAGATTGCAGTGGCCCCTCCCTTTCCCCCTGCAAAATAAGCCCCGAGTCAGTAATATATCCCATTATTTCCAGTGATTGACTGTGGCCACTGCAAAAGAATTACATTACTCTGATGTTATGCAATTTCATTATGATGTTCTACTCCTACCACTTATACAACAGCGGCTGGTCAATGTAGTATATCAAGAATGATTTGCTTTCCAGAATACCTCCCTATATTTGCAATTCTTGCAACAAAACCCTGGCTATTGTATTTCAGTATAAAGCCAGTAGAAATTGAAAAAAGACTGCAAACACTTAAGGAATTACCCTTAATCCTTGTGATGTATATCTGAATATACGTCATGTATATCAAGCTGTTTTCTACAATGTTGGCTCTTTTCAGTTGCAGTACTGTCAGTTAATATATTTTCAAGTTATTGTGTGATCAGTGGAAATGGAAAGAAGAATTGGTCTTTGAGGGGCAGAAATTATAGCACCTTCAGCAGTGTTCTAGCTGTTATCTGATTCAGATAAAGTTTCAAACTTTTTTCCAGGAACTCATTACTGAGGTATTCCGATAATACATAAAAAATGGCAAAGCTTTTAACCATTTACAACTATGCTCTAGAATCAATAGACAGCTTTGTTGTTTGTGTGTGTTCATTGTCTGGACCTGTTATCATGTTGTCAATTTGTCTGTTCGTCTCCGTAATATCCTGTCTACTTTTGTTTATGTTTAGAAAATAGAGGCTATGTAACGTGTCAAGATTAGTTGTGTACGTGTCATGTCCCTGTACATATTATAAAGTGATGTACTAATTTGTTTTATTTGTATGTATATGTACTTACAAATTTCCATTGTCCTCTCTGCTTACGTCTGCTTTTCTTGTTTGTCTTCCTCCTCTCATTCATTCTCATGGATGACAGTCAACTCGCGTGAGAAGGGTAAATATAGTTACAGATACTGCTCTCTAACGTTCATACACTGTGCCACCACCTGTACTGAGCATGTTCCCAACCTGAACCCCCTCCCTTAATCACCGCCCCAACCCTCTACAACCTCCAGCAGTTGTGATGAGTCCCCTCCCACCCCCCATCAACCCCACTGGTCGACAGGAGGTTTTGCATGCATAGATGACATCTCAGTACAGGCCTCAGACCCTTAGATAAAGGCAGACTGACAAAACCCAAAACCTTAATGGAGCACTACTGTATGTTGTGTTTGTGTGAGCTGGGGGTGACATCCTCATCATAACATTACTAACACTGTGTCTCTTCATCGCTTTCCCCAGTGCCCCATTATTATTATTATTATTATTATTATTATTGTTATTATTATTATTATGTCATGTTTAAATATATTGATTATAACATTGGCCAGGCCAGAGGTCCAGGTGAAAGAGACATGTCTGCATTTCTGCTCATAAATCAAGCATCCTGAGACTGATAATATTAAATAGAAGTGTGCTACTCAGAACCTAACTATATCTCTTCAACCTCATAACCCTCCAAGCTTCTAAAGTGCTGCAGAATGACGACTTTACGAAGGATCTCTTTAGGTTCCTGCAACTTTTGTGTGAGGGCCACAATGATGGTAAGGATTCCTCCTGTAGTAGCTGATAGCTGTGCTTTTATTTTTCCTTCTTAGCTTTTTTGTCTTAATAGTTTTATGGATTCTCTCATTTTCTGACATGACAACAATCTGATGTTGACACAGATTTCCAGAACTTCTTGCGTACCCAGACTGGTAATACCACCACAGTAAACATCATCATTAGCACAGTGGACTACCTGCTCCGTCTGCAGGTAACACTGATCTTCTGTTTTGTAATGCATTTCCCCATCATCCATGGTCCAAGCTGAATCTCAGTTTCTTTTCACTCACAGGAGTCAATCAGTGATTTCTACTGGTACTACTCTGGAAAAGACGTCATGGATGAAGCTGGCCAGTACAACTTCTCTAAAGCCCTTGCTGTAGCAAAGCAGGTGTTCAACTCACTCACTGAGTATATTCAGGTAATAATATTTTTTATTCATACTCCTGCCAAAGACATAATGCATATATAAATATACAGTATATTATAAATACAGTATATATTTACTTACACAGTAATCTTTATGTTATAAAATCATCAGAAAATATGTGCTTAGGTTACAGTACATAAATCCCCTTTATTATGCAGTGTTAAATAGTCTGCTTTTATGTTGTCTTTTTCTGCTGAGTTGCATGGGAGGCAGTGGGTGTGAGTGGTTACTTGAGTGTTATGCCTTCCCCAGGGCCCCTGCATTGGGAACCAGCAGAGCTTGGCACACAGCAGGCTTTGGGATGCTGTGGTGGGATTCCTGCATGTGTTTGCCAACATGCAGATGAAGCTTTCCCAGGTGCAAATCCCTTGTGTTTGATCTCTGTTTCTGTGCTCTGATGATCTCCCCCTATTTGATGTTTTTTTTCCCCCACTGCTCTCTGATCTGTGGTCATCTAAGCATTTAACCTGCCTTTATTATTTATCATTGTGGTAAACAGATACATCTAGCTTGGTAATACACAGCAACCACATTTAATCTACATGACAGTTTTAAAACTGAAAGGCTGTTCGATGAGTTTGGGGCTCCTGGAGTACTTCTGAATAACCTCATCTTTTTCCTCAGGACTCAAGTCAAATTGAACTGCTAAAGGAATTGATGGATCTACAGAAAGATATGGTGGTTATGATGCTGTCTCTCCTTGAGGGTAGGAACTTACTTCACAGCATTTTGAACATAGTGGTTATCTGTTTATGATTTTGCAAATGAAATGACTTAATCCCCAATATGTCCTTTTTACTTGTAGGTAATGTGGTAAATGGAACTATAGGAAAACAGATGGTAGATACACTGGTGGAATCGTCTAGCAACGTTGAGATGATCCTCAAGTTCTTTGATATGTTCCTCAAATTGAAAGACCTGACGACCTCTGACAACTTCAAAGAGTATGATCCCGACAGCAAGGGCATCATATCCAAGAAAGAATTTCAGAAGGCAATGGAGAATCAGAAGCAATACATGCAATCTGAGATTGAGTTTCTCCTCTCGTGTGCAGAGGCCGATGAGAACGACATGTTCAACTATGAAGAGTTCGTGGACCGCTTCCACGAGCCGGCTAAAGATATCGGCTTCAACGTTGCCGTCCTGCTCACCAACCTATCAGAGCACATGCCTCATGACAGCCGCCTTTCCACCTTCCTTGACCTTGCTGAGAGTGTCCTGAGCTACTTTGAGCCATACCTCGGTCGCATTGAAATCATGGGCAGCGCCAAGAGGATCGAGCGAGTCTATTTTGAGATCAGTGAGTCGAGTCGGACCCAGTGGGAGAAGCCGCAGGTCAAGGAGTCCAAGCGACAGTTCATCTTTGACGTGGTCAATGAGGGTGGTGAAAGTGAGAAGATGGAGATGTTTGTCAACTTCTGTGAAGACACCATCTTTGAGATGCAGCTGGCCTCACAGATCTCCGAGCCGGACGCCATTGAGCGACCCGAGGAAGAGGATGAAGAAGAAGAGGAGCCAGAAGAGGAAGAAGAGGGCATGGAGTCCCAGTCTGCCTTCTCGGCAGCCTGCACCTCTGTGAAGAGGAAGATCTCCAACTTTCGCAAAATGCTTACCCTGGGCAGCATGCGTAAGCAGTTCAAGGTATTGAGGAAGCTGACCATCCGTGAGATGATCACCGGTTTCTTTGGCTTCTTCTGGATGCTCTTCACCGGCTTCTTCAAAGGCATCTACAGCCTCATCTTTGGCTTCTTCCACATCATCTGGACCTCCATCTTCGGTGGTGGCCTAGTCGAGGGAGCCAAAAACATCAAGGTGACCGACATCCTAGGCAACATGCCTGACCCAACACAGTTTGGAATCCATGGTGACGTTCTGGAGGCGGAGAAGGCGGACAGTGGCGAGTTGGTGATGACGGCAGACATGGTTCAGATGTCAGGTGGGGAGCAACTTGACGCAGACCTGTTGTTAGAGCTGATGGGAGGGTCGGGCAAACGGGAAGGCAAACACGGGCCAGAACCAGGCCTGGGTGATGTCTGTGAGATCAAGCCTGTTGATTCCGCTGCTGCCGCGCCAGAGAAAAAGAAGACCAAGGTATGTAAAGTTGCTCTTGGTGACAAACATCTTGTGTAGCTATGATGCAAGTGCCACCATTTGTTTTGGTTCAAATCTTGTCCTGTGAACTTAATCTAATCTGAATCTAATTACTGCTTTTTGTTTCATGCAGAAAGCTGAAGTTGCGGAGTCAGAGCCAGAAAAGGCAGAGTGAGTGTAGACAATATTGGGTTTTTCATTGAAGCAGTATAGCATATTAGCATATATTGTCATCGTTGTTTACCATACATTGTCCTAGTAATATATTAACATATATTGTCATTGTTGTTTTCCATGCATTGTCATGATCATGAGGTGTGCTCTTCTACAGTACAGAGAATCAGGAGAAAGATGATAAGTTGAAAGAGGACACGCCGGTGGAGACTGAAGCTAAGGAGAAACCGGTTCGCAAGCCCAGACGTAGTGGCAGTCATGAAGAGAGCCCTGCCTTCATGGCCAGCTTCTTTGCAGGACTAGAGGTGTACAAGACCAAGATGCTGGTGAGTAGAGTCTGAGCGCCTGTGGAGGAATACTGGAGTTCCTTTCCTATTCTTCTGTTACTTCATGGCATGATCTAAATCTAAATGATCTAAATGATAAGTATTTGGCGGCTGATTATTAGTCATCATTAATTAATAGTAGTAATTAGTAATTTAGCCTTGTACAGTGACAGTTCCAAATGCATGTATAATGTTGTCAGTAATATTTCGGGGTCTATTTCAGAACTATCTGGCTCGCAACTTCTACAATCTTCGCATGCTTGCTCTGTTTGTGGCCTTTGCCATCAACTTCATCCTGCTGTTCTACAAGGTAAAGTGTTGGAAATGTGAAATGTTTGACCACATCTGAGTAGCCTATTACATAATGTTATAGACATTTTGTAGACGTATAGACGTTTCAAGACAGTTTGTTTAGTGGCGTCATAGCCAATAGGATTTCTGTTTTAACATTCCAAATGGTTAGTTCATAATGCTGTAGTTTGGGAATTAAATACCTCAAAGTAGATGCTGCCATGTACACAATATGTACAAAATAGTGGTCAATCAGTTTAACCAGACCCACTCACTTCATGCATCAACTATGAAAGCATCGGTCCAGCCTAATCACTTACACTGATTATTGATACCCAATGGTTACCTTCTACTTCCCCACTGACCTTATATAACCAACTGCATCAGCCTAGAAATAATGTATTTACCATTGCTGTATGTATAAGCAAACACATTTACCTGAGATGGCTTTTTAAAAAGTTATCCTCAGCGTCACATCATGTTTCTTTCAAAGTATCACATCATCAATCGTAGTGCCTTTGCAATGCTATTAGGTGACTGGTGTGGAGGATGATGAGGAAGAGGACTCCTGGGAGAATGGTGATGATGAAGACGAAGAGGACGAGGACGGAATGGAGTATTTCGTGCTTCAGGAGAACACAGGCTACATGGCGCCCACTTTGACCTTCCTGGCAATCATACACACTGTCATCTCCCTCCTGTGTGTCCTGGGATATTACTATTTGAAGGTGAGAGGAGAATGGTCATCAGTCAGCGTTACAAAAGCCAAGTGTTACCAGGCAGACTTAGCAGCCAGACCATCGTTGGCTTGTAAGTATGGGTATGCCATTTTAAATTCATAACATAATTCATTTTAGATAGATAGATAGATGGATAGATAGATAGATGTATATATATATATATATATATATATATACATATATATAGATAGACAGATATTATCTATCAGCCAGACCATACCAGTGTGGGTATGCCATTGTGAATTCATAACATGATTCAGTTTGGTGCTTTTGACATTGTCCACGGCCCTTGTATAGCTTTAAGTACACAGTGCAAACTTTTGTGACATGAATTATGGTGGTGCTGTTGACTTTGTGCAGGTCCCACTGGTGGTGTTCAAGCGGGAGAAGGAGATTGCCAGGAGTCTGGAGTTTGAAGGCATCTACATCACAGAGCAACCGTCCGATGATGACATCAAAGGACAGTGGGATCGATTGGTTATCAACACGCCGTAAGACAGCAAGGCTATATACTCAGAGGAGTTCATGTCAAGTTCAAACTTTCATGAAATAGTTAGGATTATCACAGTATCTTGTTTGGGTTCTGGGTCTTTTATGCTTTGTTTCCATTTCTTTTAGATCTTTTCCGAGCAACTACTGGGACAAATTTGTCAAGAGAAAAGTAAGACGAGAAATGTGACTAAATTGATAATTGACAAAAATCTTAATTTAAGTATTCTGACAATATAAGTAATACATATTTTTAAAATTATGTTTATAGGTCATTAATAAATATGGGGATTTGTATGGAGCTGAGCGTATTGCTGAACTTCTCGGCTTGGACAAGAGTGCCCTGGACTTTGATCCTACCATAGAGACAGTGGCTCCAGAGCCCTCCCTGGTTTCTTGGTGAACACACGATTCCTTAACATTTTTAGTCCCATATAGTGTGTGAATGACGTAAAAGGAAACAAACATGTGTTATTAATACAGTGCTCTTACACTGGCAGGTTGAGTTCCATTGACACCAAGTACCATATTTGGAAAATGGGTGTGGTTTTGACAGACAATGTGAGTTTTTTTTTTTTTTTTTTTGAAGGACTAAAGTATAGAATTCCTTAAGAATTCCCAACCTCTTAAAGGTCTTTATTTTCCTAATTAGATGCTTTGAGTTCACTGAGAGCTCAACTGGCCTCACTAAAGACTCATCCGTGGCATCTTTTGTTACAGTCCTTCCTATATCTGATCTGGTACACCACCATGTCCGTCCTGGGCCACTACAACAACTTCTTCTTCGCTGCTCACTTGTTGGACATTGCCATGGGCTTCAAGACCCTGAGGACCATCCTGTCCTCCGTAACTCACAACGGAAAACAGGCAAGTGTATGACCACAAGGGGGCACTGTTGACTCAGCAGTTGTGACACAACAAATGGTCCATCGTCTCTCCCCCCAGTACACTGAAGGACTATTGGTACTGATGAAAGCCCTAATTTATTCTGTGTTCCCACAGCTGGTGCTGACTGTTGGGCTTTTGGCCGTGGTGGTGTACCTCTACACAGTCGTTGCCTTCAACTTTTTCCGAAAGTTCTACAACAAGAGCGAGGATGAGGATGCACCTGACATGAAATGTGATGACATGATGACTGTGAGTACATTAAATCCTCTTCAAGTTTGAAACTTCATGTATGTTAAAATCCCGATCATGGCTGTAAAAAGCAAACCCTTTCTTACACCACTGTAATTCATTCATGCATCTCATTAACAATCCATTAAGGAGTTCGTAAAAACATCCTTACAGTAGCCTGTACACTCACTATGTCCCACTATGCCTCCAGTCAGTACCAATTAACTTTTTAAATCATGTTGATTTCGTCAGTATTTGTACTCTACAAATATGGACCTTTAGACAATAAACCTGCAGAATATGTTGCCAATAAAACATAAGATGTTTTGTGAGAATGACATGCCTTTCCTCTTCTGTTCTTTGTCTCCAGTGCTACTTATTCCACATGTATGTGGGTGTCAGGGCTGGCGGTGGCATCGGTGACGAGATTGAAGATCCAGCCGGGGACCCATACGAACTTTACCGCATCCTGTTCGACATCACCTTCTTCTTCTTTGTCATCGTCATCCTGTTGGCTATTATTCAGGGTATATATATACACAAAAAGTGGTAAAATAATAGAATGAAAAGAATGAAGATGTTGCAGAGCAGTGGTAAACCTGTCCAGATACTGATCACTGGTGATTTTGTTTCATGAGTTACATTAGATATTCTCACTTCCTCTGCTGTGAAATAGTTATGGGCAATTCTACGCAAATCTGTCGCATCCATAATGCCAACACAATGCCATGGTATGGTATAATGTGGATGATTACATAAAGCATTTGAGCATTCACTCTTCTTAGTTGTAAAAGAAATGAACTTTTCACAGAATCATTTGCATCATACAAATACCATGGCATTTTGCTGGCATTATGGATGTGACAGTTTGTGTGGAATTGCCAATATATATATATATTTGATACCATGTGACTCGGTCTCGATCTCAATTTCGATTGCTTCCGTCAATGAAATTTTACATTAAGGTCATCAATTAGTCAATCAGTCAATATTTAAAGTTAAGGTCTCTGTTAATTGTACATCTCACTCCCTCAGGTCTAATTATTGATGCTTTTGGAGAGCTGAGAGGCCAGCAAGACCAAGTAAAGGAAGATATGGAGGTAAGTAGACTAGTTCAATTTCTCATGCAAGCACGTCACAATTTCCCAGCGAACATTCTCGTTATAACATATAACACTGTCTCCTTTTGTAGACAAAATGCTTCATCTGTGGAATTGGTAATGACTACTTTGACACAACGCCACATGGCTTCGAGACCCATACCTTACAAGAGCACAACCTCGCCAACTACCTGTGAGAATCCACTTGTCTGCTCTGCCTGTTCCCATACACAACTCTAAGACAGTTGCAACACAGACCAATCTATAATCCAAAATACTGTACTAATATTCTGTGCATTTCTTGCCATGCAGGTTTTTCCTGATGTATCTGATTAACAAGGATGAGACAGAACACACAGGACAGGTATGAATCATTCTCCGCTCTGGTCGTCTATAAATATTATACTCAAATATTATAATTTACATATTATCTTATTTCCTGAAAACTTTTTGTTAGGATTTTATTCAGCAATTATCTATTATGGCTCTTCTCTTTTGCCACCTCTCTATGTACTTGTCTGCTAAAATGTCAACAGGCAGCAAATGACATGAGGGCATAATATTGTATGTCTACTCACCATGATTATTTATTCTCCCACAGGAGTCGTTTGTGTGGAAAATGTACCAAGAGAGGTGCTGGGATTTCTTCCCGGCTGGAGACTGTTTCCGCAAGCAATATGAGGACCAGTTAGGCTAAACGGGACCGAGTTGAATCCTTAGCCAATATCTGACTGAGACTGCAAACTCTGAACCCCAACAAAAACAAGAATCTCAAAACTAGCTTTCACCACCATGCTGTTGAGTCCAAGACAGTAAATCACTTTTTAAAAAATGAAACACTATTAATGCTTTTCACCTTCAGTGACTCAATGAAGACTTAAAATAAACTACGACATGGCAGACTTTTCTAAAAAGATGCCTTTGCTGTGAAGAAAGGGGAAAAAAACAAGAAAACAGAAGGAAAAAATAAAAACAAAAATAAAACCAAACAACCAAACTACCAAAACCATTAAATGCCGCCTTCATGGAACCGATACAAGTTGCCTTCCCAACTGCTAACCCCAAACCTGTTGCACAATTTGTCTTGAAATGTAAAATTGACATCTTAGGTATGGGTTACGGTGTGCTGAGTGAATGTTTGACAAATATGCACAAGAAGTACCGGTAAAGGATTTTAACGAGTGCTTCAATGAGAGAAACAATTTACTGAAATAAAACATACAGTACAGTAATTTTGAAAAAGAGGTCTGTGTGCTGAAACAAATACACAGTCCCTCAAGGTGACATGACTTGAGCCCATTTTAATGTATTATCAAGTGTCAAAGTGCCTTAAAAAAAGAGAAACTATGCAAAAAAAAAACTATTAAGAAATGAACACTTTGTCCCTCCTCACTGTTTAGTGCTGTAGACTGGGGTAGTGAGCCATTGTTACCACCTAGGTTAGTTTTTTGTGGCTTTAGTTGGAATTTGTTCTAGAATACAGAAGTTACCATAGCAATAAGTGTTTATTGGTTTGGATTTGTTCGTGGCTACTGTAAGTGGCCTCACAGCCACCTGCAAATGATCACGATTACAGTGTTCAAGAGAAATTCATTGCAGAGATTAAAAAAAAAAAAAAAAAAAGATGAATAATGAATAAAGAATTATGAGTTTATTGAATTACAACATCAACAAAAAATGTAAACTGCTATTGTATGGCCATTTGTATGTATGTAGTGGCTTTGGTGATCGCCATTTCTTTTTTGGGGAGGGGGGAAAAGAATAAAGCAACTGATGCAATAACTCCCAGCTGTCATTCATGTTTCTGTGTACATCAGTTCCTTCCACAGGCATGAAGCCAAAAAGTCACCCAACAACACAGCACTTACTGAGTTACGTCTTACAATGTGTACAAGGACAGCAAATCTCTACAGGAGTGACTACACAAGGCACATTCTTGTACCTGTCTTGCATGCAAGTCTTTGGACCAAACAAAAATGATTAGATTTCAGCCCTGTAGTTAATTTCAGCCCTGATGTAAAGCTGACTACTTTCACAGAGGATAAGCTGATTGGTTAATCATGAGCTGATTGAAGGAATGGTCTGCATTCTATATGTGAGTGGTTTCCACCAAGACTGCTGCACGTCTCGGTCCTGCAGGTGCTAACCATCGTGTCTGTCGAACAGACACCCTGTGTGAACTCAAGTCCTCTGAGGTCAGGAGATCATGCTGTCTAGCCAATCCTCCAGGTCCTCCTCGGTCACTTCCTGTTTTACAGGCACTGGTTTGGGTGGAGTTTCCTCTTCTTTTGGGACCTCCAGAGTTTCCTTTTCTTCAGCTGCTTTCACAGAAACCACCAAAAACAACCAAAGATTAAAAACTGAACCTGAATCATAGATTTATTGACCCGAAATCATAGATTTGTTGACCTGAAATGTAATTCTGTGAAACTCTTCCATACTCACTTTGTTCACAGACTGGAGTGACCTCTTCTGCTGTGTTGCTAGGTTGCGAGTCTGAAAGAGAGAGCTCAGTCACAGGTTTCTGCAAGCCCAGGAGCAGGTCCAGCTCTTTGTCCGCCTCGTCCATGTGAGTGTCCAGTTTACTGGAAGAGATCAGGGAATCGGTGCTGGTCGGTGTTTGTGTTATCGGACTGGAAACACCAGTGCTGGAGTCCAGGCCTTTGGTCACCAGAGCAGTGGCTTTAAAGCCCCCTGTTCCTAGTGTGCTGGTGCCTGGTTTGTTCACCATGGTTACAGCAGGCAGTTCTGCCGGTGTGGCTTCCTAGGGGAAAAAGAAGATATTGACGTCATGCCACAGACTTCAGTTAGATCTGAGCACAATGCAGCTGTAGACGCCATGATGAAACATCTTTGTTTAAGCAGCTCGCTATCAGATCGGCTTATCAGGTATGAGGGAGGGCACCGCTGAGCTGAGCTAATGTTAACTTGCCTGCACAATCTCGGGATCCAGTTGAAGCCGCACATGAAGGGGCAGTTCCTGCAGGGACTGGGCCAACACCACCAGGTCCACAAATACACCTGACATCTGCACAGAGAAGGAGAGAGAGAGAATAAGCGGTAGCAACCTGGTGTGCAGGTGCAACACACTTGTACATACACACAGACACACTATCCTGAAGAGGTTATGCTTGCAGATTTCTTGTGTCAGAATTTAAGAAAGCGTAACTATATGAGAAGATTCAACTGAAATACAGATAATCCCCAAATTTTACTCACATTTCACTTACATCATACAAATATTTGACATTGTATTAGCATAATGGAAATGGCAAAAAGTCCACTTTACGGGGAAGTGCCCATAGAAACAACAATGTGAATTTCATATTTAACACATTTTAAAATAAGATAATACATAAAATCTGTAAACTACACCAAATCTGAAAATTTAAATCTACAACCTGGTGAGAGGCCAGTGAATCCATTTCCCAGTCTTTTTCCTCTGAAAATCGAAACTGTGAGAATGAGTCCCCTATTTAAATAAAAAAAAAAAAAAACACAAACAAACAAAAAACATTTAGGGCTTAAACTTGTTTTAATATTCCATCAACAACAGAGAATAAAATCAAGGCCTGTTTTATCACTTTCTCCTCATAGTACCTTTTCCCATGTTTAAAATATGAGCATGCCCTTCCATTACCAAGCAAACTGAAATGGACGACACAAATTGTTATCAGCACAAAACATCCCACAATTTAACTTCATCTGAGGTGGTTTTTGTTTTTTTTTTGAAAGTAACACTCTGAGGAGGTGCAGGACCAGTGCGTGCTGTTCTTTTTGTGCAATACCGAACCATAGTCTATCCATTACTGCCTTCTCCAGAAACACAGCTCAGATGTGGCAAACACTGACACCTGTTATTTCTGATGTTGTCCTGTTCATAACACACGACAAAAAGCAAAACATGTAAACCAGAGAATACTATCAGACCCTATCAGAAGCAGCAAGGAGAATTGAACAATCAGTCTCTATTCAAGGAGACTAGAGGATACTTTTGAAGTGACAGACCCCCCCACCCCCACCCACAGGTTAGTTCAATATTCGATAAAAGAGAGACTGTCAAACTACTACAAATCAAGTGAAACCAGCATAATCAATCTAGTGGTACGAGGCTGTGTACTAAGCATCATATCCAGTTATTGACTGCTTCCTACCAAATGAGTATGACTGCTTTCCTCCATAAGCATTGATTAAGCCATCGTCAATGAAAAGCAGTACAGCGAGAATACTACTGGGACGTTAAAGAAACCCAATTACAACCGATGGGATGTTGAAGTTAAGTATTCCCTCAAGGTTACTACCACCAATTGCAGCCTTTCACAATCATTTTAAACAAGGCATCTAATGGCAAGGCTCTATCAGGGGAGAAAAAAAACATGTCAGAAGACTGCTTATTTGGGAATTCATTAATGTTTGTGCTCAGAACACATAAGCCTAAGAATTTTTGGAGAGGAAAAAATGTGCTGGCTAATTTGTAACATCTGTTCCATATTTTTGCCTTTATTTGCATAAACCAATATGGCCATAGGATGGCCTTAGGCAAGGTAGCTAGACTACAGCTCTGTAGTCCCTCACCAGCAGCAGAATGTCAATTTTATCACTCTCTCTCCTTATAAACCTCTCCCTCTCTCTCATACACACACACACACACACACATTCACTAAGATTAAACTTTGCACTACTACTTACAACTTCGAATTTGTGACATTTGAAGTTAAAAAAAAACAAAAAAAAACACAACAAATCAAAAGGTAAAGAAGCCTGCCTTCTTCTTGCAGTTTAGGTAGAGGTGAGGCTGCTGGCTGTACGAAAGACTCCCATCCCTGACACCCCGTCATACCAACCCCCACCACACCCATCGTACTCCTCCTCTCTCTGCTCCAACTGTCATTTGCACTTCAGAGCCAGCTGAGTGCCTGCTGCGGATAGGGACCACAGGCATCGCGGACAGGAGCAAGAAAGAAGCGGTTTGCCTGTCAGGAACAGCTGTCCAGAGGCCTGAGTGTATGAACAGACGCAACATAGGGCAGAGCTGACACCACCCAACGTCACCTCCCTGCGCTTGGCCTGTGGTCACATACTCCCCTCATTCAGCCGTGCCGTCCTTGCCAAATGCAGCTGGTTAAGCTGCTGATTGCTCCGCTGAGCGTGAGTGAGGGTCAAGTGGTGAAGCAGAGCTCGAGCACAGCTTGGACGTGTTTGCATTCAGAGAGAAACTGGGGGTGAGTGGGGGGGGGGATTTAGGGGAGGGGGCCGCGGGTTGGACAGGCTGAGGGATGATTTATGCATCCATAACAGCATGCCACAATTGCAATTACTACATGCTGAAGTGGTCGGACAATGACTTTCCATCTGCTGCACGAGGCTAGAGTTATCAAACGAACTAAATTAACACAATTAGTCAGTCTGACGGGAGGGATTTTCAAAGTCAAATTCAACGGAAGAGAAATTAGACTGCAAATGGTTGACTGACTGTTTATTGTGTGCGGATGTGTGCTGTGATTGAGAATCGGCTTTGGAAAACACCTCCACATGTTCTAATGTAACCACTGCTAGACTTCTTTGTTTTCCTTTTACCCCTCTCTTAGGTAATGCAAATCGTTTAGCATTACAGAGCCTCAACACAGAAGATGTCAGGAGAAAGATTCATGTACTCCTTATACTTACACACACACACACACACACTCACACACAGGAACTCATCTCTTCTGCCAGGTCAGAACTGCTGACCATCTGGGAGTAGTGCGTCATCACCCGGGTGACCGTGTCATTCCAATCAGTGACTGGCAATGGTGGAATGGAAGATGCCCTCCTGGCAGTTTTAGAATGTTTCTTTCACTGTCCATGACAGTGCCACGGCAACAGCTGCCATGACGATAAGCCCTGGCCCTGTCAGCACTGCGGAGCTGGAGCCAAGGCACAGGTTACCACACAGAGGCTAGAGCATGGCTCGCCTCCATCCAACTACACACAGAACAGAGGGATCTCAGCTTCACATACTCTACAGTAGAGTGTACAATTCTGTAACACAAGTCAAAAACTCAAACTCAAAAACTTTCAATCAATCAATAAACAAACATTTATCAATAAATATTTTGCAGAAATTAGCTACAGACAGGGAAATGTCATTTGTGAGACACAGGAAAAAAAAATGCAAGAACAGAGATTAATGCAGTCAGTCAAGCAAGGCAGTTTGATGGTCTGACTTTCTGTGAAATGATTGTGCTTTGGAGGTAGTGAAATCAGAGATTTGTACACATTGGAGGGCACTTCAAGGAAGGAGGTTATCGCAAGATTTGTGTTCCTGTCCCTTTTCACACTAATTGCATGATTGTTTCCACGGAAAACAAGGCCATTTCAAAGTGATCCCAAACTTTTAAGCAGTCATGTACCATAGGCTCAAAAGTTCATATAATGTAGCACAATTAAACAACAAACGTCTCCCAAATGCGAATAGTATTCTCTAAGAATATGAGTAATATTTTTTTGTATTTTTTTTAAAAATACAGCAATGTGTGAGCACTGCAAGTGAATGATCTTGTGGTTAAAAATAATTCATGTAATATAATTACAGAATAAACTAATGACTCAACTGTAAGGCAACAACAGAGTCAATTACATGAATCTGATGCTGTTGGATTGAGGTCAGACCATGATTTCTCCCTTTACCTTGTTTCCTTGCAGTTATATTTATACTCATAACATAACATTAACATTCTGCTATATGTTCATTACTGTGGAATAAACCCAGTTAGAGTGATGCAAGACCCCTATGCATAAAACAGTGGTTTGTTATCAGGCAAATCAGCTGACAGGGTATGGCAATGAACTGCTTCACTTTCCATGACAGCGGTCTGTTACACATAGAAATAGTCCGTTATCAAGAAATATCAGTCCTTGTAACGTTGAGAAGGCTCATTGAAGTGAATGGAGCATTCTACAGTATAATGACGAGAAGTGTAATAAGCTGGTCTAATGAGACAGATCTGAAAAGACAACAGAGCTACTGGACAGCTTTGGCCGATATGAAAATGCTACATTTGAAAAAGCACTAATGGCCAACTGCGTATGATCCTTCTGTTGGGCTTGCCACAAGCTGAAATATATCCTATCTGGACTGTTTAGTCTATAATCACTGGTGTTCTATTAAAAGCTGACAGTGCCCCCCCCCCCAAAATGACAAACCATGGGTTAGGTTTTGAGCTAACAGAGTTTGTGTATCTTTCTGCAACAATTCCATTGTACCATGATGTGGAATAACTATCTGCAGAAATGCCTCTAAAAGGAGTCATGGAGTTGGCCATGTATGGTCTAGAAGATTCCTGAGCTGAAGGATAGACATATTTGGCGTGCGAGGCATCTCGGCATACTTGTATTTTTAATGGGAATTGGATATTAATGGTGATTGGCAAGGTTTGTGACATATGAAGCCTCTGAAGGGTCTGCGATCCGTCTTTGGTCGTGTTTCAGGCTTTGGCGGTGTGCGTTTGTTAATCCTCCTCTATCTGTCTGAATATCAATCGAAAGCACGCATCTGCAGAGGCACCATGAGCGAAAGGGATGCTTTCCTGCAGCTGTGAAAGTGATCAATAACAAACGCTACTCTGCTGCCAGCCTGGACGTAAGTCTCCACTCCTGAGCCATAATGCCTTGTGTGTCCAAGCTGTAAGTGTACACGGTGGAGGCGAGAGCAGGGGTGTTCCCCTAGGTCGGGATGTTTTTGGGGCAGGGTTGGGTAAAGAAGGGAGTATTACGCAAACCCCATGCAGAAGGGCAGACCAGGTTGTGCTGCAGCCCTGGCATGTGTTTGCAGTGACAGATGTGACCCACCCTCCGGTTGGCACTCTAGGCCCACTGGCCCTGGTGCCGAGAGCAAGGACCGAGGGTAACCGGCATGTGGGCAGGCCTTGGGGAGGCCTCTCAAAAAGTGATGCCAGCTGAGCGTGTTATTAAAAATAAGGCACTTCATTACTATACACTGCTCTTCAAGAGACGCTGCAATCTCACAGCTCTTGTCAGGGGAATGCTTTTCGCTTTAAATTTAACCCTATCTGTTTTCCCTTAATCACTCAGCTGCATTTAGCTTGCACACTCTTTTCCCTTGCCACCAACCCTCAAGGCATTTCATGTAGACATGAAGGAATATACTTCTCGAAATTGTGCAGATGACACACAGGCAATTTTTTCAGCTGTAAAATTTAGTTATTTTATTCCTGTTTATTACGTTTTTTTTTTCCCCCCCTCAAAACTCCTGCATCTTTGTCCCATTACTCAACCAAAAGATGGCGATGATATTGGTTGATAAAACTTCAGCAGGCAGTGTGACACACACAGGAGTCCCTTGCTTATTGGCACTGTACAGTAGAAAGAACTAATATTTAATGGGGACATAGAATGGAGCATTGTATCTTGTTCTCTGGTGCCAAAATAGAAGAAACCTCAATTTAAAAGACAATTCAAAAAACAAGCTCCAGTGCAATTTTACAAGCCCAATTAAAACCTTATACTTCGGCTGGGTATTGAATTGCTTTGTGATATTTGACATCACTCGTAGGCTTTCTTTAGCCTGACAAGCCAGACTATATAGACCGATAGACGGGGCTCAAGCCAAAAGACCAGAATCAGTCATTGGCTGCACGCTAATAAGCTAATAAGCTACCGATATGGTACGTCTAGACAACTCTCTTTAAGGATTGGTCCGACCAAACCTTGGTAGAAGACCAAACCTTGGAAGAAGACCTATGGCACGAGGCTAGACGAGGCGGCTGAGCAAAACTATTTGCTTCTGCTAGGGTATGTATAGGCTTCTAGACTAGGCTGTGTCCTAATTCGCCCATGTTTTAGTAGCTATTTCTAAGTTCAAGATTTTCATTGGAAGAAGGGCATAATCATGCCTCATGTTCATGATAGCTCTTTGACCATGTACAACCTCACCTAATTCATCAAAGTCGAGGCAAAAATGGTTTTCTATTCTATGTTTAGTTTAAACTTACCTAATAAACATATAGTGGTTTGCTAGCCTAAATCCACCTGTGTTAATACATTGTTGTTTAAATAGCCAAAACATTATACAATCAATTCATGATTATGTCATATCCTGTATAAAGTGTGTATCATGATGTTGTTTGTTGATTCTTCCTCGCCCTTTTAGCAAAGAGACTTTGTGTGAACAGTGCTGCTGCTCTACTTTCGCAGACGCTATTAAAAAAACACATCGTCAAGCAGCGGAAGTCCTTTTAACAAAATCTCCACATGGTTTTAAAGTCATTAGCACCTCAGCACAAATGTAAAACGCCAATAAGGGGAACCAATACGCACAAACACATAAACTTTTGGTCACAATAAAATTAAGTTAATAAAAAAAATAAAACTACAGTCCACACACCAGATACTGCATCAGCCTACTGAACAGATCTATTGGTTTACCATGATTCCAGTGATGTTTCCCATACATATGCCCAGGTACGAAAACCAAGCCATTTTTTTCATTAAGGTGCACCGGCAAAGAATTTAGGTGCACCAAAGATACTGTACGTATGAGTGTGTTGGGAAATTATATATATATATATATATATATATATAAGTTTGGTTGTTGTTTGGCCACTGTGGGAAATCCCTGTGGAACTTACATACCTCTCATGTGTACTGTACATGCTGTGTAAATGTTTCATTGGTTTTGCCTGCTTGGCATCTCGTTTATCAACACTAAGGACCACACCCACTACCCTTTCTACATCACACTTCACATGGGAATAGGCTACATATTATAGTAAAAAACACAAACCTTCTGCGGAAAATCTACTGCTACAAACCTGCAATAGCAAAACACCATTTTAAAAATTCACATATTTTAAATTAAAAATGTAATATTAAAATTTTAAATTTGAATATTTTACAAAAGGACACTGGACAGGCTCCTTCTGTCAAACACTGGATGACAGCTCTTTGGTGAGAAAAGGTAAGAGTCATCTTCCTGAGGGGTCTGTCAGGTGCCAGCTGAGTTTCTATTTGGCTTAGGTCTCTCTCTCTCTCTCTCTCACACACACACACACTGTCGCTTTGCCCTTCACATTTTTGGGGAACTTGGCAGGGTAGTAGTACACAGCCAATTAACAAGAATCAGCTGTGGAACTAACCGAGCATTCAATAAACTGTTTCACACTAATTACAGTTAAAGAACACAATCACTGATGCATGGCAGCATCAGACAATCATTCATTCAAAGCAACCAATCAAATTGGTCCATGCAGTAAAATAACTTGTGAATTTCGAAAGTGTGAGTTTGTTTATAGTGTTTTCAGAAGCAGGCCTAAACAGCCTAAACAGACAAACATCTTTAATGCCACAGAACCCAACAAGGGCAGTCCATCAACTGTAACAACTTATTAAAACTAGAAAAGTACTCGGAGAGCACAGACCTCCGCCAAGGTAATACAAGGGTTACTGACACAATACAAATCCCAGACGGCGTTCCGGACCACCACCAAAGTCTGTTCCTTTTCCTAATACCCACATTGTCCGAAATTTTCATCCAAATCTGTATAGTTCTTTTCAAATTAATTTTGTACACAGACAGACAAACGCAAGCAAAAACATAACCTCCTTGGCGGAGGTAATAAGGAAAACCACGTAGGACTGTTTTGTCTATTTCAAGTCTACTACAAAGACCAGTACCCATGATCACAAAAACGTTCCCCCACTGATAAGAGGAAAGGATAAGGTCAGAGGGGTATGATTCCAGTAGAATGAAGCATTAGATGCTTGATTCTACCTGATACCCAGTTCTCGATTCCCACCCCTACTGTGTGTTAATTTTGAAGTATAGTGGGTTTTCTTGCACATGCTGGAAGTGATCAGGGGCACTAGCTGTCTTTGGAAGGTCTCATAACCTTTTTTGGTAATTGTTGAACAATTTGTGATGTGCAGAGAGTTTCTCAGTCTGCAGCTGTGAACTATTATCTAAATCAACATTAATTATCATGCAAACAGGAATATTCCCATAGCTCATAAACAGGTAAACTCCTTATTCCGAATATGCTGATTTGTTCCTGTCAAAACCCCCTTAGGAGGGTTAGGAGTTTCTAAAAGACAAACTCTGGTTTCCTATTTCATCTGTTCCTGCGGTGGAAGGATAAACACCTCACTTGTTAACTAGCACAGTGAGCACAGTTAAATAGCACCACCAAATTGTTAATTATCAACTGTGAGGTCATGCTTAATAATAGACTTATTGATTCCTTGATTGATCACTTTTTCTCCCTAAATGCCATTATATTTCTTTTAATCACAATGCTCAGGCAATGAATTATTCACCAGGGCTCTGGTAAAGTAACAGAGCTACTGGGTAGAGCAGTCCTGCACAATGCAAAAGTGATGCATTTCCTCATCTTTCCCATTTGGTGGTATCCTGCCAAGTCATCCTCTGTTATGTGTGTGATCAAAGAAAGCAGCTCTCATGAATTATTAGAGCACAATGCTTAATGTGAAATAAAAAAAAAAAGAATGATTTGCACAGTTATATTATATTAATTATATAACACTGTCCAATTACATAATGACACTGTATCTCGCTTCTCCAAAATTATATTTTAACAACAGGTGATGAAAATCCTCCTGTGCAGTGTTTAAAAATGGCCTAATTTAGCCGTTTCGCTAGATAGTGTCGATCTCCCAGTGCATGGAAGCAGAAGCAGTATCTCAGGGCAGCTGGAGGGCCTGATGGGTTATTGTGTACCTTCAAGTTTATTTCCTCAGTTCACTATCAAAATGAGAAGAGAGAAAAACAGAGAGAGAGAGAGAGAGACTTCTCTTCCAACGGCACTAATCACTGAATGGCAAAACGATGAGCACAGGAAACGTTTGCCCTCGACGTTGCCATGGGGTCAAGCAAATAATATGAACAAAGCTAATCACTGCGGCTCAAAGCGGCCATGGCAGACACACTGGGCACAATGAACTGATAAAGACCCCTTTGACGCCAAAACCGCAGCATCGGCTGCTCAAACAAGCGTGCACACACACACACACACACACACACACACACACACACACATATAAGTGCCCAGCACAGCAGCACAGAGAGGAGTAGGCAAGAGTAGGGGGGGATCTGTGGGGATGGCGTGGGGTGTGGGTGTCAGCTGACACACCTGATGTGGTGGTTCAGTGGGAAGCATCCAGATTTGGACAAACACTTAACCGTTTTTTTTTTTTTTGTCCTGTTCCCTGCATGGAGCCGTTGTGTTTGCGAGTCCTGGTGGTCCTATGGGGACAGTGTGGCTAAGAGGCTAATCAGTGGTAAATAAGGCTGATGCCAGGCCCAGCTGTGGACGCTGTGCGGCAACAACACTGTTGTGAACAACAGCCATTCCATCGCCCAGCGTGGGGTCCAGCTGAGACACTCATTAATGACAGGCTGAGGAGCAGTGGCTTAACGCTACATCGGCACTGACCAATACAAACAGGCATTAGGCCAGCTAATGGACACCCAAATGGATCATTGATCAAGAATGTGTACATCTAATGTTGCATTGGTCCTAAGCAAGTCCTAAGCAAGGCTTTGACATGGACTGGCCACATAGCAAGATTTACAAAATGAACTGCCAAATGGGTGTCTAAGATTCAAAGTGTGGCTGGAGTTGGCCAATGACAGTGGATCTCTCATTAAAAGACCCCTTCTTGGGTAATCAATTCAACAGAGGAATTGCTTTCTTCTTTTTTAAAAACATATCTGCGTTATCAATAACACTTTGAACAAAAGGGCTTCTAATTTCATAAACTGAAGAGTTTTCAAAGAGAGACAACAGCAAAAAATTACCATTTGACTGCTTATAATAAAAAAAAAAAATGTTATACCTAAAAGCCAAATCATACTTCAGTCTGACAATGCAGTCACTATTAGCATTTATCTATAAATGCACAAAATGTGCTCTTTGCACAGAGATCATGCATAGAGCTATTCCTGCATAGATCTACAGTAGCTATCCACTGTACTATATCAGGCTGAAGTATCACCTATACCTAGACATACTAGCTGCTAGCAGAACACTTCCCTTGCTGTATTCTGCAGAATTGCAACATGCTTTTTAATTGACTGTTATGCCTCAATACAAGGAACAAACTCTCATAGCTGTGTGAGCAAACCTAGAGAATAAACAGTAGTCACATAAATCTGCTCAAACCTGATAGCCCTCACGAAAAAAAAAATAATAATATCAATACACCATACTGGACACGGTTGGGTCTAATGAAAGAAACCAGTCGACAGGGGCACTGAAATGATTCATTTATAAATGTGATAGGCGCTTATTAGATTTCCCAATTATTTGGCCGCAAAGGTTCCATCTTTGGCAGAGCTGATTAAATGGGGCCGAGACTCACGTTCACGGTGAAACGAGCAACCATGTCAAAGCTAGAAACAAATGGAAGTAGAGGTGCTGCATACTGTGTTGCCATGTTTGTTAGTGTTCCTATTTGTTATTTTTACTTGGCTCAATGTTTGTTTTCTTTAAACAAAATCAAAACTATTACCGTAATTTATAAAATTACCTCGCAGAATAAGGGTTGCATAGCATATCGAGACAACCAGACCATCATAATCATTCACTACGGGTACTTGCACTTGGAATTTGGAATAAGGTCAACATTCTGGTCAGGGCAACATCCTGAATAATCAGTTTACATATATGGAAGAGTAGTGTGCAACAAGAATATTCTTGTTTATCAGTCCCTGTATTCCGGTTAGGTTACTGACGTAGCCTACAAAGTTGTTTTGTACTGAATGAGTCATGTCCATTTAACATGCCCACATGCGAAAAAACGCTCCGCTAAGGAGAATTTTCCAATTGATATGTATACATGACCCTGAATTTTGTATAATTCAGGTATAATCCAGGAGGTCTATTCGGGTTTTGAGAAACCGGAATACAGCCGAATTCGGGAGAGGACAATTGGAGGTATGAGGAGTTCATATGACTCGCGCGCAAACTGAATATTGCCAATATTCCATTTAAAACCACAACATTCCCTGCATGTAACCATAGTCACTGTGAGAAGTAGAGGGTTTCAGGTGATTTCATAACACTTTTTCTTTAGATGAGTGCAGTTAGCATAGCCAAGCAGATGGTAGAAGAGGCACATAAAGATGCCATCAATCCTACAGAAAGTAAATGTGATCACAGCGGGCAGTAACTGCTGGAGTATGCCAGACTCATATTTAAAACAGGTGCGTGTGTGTGTGTGTGGTGTGTGTGTGTGTGTGTGTGTGTGTGTGTGTGTGTGTGTGTGTAACTGGAGGCGGATGGGCCAGAGATTCAGGCATTTTATTTTTTCTGCTGGGGCTCACTGAGCTTTTCAGACACCAGTGTGGGTGGATTATGTGCATGCATCCAGAATATGATTACAATGACAACATCAGAAAAAAGTGTATAAGTGTATGTGTGTGTTTGTGTGTGTGTGTGTGTGTGTAAAGGAGGGTTAAACAACTCTACAAAGTCATCTTCCTCAACCTCGGCATAAACATTTCTCATCACAACAGAGTTAGAAGAGCTTATGTAACAAAGGTGAACCTATGTTTTTTTCTCCTTTTTTTAAACCGGGCACGATCAAGCATAACACTGGCCTTTGTAAAGCGCAAAGCAAGATGGAACAGGGAAGAGAAATCAAGGGGAGGCTTTGCGCAATTGCTTCCATTCTCCTTTAAATCAAATAGGAGTGGGTGCGTGAGGGAATAACACTGGTGTATGGATCATTGAGCAAATGGTGGAGGGTGGGTGTGGAGTGGGTAACCAAAGAAGGCACTGACTGTGACCAGAGGGACTTGTATGATCTGATGATACCTGATAAGGTGGTAAGGTTGGGGGTCGACATACCGGAGGGGCCGACAGTCTTAAAGGACTCTGACACGAATGATGGAGGACCCAGCTGTTGACAGCTACAAGAATCGAGGCCATTTGCTCGGAGCGAGAGGAGATGGGCCGGGGGGGAAGAGTCTCCCACAGGTGTGCTGTCACTGACAATCAATCACCACTGGCCGACCTCACATGGAGAAACATGCACCGAAGCTAGACGTCCCTCCAAAGACACATCTTGCCGTGGTGCTGGGAGTGGATTGAAGGACAAAAAGAACAGGACAGCAGCTGATGTCCCCACTCTCATCAGACACACAGACAGACCGACCATCCGTCCCTCCGTCTGTCCTCTGTAGGGATAGGATGAGGTGACTGTAGGGCAGCGTTTGTGTGAGTGGGTCTGAATATGATAGAGGCGTGCACGGCAAAGTCCCGTCACCATATATTTATGTGCCTCATTAGCTGTCCTCAGGGATGCATAACATGCCTCATATCCTCCATTACGTTCCCATTACGCTCAATACAATTTGAAGCCTGGAAAATCCATGGGAACAACGGGCGCGTGGTATTACATAAACCATTTCCCGTCAACGTTAGGGGCAGTCTGAAGGACTCGTTAAAAGCAGCTGGACCAGGGCTGCTTCCCTGAGGCCCCGCTTGACAACCTTGTACTCATTGTGCGCTTTGTCTGTATATCTGAGTGTGAGAGTGTGAGTGTGTATGTGTGTGTGTGTCGCTCACTCAGGGAGAGTGGTACAGTTTGAGGAGACTGCTTTGGGTGGTCTGACTGTGTGTCTGTACAAACTGTGCTCTCCTCTCTGTGAAAAAGGAAGGCCACTCATTTACACTCAACACACCTGCATGCAAGATAAGAACACAAAAAAATAGAAGTTGATGAGTTTGCAATCAGAGAATCATTGAATCTTCTGAAAGGAGCATCCAAAAAACAACAACAATCCCATTCTTTCACTTTCCGTACAGGAATAACTAGCCAATGATCACACATTATTATCGCAATCAATGACAACATATTGAAACCCAATATAGATAATGTGAATGAATGCCTCTTTGTCAAACTCCCTCATTCATACAAAACAGACACTTTCTCTTTGACTGAAGGGCATAAGGTATTTCTGGTTCCCTCTTTGACAGCTAATGGTGCAGTAAATACTGAGATTCTATGACAGTACCAAGCAACAAGTCAACTGAGCATTAAAAATCTGACACTATTAAACAACCATTCATAGCAGAGATGCTTAGAAATAAGGCACGCTTCAGGTCATACTATGTCAGTAAACACTGGATTGCAAAGAATGAAGAGCTTATGAAGGCGGCATCTGATTTTCAACAGCAGTCAGTCTCAAACGGACAGGCTATTTATGCAAATGCAAATCTGAGAAATATGTTGCTCAGCTGCTTGGTCTGTGAAGCGCTACAGGCAAGCAGTCCCTCTGCGAGCATGAAGACTGACATTTGCACCATCAAGTGTATTGGAATCTGTTTTTAGCAAATGATGCACCAAACAACCTGAGGCTGTTCAAAACCTCACCCTACAACCTTGTAAACCAAACTTTATGACTTATCTGGCTACAAAAGTGTAGTCTTCTCCACTTCCATAGGAACTATATTGCTGCAATTAATCAAATTATTTTGACAAACTGAGTGGTTTCAGACTGTCAGGTTTTGCAACGAGTAACCCAATAGTAGACTCCTAGAGCGCTCATTTTGTCACAAGTGCTCTAAGCAAAAAACATGATCGTCTTTGTAAACATTACTGAGAAACGTCTCATAAACCGAAGTTGGAGGCAAGACACGTAAGGTTAGATTTAAGATCAGGGCATAGCATTTCGGTCTAGTCAAGGCACTACCGTCATTGCAAAGACATCAGAGTTTGATGTAACATCTTGTTCATTTCTGTAGAATAAGACAAAAAAAAAAAAAAAAACACACTGGCACGACTGGCTATTTATGTGCGCGCACACACACACACACACACACACATTAGACAAGTTCAACCGGGCAAATGATACAGCACAGACAAATCAATGTTATTTTTCATAACGTTTTCATTTCTCAAAGCTGGCAACTGACTGCCCGATCTTTAGTGGTCTGAGACTGGAAACCACCTAACGAACATCACTAATGAAAATGTCTCCCAGCAAGCATACCAAATCAATCTACTTCGATATGTCCTCAGTGTGGGATTTAACCGTCTTAAGATGAAAGGGAGGGACAGACAGGGAGAGATAAGGTGCTGAAAGGAGGCAAAACCAACAGAGGACTACTGCTACACAGCACACGGGAGAGCCTTATCTTAACCAGTCAGGTCAAACTGCAGGGCAGAGAAAAGGGTGCAAGAGAGAGAGAGAGAGCAAGATGGAGGGAGGGAGGGAGATGGGGAGAGAAAAAGAGAGAGAGATGGAGGGAGGGAGGGAGATGGGGAGGGAGAGAGAGAGAGAGAGATGGAGGAAGGGAGGGAGATCGGGAGGGGTGGTGGGGGGGTGGAGAAAAGGTGTGAGGGAGAGAGGAGGGAAAAAAACTATAGAGAGTTAGATAAGGAGAGAGAAAGAGACAGAGTTAGAGTTAACAGACAGAAACAGAGAGAGGGAGAAAGAGAGAGAAACAGAGAGAGAGTGAGAGCGACAGAAAAACATTTAAATTTCTATCTGCCCTTAGTTAGCCACTATGATAGGAATTGCTCACCCCAAGCTGTTCAAACACACAGTCCCTAATGTTAGTCACCCAGAGATAGCGCACCGTCACCACTACTGCCACTACCACCACTTTACAGAGCCTGGCCAGTGGGCTGTGTCAAAGGCAGGGCAATTAATGAGACTGTTATGCATCAGGGAGCGTCATCCTGTCTTTGCTCTACCCCGCATCTGCAGCCACGCACACATACACACACACACACACACTCTCTCTCTCTCTCATACACATGGTGAAGTCTCTAGCCTGTCAACATCCCACCCTGCGTGCACACACACACACACACACACACACACACACACACACCTCCCACTCACTTCAAAGCCCAGCCTACATCCCCATCCTAACACACACACACACCTACACACATTCACAGGGGGTGGGGTGTCTCTAAGTCACTGAAACATGACAATCTGTCTGGCCCTGTGGGAATTTCTCAATCCAGCCAACGAGGGCTACAGCTGAGTGTCAGCGGCAGTGGTCGCAGCCGCGCACACACGCACACAAGCTGGAGCAGGGGCAGACGCCACAGGAGCAACAGCAGAAACACAGCGGAACAGAAGCAAGAGGAGAGGCGTGTGCGCACCAGCTCACAGAGAGGGAAAGACGGAGAGATAGACAGAGAGAGAAACAGACACCCTAATTGGCAGTCGTAGCAAAGAGCTCAGAGCTCATCAGAAGAAGCTCTTAGCAGGAGCTCTGTCTCCTCCATCCGTCCATTCCAAGGAAAAAAGAAAAGAGAGAAAGAGAGACAGGGGGAGAGAGAGAGAGAGAGAGAGAAAACAGCTGGACTTTATCGGCCTCCTTCAACAACAAACTCCTGAGTTTCCTGTGAGGCTGTGATAACTGACCGCTCCACCTCACACTGCGCGACCACCTCCCCCGTCCTCCCTTGGGCGAGAGTAAGTCACAAACCAGGAGGGCAGAGGAGTGCATCTCATCTTGGTCCTGTGGAAGTGGAGCTATATCTCGAAGGAACTGCATGGACAGACCCCTTTGGGGGGGCAGGGGGGGTGTGAGTGTGTTGTGCATGTAGATCTCAGGAACTGAGGTCATCTTCCAGGTGTTGCTGGGGTGATTGACTGCTCCTTGTGCAGGACTGAAGAGGGAGGGGAAGAACTATGAGTCTGGGAGCCTGGCTCAGCAGCTGGAGAGGCAAGCAAGAGTTCGCATACTGGAGGGGTGTCCAGGCTCGAGGGTGCACAGGGAGAAAGGCTGCTGCTACTGCTGGTGGTGGTGCTGCTGCTGCTAACGTGGAGCTTATGGCTGCCAGGCTTCAATGGTATGTCTGCCTTTGTACGCTCTATACTTCTTCCTCTGTGTGTGACAAACTGGCTTGTCGTTTTTGCAGTTAGACCCCCCCCCCCTCAAAAAAATCTGGACATACTCACGCACACATACACAAAAACAGTCTGTATGATTGGCCATGTACTCTGTGCTGCGGTCACAACTGTTCACGATGCAGCTGCATGAGTAGATTTCAACCTCACGCTGTTGAATGCTGAAGAGGTTAGGGATGCTTACCATTCATATTGCTGCTGTGTACTAAAATTAATTAATCATAAGTTTCTTTTTTGGGGAAATGATTTTTAAATTTGACTGTGTACTTCACTCCCTTGATATGGTATACAATATCACTGTAAAAGGCATTAAATAAGATGCTCTAGCCTGCATAGTTCTGAAAACTCAGCAGTGACTGTTGTGTCTTCTCTGAAGTTCTCTTAGTGTGTGTAGGATTCATAAGTAGAGGGGCTTCTATGTGTCAGAGGGGTACTATCACCCATTTTTGTAATCGGTGGCCACAAGTTGGGTTTCTGAAGACTAAGGCGCCCTAAGCAGAACTCTGAAGAGCATTTTTTACAGAAAGGAATTTGCTGTAATATCCCAGAGATGTGTGATCTTCTGCCGCCATAACAAACTAACTGTTTTTTGTCCTAAATTAAAACATGTTAATGACATATGTTATCAACAGCCACAGGTTAACAAAAACTAAACGCTCTGTTATTTCTGCAAGCTGAACTGCTGTTTTCAAAGGTTTTTAAAAAAATATTTTTTTTTCCCCCATTGATCCCATGACTCGGGGTTGCCTTCATGAGCACAGACTCTTTTGCGCGGCTGTGTGGGTGTTCAATCAGCAGTCCGTTAATACATTCAGGCAACAATGAGACACTAAATAGCCCACGAAATTAATTGAGCCTTTTGTCCTGGATGCAGCATCCTTAGCAACACTACCTCAATCACGAGAAAAAAAGAGAGAGAGAGACAGAGAGAGAGAGAGAGAGGGAGAGAGAGAGAGAGACATAGCTAAAACAGGAACGGGAATCAGCAATCAATTCAAAATCTAATCAAACTCCCGCATCTAATTTATCATAAGTACGCGCTGAATGTCTAAATGAGGAGGGATTGCTGTTTTGAATGCAAAAAATCTGACAGTACAACTAAATTGTGGAGTAATCTGTACTGAATTAATTCCAACGGAAAACCAGTGGAAAAAATTTAGAAGTGACAAAAGCAACTCATTGAAATTCAGGACAATAGAGGCATTTGGCATTAATACACAAAGGCAATTAAATCATCTTGATGGGTGACAGTACTTAATTGAGGTCAGTATAGATTACAACGGATGTGGCATTTGTGAGTTAGAGGTCTAGATGTTCTTTATGACTGAGCTGTCATGTTGCCTTCAGCTGGCATTTTCCATGCTCCTCGGTGCTGCCCATGATTTTGTCCTGCCGTCTGTGATGAAAGGTAGTCGTCAAAACCACTGCTGGCAGACCCTCCCCATACAAGGCTATCCTGACTGACTGGCTATGTATTTTGTGTTTGTGTTTGCACACATCTGTGTGTGTGTGTGTGTGTGTGTGTGAGAGAGAGAGAGAGTGTGTGTATGTGGGTGTGTACATCTCTGTGTGTGGGTGAGTGTGAGTGTGTGTGTG
Organism: Tenualosa ilisha; assembly: GCA_015244755.2. Taxonomy (NCBI): domain Eukaryota; kingdom Metazoa; phylum Chordata; class Actinopteri; order Clupeiformes; family Clupeidae; genus Tenualosa; species Tenualosa ilisha. Next base: position 1,905,598 of record PYXC01001398.1, on the reverse strand, counting down.
AGGGACTCTGAGTGGTTGTGAGTGTGTGGATGTTTGGTGTGTATCCACTCAAAAAAGACAGCTGTAGTGTTTTTCAACAGCAACAACAGTTTTCATCCTCCCAATTTACAGAGTTCAAAACAAATCAGCCCCAACCACCTGGGATCGCTTATACATAAGCACGAACATATTATGTCCTGCATCTGGCAACCAGGGTTTTCACTTGCTTCTAGCTCTATGATTTGCAGTGAATTTAAAGATGTATTCCTTGTCCAGTTTATCAGTTGTTTGCTCATTTCTATATATCTTACTTCAGCTGTGTATCCAATTTATGCACACGCACACATACACACACAAAAAAAAAAAACACGAAATGAATCAAAGTCCTTCCACTGTGAATTGGAAACAAATAACACTAGCTATTACTCTAGTCCAGAAATTTCTCAGTACACCTCATACCATCACATTCTAGAACGAATCCATACTTTCTATCCTAAAAAACTCTGCTCTGTTATTATATAATATACTGTCCAACCTGTAGTCAAGAACGTGAATAGTGTCATAAATTCAAGCATGTCCAATACTTGATTAACTTTTGAGTGCAAACATCATCAGCAGGAGCCCGCACCACGCTTGACAAATTCAGCAGGGACAGGTCACTATGCTAATCCCACCAGGAACAGGACAGAAAGAATAAAACATTTTCCTTGTACAAAGACAAAAAATTAATAGCTACATAGCTAATCTGCCTCACCTCTTATACAATCTACCTTGGGTTATTAAATGTAGGATTTACATACAACAACAGCATGAATGAACTCCTACAGGCACACAGTAGGTTAATTTGCAGACGCCACTCCTGCCTAATGGCTTGACTGCATTAGTAACTCCTAAGATACAGAGGGCCTGGGAGGATGAGGAGGGCAGGATGTCGCGCCACGTCACGTCACTGTGCTATTTCTGCCTGAAACAGATCAGCCGCCGTCATTCCACCCTCACCAAGCTTCCCTGTTCAGCTTACGTCTGCAACTCTACGTAGGATCAGCACACACAACAGTGGGCGTCAGGAGATATTAGTATTGTACATCAACACAGACCACAAAAATTATTTGAAGGGAGAAAAGAACAACAGGAAACACCTGAATTGAACAGATGATGAACAAAAGGAGATTCAAAAGAAAAAGATTTAAGACCTGAAAAAGTGGCATCCTTGAACCTTGGAATTTTTTTTAAAAGATTTTGGTGGGGTGATGGGGGGCATTTAGCCTTCACCTTCAAGAGTACGGTCTAGCATCACAGATTCCCTCCCCTTCCTCGTTCTCTTCCTCCTCTCTCTCTGTCCATCTGCTTCTGTGGGCCTCCAAAGCACATCGGCTTCTGGTTGTATTTTTCCGGCTAAACGGATGGCGCAGGGGAAAGCCTTGACTTGCCCTTTTTACCACAGTATAACGGAGGCATGTGCATACAGGAATGTTTTTTCCTGCAGCTATTCTCATGGGTAAAGTGAGAGTAACAGCCCACTGGTCCTCATCATGCTGGGTCCAAAGGCTCTAATCAGCTAATCAGCACAAACGGGCAAATTCTTAATGAGCGCTATAGCACTTGGGCTGCCCAGTGCTGATCAATTATTAAACAGATGCTTTCACAAAATCGAGTCTGAGTCATTGACACACAGACGTGGCTGGAAAATGATCAGGATACACTAATGTATGAGGAATTTATTTTGGAATGAGGAGTTTGTGATAATAGGAGTTCCTGAGTTCTGAAGGACAACTTGGGAGAGTCTGGACACCGCAAACACATAACTTGGCTGTTTAGCACATTTCCCATTAATCTAATGAGACACACACACACACACACAAATCGAAGAGAGTGCAACAACTTGTGGGCGCTGAAGAAGCTTTACATCTGATCCAGTGTACTACAGCCTATATGCTGTGTCTACGTGCTCTTCATACCAGATTCTGTATACAAACACTGAAGCCACTCAAGCACACTTAGAAACAGAAGGTCTCTCTCAACAACTGCACTAAACTAAATTGACACTTAAAACTCTGGGTGTGTATTTGTGTATACTAAAGAGGCAGGGAACCTCTGTCCATATACAATTCCTGAATTCATACAATAATTACCCAGAAAAAAATGACATACCAATACACCCACCTTCAATTAAGTGCACTCTTGTGAGTTGTAGCCCCTGGAGATGACTAATCAGACAGTGTATACAAAACTCTCAGGAAAACAAAATTATAGGGAGGCCATCAGAGCAAATCACTATGCTTCCAATGACCATGAAAGCAATTACAGCATTCCTTAATACCACACCTGAAATACAGATCGTATGATCCTTGCCTGGCAGAGAATTAGCACAAAACATGCAGCAAACTTTATGGGCTATTATTTTTTTGCTTTTGATCAATAAATAAATAAAACGATATTAAAATTTTGTTTCACCTCATGATATTCTCCTAATCAATGGTCATTGCAATTTTTGTTTGATATTTTAACATTTCAAATAGGCTACATTTTTTTTTATCTTGAGTTGCTATACTGCATTTGAAGCACAATGTAAATAATGGTTGTTATTGGACATGGGGGTCAGTCTAAATCCCCAGCTCTGACTTACTGAGGCCTGAAGGGTTGACTACAAATCAAGATAAGTTATCTATTGAGGCTGAAGCCCCAAGTGCATCCAAGTTCAACAACCTGAGGCAAAAGCTTGTAACTATGACTTTGTTGCTTGACATTTTGTTTATAGTTGTTTAAATCAATATCATTGGCCATTTTTACACAAAAAGTTATTATTTAAATTAGCCTGGTAATAAAACTAGACCCTTGTTCTACACTTTTGTTTCGTACAGAGGCTCTGGACATTCAGAGGTGAAGTTCAATTGCTTGCTTGAGCTGTTTAAGTTTAAAAAGATTGGATCAGGCCCTGACTGATGGCATGCCTTGATTGATACCATTTTAGCCCTGCCTTCACAATGCCTCCCTCTGTTCGCTGATTGGACAGGTTAAATGCCTCCTGAGACAACGAGGTCAATGGGATCAAATCCAGACTAGCACTGTGGGGAGATGATAATTTACATTTACATTTACATTTAGGCATTTAGCAGACGCTTTTATCCAAAGCGACTTACAAAAGAGGATAACATTCAAGCTACAACACAATGAACCAACAAGGAGTGCATATTGCTAACATAGAATCTGCGCTGTTTTAAGTTGAAAGTGCAATAGTGTAACACAATGTAGAGAAATTAAATTATTAAGTGCATTCTCAAAGTTTACACCAGGAGATATTCTTGGAAGAGCTTAGTCTTCACGAGTTTCTTGAAGGTGGAGAGGGTATCAGTTGATCTGGTAGCACTTGGGAGGTCATTCCACCAGCGCGGAACCAGATATGAGAAGAGTCTGGACCGACCTGCACAAGGTGTTGGCCGTGCTAGAAAACGTTCCTTAGAGGAGCGTAGTGGTCGTCGGGTGACATAGGGCTTCAGAAGAGAATTCAAGTAGATGGGAGCAGAGCCATCATTCACCCTGTAGGCCAACATAAGTGCCTTGAATTTAATGCGAGCAGCCAAGGGCAGCCAGTGAAGTTCAATGAACAGAGGTGTGACATGTGCCCTTTTTGGCTGGTTAAAGACCAGACGTGCAGCTGCATTCTGGATCATCTGTAGCGGTCTCACTGCACAGGCTGGTAGGCCTGATAGGAGGACATTGCAGTAGTCAAGACGAGAGATAATCAGGGTCTGGACCAGGAGCTGGGTTGCATGTTGGGTTAGGTACGGCCTGATCTTTCTTATGTTGAATAGGGAAAAACGGCACGACCGAGCCACAGAGGCAACGTGATCTGCAAAGGTCAGTTGGTCATCGATCATGACACCTAGGTTTCTTGCCACTTTGGTGGGAGGAACAGACAGGGAGTCGATCTTGATACTGATGTCGTGATGTATGGCTTGTTTGGCTGGGAGGACCAGCAGTTCAGTTTTGGAGAGATTTAGTTGGAGGTGATGTCCTTTCATCCATGCAGATATATCGGAGAGACAGTCCGAGATCCGTGATGACACCGTGGAGTCGTCCGGCGGAAAGGACAGATAGAGCTGGGTATCATCCGCATAGCAGTGGTAAGAGAAGCCATGGGAGTGGATGATTGAGCCCAGCGAGGTGATGTACAGTGCGAAGAGAAGGGGCCCCAGCACAGATCCTTGGGGTACTCCTGTGGTGAGTTGGTGAAGTGCCGATGTCTGTCCTAGCCACGATACGTTGAACGACCGTCCAGTAAGATAGGACTTGAACCAAGAGTGCACTGTGCCATCAATCCCAATGTTGGTCAGCTTGTCCAGTAGGATGCTGTGGTTGACCGTGTCAAATGCTGCTGATAGGTCCAGCAGGATGAGCACTGAGGACTGACCTGCCGCTCTGGCCTCTTTTAGTGCTTCCGTCACAGACAGAAGCGCCGTTTCAGTGGAGTGGCCACTTCTGAAGCCGGATTGGTTGGAGTCGAGGAGGTTGTTCTGAGTGAGAAATCCTGTGACCTGTTTAAAGACAGCTCGTTCAATGGCTTTGGAAAGGAAGGGAAGAAGAGAGACAGGCCGGTAGTTCTCCACTTGAGTGGGAGCGAGGGATGGTTTTTTGAGCAATGGTGTTACCTGGGCTTGTTTGAAGGCAGTGGGAAATGTACCCCTAGTTAGTGACGCATTGACCACATGTGTGGTTGCTGTCACAATTGTGGGGGTTATGGCCTGAAGAAGGGTTGTTGGGATAGGATCCAGAAGACAAGAGGTAGGCCGGCTGTCTGTGAGAAGCACGCCGAAGTGCTAGGAAGGCATGGCCAGGCTAAACTTAAATGCGCAAAGTAAATAAAAAGTCCACTTGGAACATTTGCCTCCATTTGTCAAATCTGAACTACACTTCAGGCTTTATTCAATTAAATTCAATTCCATTTATACTGTGCCTTTTACAATAGTATTGTCTCATGGCGCTTTACAGTATGGAGCACCCAAGAGAAACAGGGGGAAGGAAAGATGCCCTTGTGGTAGTTTGTATAGGAAGAAGCCTTGAAAAGATCCACGGCTCAAGGGGCCAACCCAACTGCCAGGGCTCATGCAGATAAGGTACAACAGCGGTTACCATGATGGACTACAATTTGTCCCTGATTTTAGCTGACAGCATCATAATAATTCCAACATATTGTCCCACAACATCATATGGTAGTCAAGCCATAGGTGGTTATCAAAAGTTAGGGCCGGACAGTGTAGTAGCCAGGCAAAGTGTTAAAGCCAAGGAGTGGAATTGATCATGAGGGTAACATTGGGAGGGTCCATTTTGACAGTGCCATTTATGCTCAACACACCACTACTCGTGGTTCATATTATACCTTCTAGAGCAGCAGACATTGTAAACAACATGAACTTAACAAGATCAAAGGGCTTGGGTTTGTTTGTTTTTTTTAAAAGTGTGTCAGTAAGCACTTGCTTTGCCACAGGAGTGCGCAGTGCACCAGCCCTATATTTGAACAACAGCTACAAAAATCCCTGACATGAAAAACAAGGTCGGAAAATGTGTGTGCAACCTGAATATAGACATTCCGGATGAACAGGCAGATTAAGGAAATTAGAGGCAAATCCTGCCAGGGACTCCCTAGAGAAACCTGTCCAATATGTCTAGATGAAAACTAATTTTCCAATTCAATAGGATTTGGTATTATTAAATTAGACAAAACAATGCTTTCATCAATTCTTTCTTGCAGTAATTTTACTTAATAATGTCCTTGAACAAGGCATACTTAAAAAAGTTATTTGCATTTGATCAGGGACCAGAACAGACGTTAGAATGGATCTCTTGTGTGTAGGCTGGGACTAAAAGGGCAGGACTGAAATTAGTCAGTGTCATTGTGCACCGTTAAACAAAGTTCGTCACATATTTTTCCAAAACATAATTTCCGTACCATAACAAAACTGTTCCAACTACAGGCCACTATATTTCTCTAGAAGTAAGCATGTGATTGTGAGTCAATGTCTGGCAAAATGGTTATTGAAAGGAGGGCAGTAGTTTTCAGCTGTGGCAGAAAACGTTACATTTTGGTAACTGTCAGCTTTGCTGTCCTTCTGCCCCGATCTGACAGCATGTCAAAGTACGAGAGACGAGATATTTTGCTTACCTGCTGAGCCCAGAAGAGCATGATAATCTGTTCCCCTCTGCACGAGTACATCCTCCTTCTGCTCATCCTGCTCAGCGGCTTCATAGCGGTCCCAGTTTGACTCAAGTTTTCTCCTGGAGAACACACTACGTACTTCGCCCTCAAAATCTGCTTCATCGTTGACATCTTGGCCCTTCAACGTAAAAAATAATGTCCTCATGATTCATGATTACGGCTTGCCCACTATAGTGGTTTTCTTACAATAACTTCAATGATAACTCGGTACACAAAAATACCTTGAATGTGCACTACAGGCGCATGCGCTTCCTTTAATAACAACGCAACGTGGATCTGACCCGAAAATCTACGCTAATGGGAGCGATGCGGTGTCATGTTATGTGCACAGAGAGTTGTCAAATGATTATTCATTGTAAAATGCTTAAATGCTTAGTGTTTTTACAGCTCTTACAGCTCTAACGAAGTTATGCTAAGTTATGCCATCTCACCCGGCTGAAGTCCGTGACATGAGTGCCGCGTCCTCTTCCCCGATAATGATCCCTTTTTCCCCTTCCACGGTGGTGATTACCTCTCCCTCGACCACCTCTGTGTTCAGCTGAGAAGCCAGAGTCTATTCCACCTGCTCCTCCACCTCCTCGTCTACCACCGCCGCTGCCACGGCCCCTGTGCTGTCTCCCACCTCCCTCCATTTCTAACGGCTGACACTGTCGGAAGCATTACAATGTAACACATTGTCGAACTCGTTGTTACATTGAATATTGTCCCCCAAGGACAATAAAAGTTCCTCCCTTTTTGCATTTCTGCATTTGTGCACTTGTGAAATGAGTTTGTTAATTAAAATAAATAACCCACTATACGCCATAATTTGTGAATATATTAAGATGACTGAACAACAAATTACTAATTGTCTCTTTCCCTTTAATTTCAGGTAATTCATAACCTTCCATAAGGATGGAGCTCAAAGAAGATTCTTTAGTGTACTCATAAACTGGGTCGACACCTTAACAGTTAGGAACCATGAGTCCAGATGATTTGCAAAATTCCACTCAAAATGGAAACACTTCAGAGGCACAGACTGTTCCACTCAGTCTATGGGAGATCATCACCATTGCCACTGTATCAGCCGTTGTAAGCCTCATAACCATTGTGGGCAACATTCTTGTGTTGCTCTCTTTTAAGGTTAACAGCCAGCTGAAGACAGTGAACAATTACTATCTTCTGAGCTTGGCCTTTGCAGACCTCATAATTGGAGTATTCTCAATGAACTTGTACACATCATATATATTAATGGGTTCCTGGTCCCTGGGAAATTTAGCTTGTGATCTCTGGTTAGCTCTGGACTATGTGGCCAGCAATGCATCTGTAATGAATCTGCTGGTCATCAGCTTCGACAGGTATTTCTCCATAACAAGGCCACTGACATACAGGGCAAAGAGGACCCCAAAACGTGCCGGCATCATGATTGGCATGGCATGGCTAGTATCTTTCATCTTGTGGGCTCCACCAATTCTGTGCTGGCAATACTTTGTTGGTGAGCGAACAGTTCCACAAGATCAGTGCCAAATCCAGTTCTTTTCTGAGCCTGTGATCACGTTTGGCACAGCCATAGCAGCCTTCTACATTCCAGTGTCAGTCATGACAATTCTGTACTGCAGAATATACAAAGAGACAGAGAAACGAACCAAGGACCTGGCAGAGCTTCAAGGCCTGACATCCACAGGCAACCCTGACATTTCCAAACCTCCGCGGACCATGATAAAATCTTGCTTTGGCTTTGATAACAACAGAGAAAGGACCCAGGCGTCGTGGTCCTCGTCAAACCAGAGCAATATCACGATGACCACGGTGTGCTCCTCTGGTGACATGTGGGCCAAGAACGAGCAGGTCACATCCTTCAACAGCTATACGTCATCTGATGACGAGGAGAGGCCGATCTCGGCCAAGGCCTCACAGGAGTCTTGCAAGAGCCAGGCGTTGCCAGGACTGAATGAGAATGGGCAGTTGGCGGCCTACAGTGACTGCTACTTCAGTCCATCCCCAAAACGTAGCTCTCAGAAAGGCAGCAAGAAGTGCATCTCCTACAAGTTCAAGTCGCTCCCTAAGGAAGTAGAGCCTCAGCCAAACGAGGTTGCCGACAACCACACGCCCTTGATTCCTTGCCCTTCCTCTGACAAGCTGTCGCTCACCTCCTCCCCCTCTGCCACCACCACCAAACCCATGGACCCCAACCTGAAGAACCAGATCACTAAAAGGAAGCGAATGGTTCTCATCAAGGAGAAGAAGGCAGCACAGACCCTTAGTGCTATCCTCTTGGCATTCATTCTCACCTGGACTCCCTATAACATTATGGTACTCATCTCCACCTTTTGCTCCGAGTGTATCCCTGTCTCACTCTGGCACTTGGGATACTGGCTCTGCTACGTTAACAGCACCATCAACCCCATGTGCTATGCCCTGTGTAACAAGACCTTTCAGAAGACATTCAAAATGTTGCTCCTGTGTAAATGGAGGAAGAACAGAGGGGAGGAGAAATTGTACTGGTGTGGCCAAAACCCAGTCATGAACAGTAAGCTGACTTAAAAGGCCCTGTGGTGTTGGAACTGTGAGTTGAAAAGTATATGGCTTACCTATGTACTTTGATCAAGCTATGTATCAGTTATATATGTATACTCATCCTCACTCAAGTTAACTTCCCAAATTTTAAGAAAGGCTTATCTGGTTACAGTGACAGTTCCAAACTTATAAGCTTGTAATTACAATACTCTATTGAGTTTTATCCATTTGTAGCATAAAACTAAATATAGTTGATATTTTAAAGTCTTACATGATGCCTGTACATATAGCCTAGTATATACTATTATACATTATTTGTATGTTTGTTTTCATACAGATAGGGATTCAGGTTTTACTTTTATGTTGCTCATTTGTAAATATGTTTGTTGTATTTAAGGGCTATCTGATAAGTTTACACCATAAAATACCATGAAATGCTCCATATCTGAAAAATTCTAACCAAGACCGGTTGTTTTTAATCTTTTTGGCAAATTAATTTATATTATCAATGTAATTTGTATCACACTGAATGTAAATGATGTTATTCATAAATACTGTTAAGGGACAATGTCAGCATTACATGATTGAGGGTATTGCTGGCAGTAGTGAAGGTGAAAACATTATGACACAATATTTAAAAAATCACAAACCATTCCAATGTAAGAACATAATTCCAAAGGTGTAATGAGTGCTTCATAACATATTTGTATCAGTTGGTAGTACGACAACAAATTTTTGCAAATGCATTGTTTTTTCCCTCTTACAGTAGCGTAGCTGTCTGCCATAGACAGTTTAAATGTGCCCATATCTGTCTGCTTGAGACCATAGATTTAGTCTTGAAAGACCCCACTGATATGCATCTAGTGTCAAGTTTTACAGCTTATGGGCAATTTTCTCAGTAAGGAAGTTTAAAGATAATAAATCTCTCCCAAAGTTGTAACTTTTTTATACAAGCAAGCTCCTTTGTGCATTGTTAAAATTCAAATTTTGCTGCTCTGTTTTGTGTGTGTGTAGTATTAGTATTAAAGTGTTAATCTGAACAGTGAAATGCTTCGGTGAAAAAAAAAATAGAAATTGCATTTTTTTTTCTTTATTGTAAATAGGAAGGGTAAGGCTAAATTATTGTTTCATAATATTTCAAGCTGGGAGCTGATTTACAGAAAAGAAAAAAAATATACATTTGCTCATAAACATTTCAAACCGGGGCCCTATTCACAGCAATCTCCCAGCCTGCCTAATGCAAACAACCAAACAATGACTGTTAATTATGTTTAACATAATGTATAAGACTTCAGTAATAAGTACTTTGCCATTCTGGTTGTCTTTCCAATGGCAGGTACAAAAAATCAATTGATCTTTTTTAACGACTTTAAACCATTACTTTAAATTAACTGCTGCGTAATATTGAACTGCATTTCGGAAACCAATGACATTCCTAGGCCTGTAAGAAGCATATAACACAAGAATTTCAAGTTAGTGTTAATTTTCTTATATAAAAGAATGGCAGTCTAACCACAAAGAATGATTCAATCAAGCCATTCTGATGTTCTCTGCATCTGAAAGGTAATATGGAATTTAAAAAAGAAAGCAATGTAGACTGTGTAGTCCATCAACTCCTCATAACTTTATTTAAATAAGTGTCATATAGCTAAAATTTCTCATTTTCATTCACAGTTACTTTTGCTAGTTCAACAAAAATCTCAATATGAATACTCAGGCCTATTGCTCCTTTTCAAGTACCACTGGAAATAAAGGTGAGGGTGTGTGTGTGTGTGTGTGTGTGTTTGTGTTTGTGTGTGTTTGTGGTGGGGGGTGGGGGGTTGATTCCATTTAGATTTTACTTGAGAGTACATTTCAAAGTGCAGACACCTAAACAATGATAACACCACCCAAAAACATTCTGGTACCTCACAATTCCACTGCATCCCCGCACACTACATCTCAATCACAATAGAACCGATACCCGTACAGTAGAGGAGTTTGTATTGAATTTGTAAATGGGATATGGAATCTCAAACGCAGCAGCAATAGAAAGAGTAGATTACAGACATTGATGGGTTGCTATTTACCTGATTCAAAGAGAATATCATGAAGGTCCTGAAGTGTGTTAACAAAAACATACATCCAATTACAAATAGGTAGGAACTTTAAAAAAAGAGAGAGAATGCTTGGAAAAATTAACCCAACTGCACAAATAAGACTACAAAAAAACATTCCAAACTCTTTAAGCCCACGCTCTTCTTTGTCTTAGTAAATATGGCAATGAATGTGCTTGTTGTATGTTAAGTTAATAGAGGATGAAAACAAAATATATATATTTATTTACAAAGGAAGAGAAGACATAAGGATGAAAGCGTTTCAACAGAACTGACATTTTAGCATGGTCCCTCAGACCCCTCTGGACAGCGGCACTACCTCCGCTTGACTGCAGCACTACGGCTTCCTTTGTTGCCACCGCCTTGCTTGGTAGAGCCCTTGGAGAAGAGTTTGGTCATGAACTCAGAGACGTCTGGCAGGTCCGGGTTAGGGTTAAGCATGTTCATGGATTGCTCCATCTCCTGTGAGGAAAAGCAGACATGCAATGAAGTGTGACGTAACAGTTAACTAAATCATCTTGACTGCATGGTGTAACGTGCCCCTACATGCATTCATCAAAGCAATTTTTACAGTAAAAATATTATTTAGCATGATACTTGTATCTCACATATAGCTGACTTATTTATTCAACACTATTAATAAAATCCAGACAAGATAAGATAGTGTTCCCCAAGCTATCTAGGTGCCAGCTATCTGATAATAAAACTAATCAATATAGATTGGTATTTCAATATGTCAGCAAAAACATACTACATTTCTACGTTTCTGTCTGTGGAAACACGTGGCTTTTACCTTTCTCATCTCTGGGTCATTAGTATTGACGACTTTTGGAAGCAGAACAATGATCAACAATGGAAGGACCATCATCATTACCTATGCATGGAGGGTAAAATTCAGTATGAAAAGAGAATGCACACCACTGAACAGCTTATGTTTACCAATAATGAAAACTGCCAGCACTGTTCTTTAACCTGTCTAAAATAAGATCAAACACAGCATATCCTTGGTAGGCCAATTTCATAATTTCTGTTAAAAAAAACTTTAAAACAGATTAATCTCCATTTTCAACAACAACAAAAGACTCACAGTTGAGGAGACAGTTGCAATTGTCGTTAAAATGAATTGAAAAATATCACAGCTTCTCTGAATCTGACAAATAAAATTCCTTGCATCCTTGAAAAGAAAAGACCTTACCATAGGGTTCATGAGGAAATCTGACCAGCCCCATGTCTCCCTCTTCGGGAAGTAAGTGTGAGGGCCCGGAGACCTCACCTGAAGTGGATATTGCTGTCGGACGACCTCTGACGTCTTAATATAATTCACTTGACGTGCCCTGTGACCCAAAAGAAAACTTCTTGAGGATCTGATTTATGGTATGACTGCGTTTAGTTTTTAATGGGACATCTTCTAGTCTTACCTGATTTTTCCTTTGGACGTTATGTCAACTCTAACAGGCTCAAATTTAAAAGAAGGGGACACCACTTCAACAACGTAGGAGCCGGATGGAATGTCGTTGACAACAAAGCTTCCGTCCGTCCTAATAGGAGGAAACAAGCAAATAAACAAGACAGCGTCATACTGAAATTCGTTGCATTAAGTCTTGTAAAAAAGTAATCCACAAAAGAAACTAAAGAAGGCTCTGTGTTGGACTTATTGGAGCCAAAAGGTATATAACAAAGTTTCCGTCTGTCTTGAGTAAGGAAAATGTAATTTAAACAAGTCGGCTCTACAATGCAGTATGTTGGGAATTGTTTTGCTTCCGCTACAATCCGACAAGACATATAGCAACCTAAAAGCTGAACCAGTTCTAAAGTGAAACAAGCCACGTCCAACGTTAATATGCTAGTATTTCTCGTCAAAATAAGAGGCTGATCCGTAGATAAGAATCACAGAGGTCATGATCATGCAAGGTAGTTAAGCTAAAAATACTGAACGAAACGCTAGGCTTATATTCAAAGACGATAGCTGCCAGTAGACATGCTAAGTACCAAGAAACCTTGCTACGATAGCTAACGTTAGCGTCAGTTTGGTATCGTAAACTAGCTTAGCTAGCCACCGTTAACCTCGTCAGAAACGCAAAAATGTGCCCTAGAATAGAGATGTAGTGTTTTACAGTGACACTTCAACACATACCTCAAGAAACCAACATACTCCTCTCCTTCAACGAGAACACGAGATGATGACACCCATTCTTGCGACTTTACGCCTGGAACAATTGCACGACCCTCAATCTTGAATCGGTCTCCATTTGCTTGTGAAGATGCAGCTGAAGGCCCAGCGTCAGGATCACTAAAACACCATGACAATGCGATCAAGCCGTGTAAGGCAAAAACTGCCTGGGCAATTCTATGATGTAGCAACATCTTATTCTACTGGTTGACGTATTTAACAAGTTGTAATACTATGCTCTGAAATAATCTGGCCTAAACGCAGCTCCAACGACTGCGTACTGCCGAATCGTCGCAACTAGCAGGATACAGCGTTCTGATGCAACCGCTACCACAGGAAGTAAGAGTCACATGACTATGGTGTACAGTACAAAAACTTTATTCACAACCATAGATAGATTTATAACAGATAGCAGTCTTACTCAGTGTTCACCACACACACATTTTGAAATGCGAAGAAAAATGGGACCGTAATTAGACCAACATCAATACAAGTGCAAACCAAATTTAATAGCGGTGTGTGTTTTTAACTATACCAGACAAGCTGCTGTGAGCATCTTAACGTAAAATGATTTTGCTCATGTTTTTTGTTACGATTAAGCATGTTCTGCTCCATTTGTAGTGTGAGGCGTTCACTCAATGCAACATTTCAGTGATGCTCACCCTCCACATTGATGCGTACGGATTTTAGCAAAAATATGCAGTTTTTTTCATCACTGACATGCTTCATAGCACCAATATAGTGTAGTGTTTATAAAACAGCACACAAATGCAAAGTCATTCAGTGACCAAATATCAAGCACGTTGCTGAAAATTTATTTAAAATGATTAAAAAGAGAGAAAAAAAATCAATATGTGCATTTTACACTTCATTTATAATTTACAATTCATTCATAAACAGGCAAACAAGACCTATAATAACTTAAGACTGCTGCAGTTCAAGTTCTTGATTGAAGACATCAGAGATAAACGGAGGGTAGGGTGCAATATAAATACATCATCCGACGATGTAGATGATCATCACAGCACTAAGTGCAGTGGTGAGAGAGGTTGGCACTTAAGTCCCCTACTTTCAGACAGTCTCATGGAGTTGAATGCGACACAAACCTCTCCTACCTCCCTTACCACGACGATCCACTTCAATGTGAAGCAGCCATTCCAGGCTCACAAGAAGGCATCCTGCCTTCGTCAAATGTCTCCAGTTTCTCTACTGTCAGGCAAGTGTCTGAATTTGACTGTTCATCAATCCCCTGATCTCACAGACTAGTGCTCTGGGAACTTGGTACAACAGTTCATCCAACTCCCCTTTTTGTTTTGCCAAAAAGCAGCGTAAAACTGCAGCAAGTGTAGTGGTCGCATCCTTAGTGTTCTACATGGATTCCTCAGCGCAGTTGTGATAGGTATGTCTCAATGACCTAAAGGAAACGGGCACATATTTGTGAGAAACTGTCCCACTTTGCATTCCAAATTTAAAGGAGAAATCCGGTGTGAATCAATCAGTAGTTTGTACAACGTTGCCTGCTGCCATCAGTAGGTATGACAACAGAATTTGGTACAACGCACAACAAACAACAAAAAGGCAGTTAACGCTAACTGATGGGGGGCAAAGGAATACTGAAATCTGAAACAATGTTCTTTGTGACCTCACCAGAAAGCCTTAGCTGCTGTTTTGCAAATTCAGTCTACATTGCATCAAAATTCTGTTGTTCTCTTGCCTACTGACAGTTCTCCGCAACGTCAAACGACAGGACCATTAATGATTTCTTCTTTAAAAGACTTTGTGTCTATATCAATAGTAAATTTCACATTTTATAGTTTGCATTTTACCTTTGCTATTTCACCCGTAGTTCCTGGAACTAGAATTAACTGACTTCCATCAACCCACAACTCCTGTAGCTGCTGTTTCATGACCTGAATGTTGCTGTGTCACAATAAATAAATAAATCTTTGATTAGATAAACTTAGATAAACAAAACACAAACAATGAGTCAAACAGGGGAAAAAAATTTACATACCCTTCACATGGACAGCCTTGTTGCATGCTTTTGCCATTAGCTGAGAGTTCTGGCCACCATCTCTTAATGAGCGAATGGATCCAGTGTAAAGCAACAACCAAGTGTCTGGAGAGAAACATGACAGATTAGATTCGGAGGTAACTGAACCAATTATCAGTATAATCATGAAAGGGAAAGTGATGGTAAGTGACTTACTCCTCATATTTACTGGAAAGAACTGTCTTCACTTGCGGTAAAAGGTCAACACAACAGCCGATTGATATGCAAGACTGCTCCTCTTCCAGGCTAAATAGATATATATATATAGAACCATATTAGAAGGCAAGGATATCGAGTGGATTTGCAAACAGATTTGGCAGAGATTTTACAAACAACATTCAACAATGGTACCTTTTTGCAAGAAACGAAAGGCAATCCAACAGTACACCCTGGTCTTGTATTCTGCAGAGAGAGAGAAAGAAATGAGTAAGGACACCTCTTCAGGAAACAAAGTTTTAACTAGACAAAACAACTCCAACCCTTACCTCATTAGATAAGCCACTAATTCACTTGCGCTCTTCCGCCATAGAGTTAAAGCAACATTTAGTTTAAGATTCCTTCCAAAGAGAGCATGTGTCATTGCATCATGGTCCTTGGAAATCTGAGCACAAACATGACAGGATTCAGCAACAGTAGTTTACTGATACTTTGTCCTGTTATGCTGCATCGTACAGTCAATAAAATGGGTACACCATGATTAAAACGAGAGGTTAGTTTGCATTGACATTAGCATCCAAGTTAATATTTGCCGTGTGTGATTTAAAAACTCTAAGGTATCCAATTATACAGGTATATCCAGCAACAAACCTCAGTGAAAAAGTCACTGTACTTGGAGCCGGCCCCTGCCATCTTGGCGGCCTCTGCGGAGTTGACGGGGAACCAGCAGTTGTCGTTGTAGTGGATGCCCTGCACATCGCCAGCGCAGGTCAGCTCGTTCTCCTTATTGGCCATGTCACAGGGCCGGCCTGTGCTTGGCACCTTCCTGCGCAGCCCGGAGTTCACAGCTGCCGTGTGTCGTGATCTCCGCTTGCACACCACCACTCGTTTGGCTTTGACTGAGCTGTGCACACTGCGACCAACTGGAGACCTTGAGAAAAGGACACGAGTAATGGAAGTAAAGCATAAGCATAGGTATACCATTCAGGACAGGAGGCAAAGTACTGACAATAAAACACCACTTACATACTGATATCCTCTAAATAAGAATGGGTTTGAATAGGGGAGTCGATGGATAATCTGAATAGGTTGAAGATAAAATGTGATGCCCTTTTTCACAATGGGGAAAAAAGCCATCATATTATGCTGTACTGGTCTGGCTGAAGAATGCTTGCTTCCATTTATCAAAAGGTCAACCTCTGACCACCCATGCAATGCAATGTGACATTACAGTGAGAACAGACTTTTACAGTAAACTGAAAAGTCTACAAAAAGATGGAAGGGGAGGGGATGGACTTCTCATGGTATGTTTTGTGAGGACACAGAGACAGAGTGGTTTCTGTTATTGTGCCCACACTGGTGTGGACTTGGGAACAAGTGACTCACCTGTCTTTATCTATTTCTTCCTTATTTAAATAATCCACCTAAAAGAGATGACAAGCAATAAAAGCAGTCCTCAAGTAAGTTTGACGGCTGTCAGCCATCACTGACATTTATACAAATACACATGCAAGTTATCTGACTTATTTCTGGCCTGTTATAAATGACACACTCCATTGTTTGTCCTTGATTTTACTCACCTCCCTCATGTTCTTCGTGGCTCCAGAGTAAACCTGGTGCGCAAGGTGGTCGTGAGGAGTGGCCTGCTTGAGCCTGTGGAATTCTGTGTCGTTGCCATCGTGTTGTCCAGCGGCCATAATAATTCAACACTGAAACGGACACAAGAACTTTGCATGCATAAGAAACATTCAAGGAACGTAGTCCGTTCACCCACACAGGCATGTTATTATTCGAAACAATGACCCTGCAGTGAAGTTGCTGATTAATAAGTATTCCTGGACTCCTCATTTGACTGCACACACGTAACATATTTGCAAAGCATTAATGGAGCACTACGAGTATCCCATTTTCCGGGTATATCTCTTCAATGATGGTGTATAAGCCAATTCCTTACAACGTTAGCTTAGACAACTCTGTGAATTAACTGAGGAAAAATTGGCAAGACAGGATGCCAATTGAACATTAACGTTATGAGCAGTATCTATCAAGTTAGCCGTCAGGAACTCCACATTCTAAAGAATACACGTGGCTCTTGGTGAATGTACCTCAAAATTCCAAAACACCATTTCTTCACATTGACGACGTGTATTTGTTTGCAAGAAAGCGTTGACATGATACAAGTCAGCTGCTTACACTCTCTTAATAGCTAACAATGTCAGGGCAGGCTAACGTACACCAAAGTACGTTAGCTGGCTAACTTGGCAGCTTGTTAAACCACGATTCATAAATGAGTATAAAATGCACCAATGCCACATTCAATGTAGCATATTAACAGATCAAGAATGAGTCAAATGCTACGCTATAATGTATCGCTAATTTTATTGCTAGTTTACCTTTCAGTAAACATAGTGCAATCAACTTTATCCTGGCTAGCTACCGTTAACGTTAGCTGTTTAGATTAGCTTTCTGGCACCGACAGTCTACAGGCCCATCACTAGGAAAGTCCACCACCTCGTCTACTGTGTAGCTAGCAAGTGCCAGCCACTGCTAGAACGTTATTTGGCCAACTAAGTTTAGTTGACATGTGTCGGGGAAAACGTTTCTTTCAAAAATGCAGATCGAGGTCAGAGACAACACAACATCGTCTAATGCTCGATTTAAACAGATGACTTTGCCCATACATCATTAACACAAGGGTTAACACTAACTCGAGTATGATAGCTGCTAACATTTGCTACTCAGGTTTGCCATTTCAACGAAACATATGCTTGCTCTTTTAACGATACAGGCTAATCTGCTCACCGTCACATTTGGTAAGATTCTACCGTTTCCGAAATCAACATTTTGCAATGATTTTCCACGTTGAAGTAGTAAAGTCAAAATAAGCAACAGGAAAGAAGCCTATACAAAACTCTGAAAACACATTTCGCGAATGGGCGAAGCCTCCTCCATTCAAATAAATACAGAAATCGTCTGTTGGGATTGTGGGATTGGTTGTATTTGCCTCTTGAATGACATCTAGTGGTCAAAGAACACCATCGGCTACATTATGGTTATTATTTTGCTCGACAGCGCCATCCGGTGATGAGCACGTTAAGCGGGGCAAGGGATTAATTTTCGTACATACCCAGTAGGACTTGCCTACGTAACATAAGTCGATCATCTCAACATTAGGCCACTGACAACAATAGATATGACAAATGTATTAATACTCGATATGGACTTTCATTGTTGTTTTCTCAGCAACTAAACATCCACTAGGTATACATCCATTATACGGTAGTTAAAATAGTCAGAAATTCATGTATTTTTACAATAATGCGATAATTAACCAACAGGAAACATGACATTTCAGAATCCATTTTTGTTAAGGTTTGCCCCCTCTGCCCAAAACCACACACCATAGCGGCCCCAGTTATCAGTTCTGTAATGCAGAGCCTGTGGGATTGTCCTGAGATAATGAGGCCTCTGCTCACATTACAGTTTAACAAACACACAACGCCCTTTCTTTCAGTACCAAGCATGTTCAGCTCAATGGAAAACATGGTGCATTGGCATGCGCCGAGCCCACAGCTGTAAACAGGTTCACAGACAGATCTTTTTTATGCACATGCTTTCCTTCCTTTGTATAGCGTGGTATACCTTACAATATGTGTTGCACATGTGAACCATTATGAGAATCCATGGTTTGTTATGACATTATGACATTAAGGTGGCAAAGGTTATGGAGACTGAATTACTGGATTGCATTATAACTCAATTACCTTTTTTGGGGATTTTCTTGTGCTATTGTGAGTACATGGCTGAATGGAAGTACTTTTTAAAAGGCCTTGGCTCAATTCCAGCTCAAGCTTTATGCATTTTCATGTGTAACTGCTCTCTCTATAGATTCTTTTAAAATGAGAAAAGACGCACAGCAAGAAAAAATAGAAAACAAATTGACATGTGGTGAAATAGTGAATAATGAATAAATGTATAGATGAGAGAATGAGGGTGTATATGCCCTTTCCTCACAAGTTATTGTTCAGACAGTGCTTTCACTCCTTTGAAAAGGCTATCCAAGGACAAAATAGTGATGAATGATGCTGTTTTCATGATCCGATAAAATAATGTGTGTAACAACAAATGTAATGGACCATTTCCTCAAACCAATTTGCCTTTCCCTCATAATCATCTTCATGCTGTGACATTTTTAAGTTGCTACAGCACAATATAGATTGTATAGTCTTAAGTTTGAGACACAAAGGCCTACCTTCCATGTTGTTTGGTAAGAGCATTAAAAGATTTACATGTACACACATCACATGAGCATGAAGTTTTACACACAAAAATACCAAAACAACCACCCCCCTTGGATTCTCACTGCAGTGATTGCAATGAGATTGAGAGATACAATCATCACAGCAGCACTCCACTGACCACCAGCGAGTACAATTTTTAATCAGATAAAACAATAGGTAGCTCTTTTATTGATCTCAGTTTCCTGTGCTTTCCACCACAGTCCAATGATGCGGTGGGCAAATTAGAAATTCAGAAGTGATTCTACACAAACATGATGGAATGATGGTTGTGGGAATGACCACCATCCTGTAACAATTTCATGTTTAAGATTCTTTGGATCCCTCATCCTTGTGTTCTAGTGTTCACCTGGTGTTCACTTTGCACTGCTGGTGCTGTCTTGAACAATCTCCTCTGTCTTGAATCTACTGACCAGAACACTAACCCTTGATAAATTAATTAGTACATTAGGATATAACAGGCCGCATACTGTATCCACGGTGACCGGTTGGTGTTGCATTTGAATGCCTCCTTTTAACTCAGGGTCTTCCTTACCATGGGCACACCGAAGGTAATCATCTGCTCCCCGTAATCTCAGTCTTCCTGCTTTGCTAATTATGGCTGCCCCTTGCATGCCAGAGATCAAGACAGGAACAGAAAAAAACACACATGTACACACACGCACAAACACAACCACAGTAGCCATGTTGCTGTTGGCTGTCCTTCCAGACATCAGAGCCTAATATCAGTAATTGTGTTTGTGTTACGTAAGTCTGTTTTTAGAACTTCCTCACACAGGCTGTTCTCTGTTCCTAGAGAGTCTCAGTGCCGTCGTCAACTATGCCAAGATCGTGTTAGGCTCCTATGTCCAACCCTGACCACAAAAAAAGTTACCAGAGGGATTTTTCAGACAAAAAAAGTTCTGAGAGTATTTTTCTCAGCATAACGGCAGTTTTAAGCTCATGAAAGAAAAAGTAAGACCCATTGCTCTGTTTTTGAAACAGCAGTGAGCACTGGTTGTACCAGTGTGGAGTTTCCAAGAGGAAGGGTCCAATGCCATTTCAAACAATCAAATCAGATCTAACTCATTTCTCATGTCGATTTTCTTTTCCCCTTCTTCTTCTGTTCTTTGAGAATTTCATGAAGCGTGCCTTTCCCATCTAAATATTTGCAACCACAGAGAGTACAGAACATCAGAGGTGGAAGAATGAATTTTCTGTTAATGTTGTAAAATGTTGATTTGTCGCCTGAGTGCAAGGCTCCTTTAGCCATGAAAGCCCCTTTCGTTCAAGTGCACAAAAAAGCTTTGGGGTGATTTCATGGCTGACACAAAGGCACCTGACACAATTTAATAAGCCAAATATGTACTTTGTCAGTAAATTATTCCAGAATTCTATGGTGCTGTTAATCAAAAAAGCATTAAGTTAAGCTTAAAAAACCCAGGGGGAGAGATGACATTATGTCATTAGAGGAGGGGGTTATAAGACGTTTAGAGTCATAGACCACCCCATGATGACAGCAAGGATTTAAAAAAAATAAAATAATGAAAAACTGTAACAAATGTTTTCACAGTGATTGAGACCAGATTCAGTGTTCAGTCACATCGCACAGAGCAATAAATACTAATGACAAGTAAAGGTAAACAGCACAAAAAATGCCAAATGTTGTTTGTTCTTTGTTGTTTGTACTTGCTGACTTTAATCATAATTACTTGATCCCCAACATATCTTAGTGTTTTGAAAGTACCCGCTCAGTGAGTCAAATGCCTGTCATGATGGACTTTAATCCCTTATCATTGTTTTGTCTAGACAAACTCTTCTCATAAATAGTGAATTCATTTACTGCCATGCAATGCGGTCTATGATCTTGGTGGCACTGTACTGCAAACAGATGTCCTGAGACTAAACGCAAGCAGTAAAAACACCTCCATTGTGACACTTGTGTGTTGAGTTGAAATTTCTCTGTGACCACAAGATGGGGGTGTGTGTCTGTCTCCTAAATGATTGTCTTGCTTACTTGACCATCGGGTGCTTATTCTGTCTCAGGCCCTCACCCCTCTTCAAGTTAAGTATAACCTGACCTGAAACCCAGTTGGAAGTTTCTTAAATAAGCTTAAGGATCCCGTGATCAACATCTTTTTGTGACTTACATTCTCAAAGTGACATGACTGACCAAAAAAAACCTAAGCCTGTCATTGTAGAAGAAAAATATGAACCCTTCTGAATAAAATTACAGTCTCGTTTCTCATTCTTTTAATAAACACTTCAATTTTGTAGTTCTTGGCCCAAATGCCCGACAAATTCACTTTTATGTTCATAAATCAAGTTGCAATAATTGATAGGAAATGCCTGCAGTGTTTCTGAGCCTCGTGGTGTCCAGTCTGGAGGTGGCTGTTGTGTTTTGGGTCGCAGGTTGGTTGCCCCCTTCTTGAGGCGGCTGTTTACTTTGGAAGGTGGTGTGGATGGGATTTATGGGGAGCGCCTGTGTTCTATGCAGATCCATATCAGTCCCATGGGCCCAGTCCGAGCAGCACCGGCTTAGACGGCCCACGTGTGGAAATGCTCGGGCTTCACGGCGGGGGAACCAGAACTTTTTCCGTAATTCACTCCACACCACAACACCACCCCCACACACACATAACACACTATTAGGCCCAGAGTTGTATGAATGAGCATTTTGCTGAATAGACTGAACTACCTATTTCCTATAAGAGGAACAGCGGTTGGGTTCTGTAGAAGATACAAGTATGTGTCTAACGAGGTTTGTTTGAGTGGGGTGTGTTGTCAGGAGGTCATGGTCCCAAAAAAGTAATTTCATGGAGTTGTTGACTGTAGCAGCTGACTGGATTTGTTTTTGTCTGAATCTCAGGCCCAGCAAAATATCAATATGGTCTTACAGTACAGTAGGCACACTATGGTCTGTATGCACAAAGCACAGCCATTACATTGAAGTTGTCACACCTAAAGCAGATAGGGTCCTGATCTCAGATCTGCCTCTCAAATTTACCTATCCCAAGTAGACAAAATATTTCAAAAAAGTCCTACCTTTTAGGTAGCAATTAATTAGCCTAGAAATGTAGAAAAAAGTTTTACTCAGCCAGTACATCTAGCCACGCACCATAGGGTCTCAGTAGCTCATCTCCAGTGTTTGAAAGGACCAATCACAACGCTCTATCTTTGTAGAGAGTCGATGGGCGAGCATTCAGTCGGCTTTGACATTGACTTTGGAAGAGTTAGACATGGGTTTTTCTTTGAAAGTTGAACAGAAAAAGGCACTCAAGTTCAAATACGTTCTTCTTAGTTTCAAAGAAGGATGTATTTGCTGTTTTGCTGACATAGGTCTGATTGGTCGTAGTGCTATCCAATTGCGTGCAGAGTTAGAATGCTATCAGTCAAAGCAAGCTATCAGTCAGGGGCTGATCCGGTCTTTTTAAACTTAAACACCTCAAGCAAGCAATTGAATCTCACTACCAAATGTCCAGACCCTCTGTACGAAATAGAAGTGTAGAACAAGGGTCTGGTTTTATTACCAGGCTACAGCCTATCGGTCATGTCCAGACTATACATCTTGATATTACAGTCTGGCTTGTCTAGCAATGAATGTGTACAGTGTGAAAATCTGGATACTGTATGGGAAAGTAAATTCTCTGTACACAACCCAAGGAACTTACAATTACCCAGGGATGGCTACCCTCACAAAGTAGGATAAGGAAGGATTTCTGTACGGTTGCTTGAACATGCACAAAGATACTCCTGAATTTTGTCATTCCAAATAAAGAAATTCAGGGATTTGACTAAATTCAAAGCCTCTCCGCTCAACAGTAGATTATTTAAACCATATCAACAGTCTCATGAGTTTTGTGAGAAACCATTCATTTCTCTGGAGTTTTTACTGCAGGGAGAATCCAGCATGACATGCCCTTAACTGCCATCAGCTGACAAGCAAGAATGAGTTCTACAAGTGGGTGTGGTTTTCCCAAAGGATGAGGTCAACTCTGCCCAGTCACAGTGTATATATACAGTATGCATGTGTGTGTGCGTGTGTGTAATGTTGCATACGTTCGGATAAATAAACATCCTTGGAGTAACATATGAAAACGGGTTGCACAAACCAGTCTTTT
The DNA here is from genome assembly GCA_015244755.2 of Tenualosa ilisha. Classification (NCBI taxonomy): domain Eukaryota; kingdom Metazoa; phylum Chordata; class Actinopteri; order Clupeiformes; family Clupeidae; genus Tenualosa; species Tenualosa ilisha. Next base: position 1,882,036 of record PYXC01001398.1, on the reverse strand, counting down.
GGAAGAAGACTTTGACAAGGAAGACGAGGGACGCAAAAAAACCCCCAAAAAAACAGTGCGTTGAATACTGCTGCTGTTGTTGGTTGTCCAGCACTGGCAGCGCACTGCACAGACGACTTTTTGAAGCCTTGACAGGGCCCGAGAGCAGAGCCCAGGCAGGCTGGTCATACTCAGCCCATTCTTCTGGGTGGTAAGGTGATCCATGGCAGAGGAAGGCCAGCGGTTTGCCAGACTTTACCACAAGCTTGCAGCATTTCATGCCAGCTCAGGATGCAGTAGAGGCCGGTGGGGTGAGCGGTGGTGGAGGACCTGGTTTGAGGAGGAGGTGGATCTCTGTGCCCAAGGGGGGGCGGACGGAGGCATGCCACCAGTTCTGAGGCGAACAGCTGCCAAAGCCTGTCAGGCCGTGGGCATGGAGATGGTTGAAACAGGCCTGCTGCCCCAGCAACTTGCCAAAGCCTCACAGTTCCCCTTTAATAGCTCAGGGGCTTCTGGGAAAACAAATAAAGGCTCCCACTGGATCCTCAAAAGGGTGAAAGACATGGTCCTATGGACAGGTGTATTGGTTGAGGCTCTCTGCTGCTCCCAGCACAGATGGAGTTCCTGCATTTTGCATCTCATTAGGACAGTGCTTGGTTCCTGTAGTCAAGTAGAGGTCCAGATTTCCATCTGTCCTTTCTGATCTTGGCTGCAGTTGCAATCTCTTCCAGCACTTATAAGAAAACCATCTTACGCTTCACAGTACAGCCTTCTTTTAAATGATTTCTATTCTTACAAAATGTCCCAGACACACAAAAACGTTTTTGCTCATCTCTTCTGACATTTTATTCCAGTTGTTCAGTTGATTTTTCTCTTTTTTTCTTTCTTTTTTGTTCCACAGGGCTTAGATGTTAGTTTGAATGGGTGCTTTGAGAACACATGTTGACAGTGGGTTCACCTTCCCCTCTGGCTTTATCATATGCTGAGGGTCAGGTCAGGTCTCTCTCTCTCTCTATCAGGTAAATTTTTTTTTCTGTTTGTTTTTGTTGCGAGGAAAATCGCTTCCATTTGGTTAGTCAGAGGGCAACCCCTGTAAATGAGCCTACGTGGACAGTCAAAGCGCCTCTGGAGTGTGATGCCAGATGGGGCTTTGGGTGCTACTGATCATTCCAAATGTTCCTGAGCACGGCTTCTGGTCTAACCATGGCATGAAGAGAGAGAAATGATTCCAAGACTTCTTTTCTAAGCCTAGGGAATGTGCATAGCTTCCTGCCACAGGTAAAGACAAAGTTATCAATTTTTTAAAATATGTGATATTATTGGCAGCTTTAACCTGCAAGGGCCAAGCAGAGGTTCTAGCATTAGCCACCTTCTCTATATGATCTGTCTGTTGACTTATGCAAGAAACACATAAAGATTCCACTTTTTGCCCTCAGGTTAACACCACTACAATGAAAAGGCATGAGGGGGTGTTTGTTTGAAAGCTAGGTATCTCTAAGTAACTGTGACAGAAATGGACATCATTCTGGAGGGTAGCATTCTTGCTGTGAAGCGCATTGTGTAAGTCTCACTGGGACCGCAGTCCCAACATGAAGAAGCACTCTAATCATTACCATCAATGCAACATGTTGCAAATAACCACAGCCTAAAGCCTTTTGCGAAGGCCAAAGGAACAGCATCAAGCTCTGTTAACCAGGCTGGTGGAGTGATGTTGAGGCATTAACAACATGCAGAGAGGGGGAAACGGGGGGTCAGCTTGTCCTCAGATTGCAGATTGCACACACACACACACACACACACACACACACACACACATTAATAAGTTTGAACCAGATACGGCAGCCTCCACCATGCACTACAGGATCTGGTGAGGATACACAATGTTCCCAACTGTGACAACTACTCCAGGCTACACAGATCTCCACTCAGAGTTTCACAAAGGCTGTATTTTTTTAATGAGATGATGGGATGCATGTGATAAAGCTCACACCAGAACAGACCTGTCCAATGGCACCAAGCCACTTCCCTGGCATGCCCCAGTAAGTCAGATGACTAGCTCATTTTGTACCACACCTGGGCATAGACATACATACACACACACACACACACACACACACACAAACTTGCATGGAGACTCCTGTAGACACACACACATACACAAAGACAAACATGTGTACATACATACATAGACAGTGGAGATAAACACACCACACACAATTACCTGAGACTAATTACCTGTCTATGCCTGAGGCATACACTAAAAAATGCTGCGCATATACACACACACACACAGAAAGACAAAGACATGCAAACAGAGGAGCACATAGACTAGATGTGCACACACACACACACACACAAACACATGCATCCTGGTGAAGATACCCCTTGACTTCAACCGACACCCGCAGCTGTACAGTCAAAACAAGGCGAACCCCGTCCAAGTCATCTGCTTGTCCCTTTGAGAGGAGCTCCAGCGGCTGACTCATTGCTTGGCCCAGAGCACTAATGGGGTGAGGGGTTGGGGGGAACTGACATCACTGCTCTGGTAAGAGCCGAGGTTAAACGACAGTGAAAAGGGGGCCTTCGCCACACAGCATGTGTTTTCCGAGCATCAGATTGATTAGTATTGTCTGCTCCATTAGGGAACAATGTCCAGGCTTGGGCTCATTGGCAGAATAGTGGAAGAAGCCTGACAGATTTTGGAATGGAAGACGAGCCTCAGTTTGAAATTTAAAATGCGATCGATGGCTTCATGGCGTGACAAGGACAAGGCATTGCATGTTTTCATACAGCTACATCTTGGATAAGGTTTTAAATAGGATAAGGCAGAATTAGATTAATTAATGGCCTTAAAAGTTTTAAAGCTTTTCTCATGCTTCATGCAATGGGCCTTACAGTAGAACAGAATGTACCACTAAGGGACTTCAATTTTTTCACATCAGAGTTTTGTCCATAATGAGTTGGAACATAACCTTGTTTTCATAGTATTGACAATGCTGAAAGTATAAGCTTTCAATAGAAATATTATGGACAGAGATTGAGGAGGAGGGTGAGGGTGGGGGTATTTTTCTCTGTCTCTCTTGAGCTGTGATCCCTGGAAACTGTCAGTGTCATGACAATGAGCTTATTATGGGCTGTCTTTGTGTTGAGCACTGAGGCCTTGCTGTCTGTCTTGCCAGTAATGCCCCTAGCGCTCCTGGAGTTGGCCAACTGCTGCCTTTCCACTGCTCTCTCATTCACCCAAAACCTCCCATTTGAGGAGTAATTGGAAGCACCTGGAATTAGCATTAATCATGGGACCATTTAGCAAAATATTAACAGAGATTATTGCCAAAGACTCTGAAAGAGAAGAAAGAAATTCTTGAGGAGAAGAGGCTTGCCCGTCAAAAGTGTGCCTGGAAACAAAAGTCTGTGCATGCTTGCACGCATCCACAAACACACACACACAGACACTGGAGACTTTTGTAGAGACAAACAAAACATCTCACCCCACCCTATGATCTCTGATTGAAGAGAGAGTGTATGCATCACACTATTCATGGCAACAACCAATCTGTTTGTATCACTGTGTAAACACTGCGACATATACACTTAGATGCATACCTTGTGTTGGTGTGTTTATGTGTGAGTATATGTGTGTATACACTGAGATACAGGAGCCTCCACATTTATTGATGCCCCTGGTAAAGATAAGTAGAGGGGTTAGAAATTAGTTGTGAGATCTGACCTGTTTTCTTAAACCAACATTACAAGAAAAACACAGAGATACAAATAATAGACTGTTTGATTTAAAATGTCCTGGTATTTCATAGAATTTATCATCCCATGAGGTTCCCTAGGCCATTGAAAATAAGAAACACTCCCAGAGCATCACTTCTGTAGACAGTCTGAGGAACTCGAGGAAGTTAAATACAGTTAAATATAGTAATTTTCAGTTACGTTTTAATAAAAAATATACGTTTTTGTTAAAAATTATATAATATATTTATCAAGTTTATTAATTAATATTAATTATTTATTAATTAATTAGTTATCATTTAACATTTATTTATCAATTAATTATTAATTGATATGTGTATATTTATTAATTATAAACTTATATTTATCTCTTTATGAGGTGTCTTCTTTTCTCAGAATAAATTTGCCTTGCTTTGTTGCCTGTCTTCATTGTTTTCATTAAGAGACTAGAAGAAATTTCCAAAAAATATATAGTTTTATTTTCTTTTTAGTCAACTTCACCTGCGGTGATCGCTTTACTTTATCATTGTCATTGCTGTTACCTGTGTCGATATGTGTGTGTGTGTGTGTGTGTGTGTGTGTGTGTGTGTGCACAGGTCTGTGATCGACAGTGGTCGGTTTGTGTGTGTACAAATCTCTGATCGACATACACACACAGCTGAGCATATCCCATGAGGCCTCTAGACCTGTTGGTACACACAGATGTGTGCAGGGGCTCCTGGCTTTGCCACTGTCCCTCTCTGTTCAAATGTCAATCATCCTTCTGCCAAGGAACATCCATCACTGTCCTTGACCATCGAGACAGTCACACCAGTACAGAGGAATGCCACAAATCTCTAGAGGTCAAGGAAGGTCATGGAAAAACTTGACCAAGTTCATTTTTGACTGGGTGGAGAAACCTTGTCTTTGTCCTTAACAGCCATTGCCATTGGCAACGTTTGACCCTGAACTTGTGTCCAATCCCACAATCCCATGCACCAAGAGGCTGTTCTTAACCTTGTGTGAAAACAGAACTCACAGCGTGACAATCTCCGCTATATATAACATATGAACATAATATCTCTAACAGATGTTGGGCTTGCATCTACACCACACAAGATCGTCAGAACGTCTGCATTTCGGCAGTAAGTGGTAAAGCATATCTAGATATCTTGTGCCTCTTCAGCCATTACTTCTTCATCCAGACAAATACTTTCCATGAGATGCAACTGCGCTGACGATGAAAGGCCCAACAGTATTCTAATGGAATCGCTACTCTCCATGTCAAATCAATTCTTTTGGAAGCCTGGATGAGACAAACCCAACCCTCAAACAACCTTTCACTTTTATTTCTTCTTCTACCTTTTTTTAATGGAATATAGTTAGGTTTGGAGCTCATGGGTTCAGAGGGAAAAATGAGAAAATGACATAATGACAGGATATTTGAGGTCTAAGCAATGTAAACATGGTGAATATGAATGTCTCTCGCTCACACACACACACACACGTGCAGGCACACCACACACACACACACACGCACATGCACACACACACAGACACACACCAATACATTAATTCCCATAACAGCCAACCTGATGTTGACCACCATGTCTCCCATGTCGAACCTGAAGCCTACCCTGCTCCATCCCCTAGCGTGTGTGTGTGGCAGGTCTCCAGGGCTCTGTCATGAGAGCCCATGAGGACTGCAATGTGTTTGGGGAGCAGCCAGTCCCTCGGCTCGGCCGCCCTTCTTCACCACCATCACCGTCACCATCCACCTCCACAACGACCATGTGACGAACAGTGGGGTTGCAGTCACGTTTCCACACAGCCTGCCAGACAGCACCGTACCTCTGAACACCACAGAGAGAGAGGGGAAAAGATGCTCCTTGGGGTTCTGGCAAGGTCCCGGGAAGCGATAAAAGCCATGAGAAGAAGATCTCCATGCACCTGAAAAATGGATTGGGTTTTAATGGTCTTGGAGTGGAAGGGAAAGCGATTTAATCGAAAAAGAAAAACCCAGTTGGTTCACTGTCTTTAAAGGTGAATGGACTCCACACAAAACTAAGTGCTGTGTATATGGGTTGTTATAAAAGCCTACTAGGAGTTAACAGCTGATCATTTCTGTTTCCTTTTTTTTCTTCTCAAAATGGTTTATGTGTCCACCTCCAAGAACATGGCCTAAATGATGAGGAGGTTCTTTCAAGCGAACCCAAAAAACAAACAGCCCAAAAGAACAAATACTCATACCACTGTTTTGCTGGGAAAAGACTTCGCATGCCACGTTTGAATAGCGTCAGCTTCACCGGCGACTTTGTTTCCGGGACATTTAGTTCAAGGAGAATTCAAGCCTCCCAAATGACTGCTGACCCTTGTAGCTAGGAAGTTTAAAACTGGCCTTACCCATATCGGCATGGAAACCCAAGCCTAGAGGAAACTGATTCTGCATAAACAAAACATAAACATAAAACACTGCCGTTGTTGGCCACCTTGTGTAAAATGTGCACAGAAAAATTGAAATCAGCACAAATTAGGGTCCAAAAGCTGTGATGGGTCTTCTGATATTGACATGCCCATCAGATGGTGCTTTGAAACCAGCAGTGTTCTAAGCCAGAATGGCAGAAAAAGGACTGACCTGTCTTTGGCAGAAACCCCATCCTAAAACATACAGAGCCCTCCACACCCACAAGTCATCGAGTAAAGTGAAATCAGCAAAATCCAAAAAGAAAATAACACAACGCATTAAAATGTTCTTACAGTAATCTCATTTTCACCTGATACAGCCAAATGCTTGTTAATGTGCATTTTGGAGCTCCTAATGCAGATGGCCTCTCTGTATTACTGTGTAAAGTAAGCATGCAAAAAGTGATGCATGCAGCCTCTGCCTGAATATCATATGTTTATTTTAGGCATAATTATTGTACATCTGTCTGTGGTTGCTGTGATCTACACAAGAGTAATGGTTGAAAATACGCCAGTGTAAAATATAGTGTATGTATGTATGTATGTATGTATGGATGTATGTATGTATGAATGGATGGATGGATGGATGCCTAATTGAGATGTATTAATTGTGTTTCCATTATATATGCCTAATGTCTGTTGTTCTGGTAACATGTGCTTTCTTATCCCTTTGCATTCTGAGCCCATGCATAGATGTACTATGATCTTGACAGTGTCATAAAATATGCATCTGCTTCCCAATGTTGTAGGCAGTGTTTCTTTCCTCTGTCTTTTTTTCATCTGAGCACAGCTCAAATGGTCATGACATACAGAATGTTATCATAAGTAAGAGAGAAGATGACACAGACATATATTTTTACACACTCCATTTGGCCCAATTCCCCTGTGTCTGACTTCAAAAGCCTTGCTGAGGAGCTGTTATTATTGTAAGATCCTGAGTCACGCAACTTAAAATGCCAGTGAAATTCTCGCCCCTTTTGTCCTTTAAACCCCCATCTCCCCCTTTTGCTTCTGTCCATTATGACAGTAAATTATGAAGACATCCAAAGCTCGCTTGGAATGGCAAAGACCATCCTAGCCTCAAAAAAACAACAAAAAAAACTTGCCTTGAAAGGTAACTGACAGGGCAGCTCAAAAGTGTGTCTCTCTTAAAAAATAATAGCTGACCATGGCTTTATGTGGGGTGTTTTGTGGTTAACATAATCGCACAGATTATCACTTGGCCTCCTCAGAGGGCTGTTTTTGTGTCCAAAATGATCGATGGCTTAAACACTCCGACATTTACGTTGACAGGTTTAACACTGCACCTCCCTGCCCTCTCATCCTCCACTGCTGAAACTTCTAGAAACAGACAGAGCAGACTATATTGTCTACCAACTGCACACATTCTTTCTTTTCCTTTCTCTCTTCATCTTGAAATCAGCTGTCCCTAAGCAACTAAATGATTCATAACAGTTTTGCTGTGCTCCAGGGTGTTTCTCAGTTTGGGACAAAACCTCTCTTGTGTGAAGGCTGAGATATTGTGTGTGCGTGTCTGTCTGTCTGTGTGTAAAACTGTGTAGTGTGTAAGTGTGTGTGCATACACTTTTTTTTCTCCCCCAAGGTCACATACTCTGTGCACGGTTCACCTCACCCTGTGCCTGCCATACCAAAACAATCCCCACACGCGACGGTGGCAGCCCCCATCTCTACACCAGCTTATTGGCAGATCTCTACTGATAGGCGAGTGGCTATTGAAAAGCACGACCCCCATGAGCATGGCGAGCAAGGCCCTACTGGCTATCACATTGCAGTGCTGACAATTTGGATGGCGAAGGGGTTAATCTGGTTATGATCACATATGGGCCTGAACCAAAATGTATCAGATGGAGAAGGGGTCAAGTTACCTAGGTGACATGAGCTGGAATGTGAGGTATTCCTCTTTTGGGTTTTGCTGAACAAAAACAGTGTGTGTGTATATGTGTTTGTGTGTGAATGGGTGTGTGTGTGTGTGTGTGTGTGTGTGTGTGTGTGTGTGCTGGGGGGAGGGGGGGGGTCATTTTAAGAAATGACCCGTGTGTGAGGGTTCACGTGTGTCGGGGGCTTCGAGGTTAAACTTGTTTGAGTAGAGACCGAGTCTTTGTACACAACATTCAACATCAGTAATCCCCGTCTGATTAAGTTAAAGACTGACACACAACCTCCGTCTAGAGTCTCAGAAAAACGTGCACCAATTTTTGGACAGACAAAAAGTGCTCTGGAGGGAATGTTCAAAAAAGCCACCCCATCATTCATGTTTTCACTGTCGTCTTTTTATGTGAGCAAAATGTTCTTTAATTAACTGGGTAGAAAATGCAAAAAAAAGTTTACTTTAGTTCTCCTGCCCAGATTTGAAATGGGACGTTTTGCATTCATGCCTGTCTGTTGCTGAATAGGTGCCCTACAGCTCAATCCAGGGAGTAAGGCTCTTGAAAACTCATTTGAAAAATAATTTTGGAAACGGAAACTTGCACAATTTGTGTATTCATCTTTTGCTGGACTTTCTGTTGCACTTTCATTCATTCTACATTCAAGTACTTGGTCACTGAATAGTCAAGGTCATTTAGAGAGAAGTCTACCATCTTATAGTAGCCTACAGTGCACTTCATCCCTATGCCCTGAGTAACTGATCAGGTTCATGACACAACTCAGTATCTGATCATATATGAAATACCGCATATGTCCTCTGAATGACACTGGAAGGAGCTCCCTATATACTGTGAGAGATATGAGCACAGATGGGCAGACCTATGAGTCAGGTACGTGAGTAGCTGTTCATCTGTCCTCACCTGAGTCAAGGCCAGAGTCCAGCACCTGGACCTGTTCAATTATCTCTCCCTGCACACAGAGAGGATTTCTTACATTCCTGGGATAGGGTAGGGTTAGGATAGTAGGATGGCGGTGGTGGTGTGGTGGTGTTCTGGCAGGGACCTAATTAAAGTTGGCCTTTCTCTGTTGAGCAAAGGGACATAGCCTGGCTTCAGAAAGTAGAACCACAACCACAGAACCAACCACATCTTTGTTTCAACCATTCACTGCATCAGTTGATCCTAACTACCACTTGGCCAGGTCGATGAGCTCATCAACGAGTATCACCTGATTAACTGCAAAAGGATCTCTGAAGCCAGGGTTGTCCACCCCTGGCAGTTAGAGGAGTTCAGAGACTAGCTGGACTGTAGCTACTTCTGGAACTGGTCTGGGCCAGTGCAGGGTGTTTTAAGACTCAGTGCTTCTGCCTTCTGCTGTCCATGGGCCTGCGGGTCTCTTTGCCTTCTCTGGCCCTTGTGCACCAGCTGGGCCCCTAAGCCACTAAAGGGAGCTTTTCAGAAGAGAGTTGTGCCGTTGTCCCCCTTTTACCGTATTAAAGGTTTAACTAGGCCCCGTCTCTCAGCGAAATTCAAGCGTCCTTGTTTGTTTGGTCGTCAGATGGACTGTTTGCTGATCCCCTCTGGCCAAGGGGTGCATGTGTGTGAAGTGTGTGTGTGTGTGTGTGTGTGTGTGTGTGCATGGGGATGGGGGTGGGGTTACTGAATGTGCCTCATGTCTGCAGATAACTGGACAGGACTCAAACGGCGGATTTATGCAGACAGTGGCGCTTTCATCCCAGGAAATGGAGAGAGGAGTGTAAACCTCTGCAGTCTGTGGTGCTTTCCCTCTGAGGCCTACTTCATCAGAGGGATTTTTTCCCCTCATTTACCATACAGTATAGGCCCTTATGGAGCCAGAGTATGCATCTGAAGGGACGGCAACAAAGTGATGGAATATGAAAACCCTGCCGAAGCAGCTGAAGCGAGCTGGTCCAAGATGCTTTGAGATAGTTAGATAGAGCTGGTTTGACCAGCCCTTTTTCCCAGCTTAAGGTGTGTTTCCCAGCTTAATAAGTTATGATGGTTCATCTGGCTTGACCAGAAGGTCAGTCTAGCTGCTTTTGCTTTTTATGTCTAGCATGACCAGCTAACCACACTAGCATGAACAACTTGATAAGATGGTATGTATAGCTGGTGGCCCAACCAGCTGAACTATCAACACTAGCAAGAGCTGGTATGAAACTATCAAAGACCATCTTAAACCAGATAAAACCAGTTACCAACATAAGCTGTTTTTTTCAGATGAATGTTTCTGCAGGGATTCGGCTCATTGATGTCTAGCGTCCTTCTTTAAACAATTATATGATCTTGGCTCCAAATGAGCAGAAGTGGGATGAGCCTGTCAGTTCCTGTTCTTGTCTAATTGTGCTTGTCATCAGTTTAGTTTTTAATTTCGTCGGTTTTGGATTGAGGGAAGAATGTCTCTCATCTTTCCTCTCATCTCTGAAAAATGAGGAGACAAGTGCACAGAGAGAGAGAGAGAGAGAGAGAGAGAGAGAGAGAGAGAGAGAAAGAAAGAAAGAAAGAAAGAAAGAGAGATTGAGAAATGCCCCACATTCTTGGATCTTGTCCACCCCATCTTTTAGTTTAAGCCCCATTAGCACACAATGACACAAGGCACAGACTTCTCAAGGAATGGACCCTTTCAACACGTCTGCAGGATCGGAGTGACTAAATATCAGGCTATTTGTGGCTTACCCAGGATGGCTCTCCAGTGATGCATGTGGTAGAGTTTGCTGCCTTAGAAGCCCCACTTATGCAACAAAGAGGGAACATCAGCTCTTATAAAGTACTTCTTGTGGTTTTTAATGCGTGACATGAAGTGAAATGAAGGATGATAAATGCAAAATCGATTCAGCAAGTGTTTCTGAGAAAAAATGAGAGGAAAAAAGAGCCAGCAACATTGGGACAAACAGGTCCTAACTCACATCCAGTGTGTAATAACAAACACCTTTTGCACAAAACAAAGTCAGAGATGTTCCTGCAGAAGAATACTAGAGAGACACATTCCGGAGGATTCTCTGTAGAGATAATACCAGCCTCTTAACCACCCAGGCCACTATACTAAACTCACTGCGTGAATGTTCCATAGTGCAAAACACTGTCAGGAGTTCATACCATCATCCAAGCAAAATCAAAATACTTTATCCCACACAGAGCAGAGGGACTCACAGCGTGCATTTTGTTAGATCAAAAGCGCCCTAAGTTGTCTCTATGCACGGCACAAAGGAACATGCGCCTATAAAAACCCTACACTGTTCCAGGAAGTCCTGAGTGTTTTAATGGGTTCGCTCTGTGTGAGAGAAAGACAGCGAGACAAGACGAGACCAATGCATGGGGAATCATTGTCCCTCGGCCCCTTTGATGTGCCGTGTCAACATCCCATCAATCCAGCACAGCTATCTTTCTGCCCCCCCCGAATGCCACTAGCCCTCTTTTTCCACCCCAAAAATGCCAGGATCTCAGGGGTGCCATCACCAACCCATCTCCAACCCCACCCTAACTCCTGCTTTGCAGAAAATGCTGCTGTAGGTTATCCTTTATTAACGTATCCACACACACTTTTTCAGCTCCTAAATGAGGGTTACTGCCCAGGATACACACACACACACACACACAGAGAAAGAGAGAGAGAGAGAGGAACAATATCCACCATCATAAATCATAAAATCATAAAACAAGCATCTTATGCCTTGGCACTTGCAGCTGCCATGTATTTCACAATGGCCTGTCACAGACAACAACTGAAGGGATTACTGGAGTTTCAAACAGAATAATGTCTTGCCAACTGCACATTTTCCCCCCCGAAACATTTCAGGATGTCTGGTGGTTCTGTTGATTCTGGACACACCTTGAATGATTTAATTCTATAAACCAGCTGCAGTTATAACATACAAATCGTTCAGTGAAAATTTTTATTGATGTCTAGTTTTCATAATAATTGATTCTAGAGCATAACAGACTGCTGTAGAGTGAATGTGTGTGGTCTTTGACAGCTAGGAACAACGATGGCTGAGAAGAAAAAGCCAGAGGAGCCAGTCTTAACTTCTCTATCAGTAGGATTTAATCCACAGATTACAAGAGGAATGTCTGCGTAAGCAGTACTGAATTAGCACAATCTGAGTATTGTGATGATAATTCTAATCTTGCAGGTTACAATGAAACAAGAAACACATATTTTGAAGACTGGTGATATGAATATGAATGAGTAACATGGAATGTGCATCCTGACGTGGGTCTGTTCTCCTCAAAGCAGACTCTGTCTCTGTCTTTTTTGTTTTGTCTCCTGTTCTCTTTCCATCTGTGAGATTTGCATGTGAAATAGCTCTGCGGACAAGAGAGGGCTGGAGTGTGTTCACCGGAGACGATATCATTTCCTCTCGTGGTCCCTCCACTGTCAGGCCTGCTGGATGCCGTGTTGGTCTACACGGCTGCTCTGCACGAGAAGACACTAGCTTTCTTTTCATTTTCCAGTTCCTTTCTCTCTCTCTCTCCCTGTCTTTCTCTTTCTCTATAAGTCTGTGTGTGTGGTGTTGGTGTGGTAGCGGTCAGTGGTAGCGTAGTGGTTAAGGAACCTGGCTAGCGTGCAAGTAGCCTGAAAAGTTGTGGGTTTGAATCCCAGCTGCCACTGTTGTGCCCTTGAACAAGGCTCTTAACCAGAAGTAGTTGCTCTAGGGGAGACTGGCCCTGAACAACTGATTGTTGACAAGTTGTAAGTTGCTTTGGATAAAAGCGTCTGCTAAATGCATAAATGTAAATGTGTGTGTGTTTTTACAGACATCGTTGTTTCCAGTAAGCATGAAGAACACAGACTTGGGCAATCCAAGAGTAGCTGAAATAGGGGTTGGGGGTGAGGACCACACATATTCCATGATGCAGCCCACCCAGGTCAGGCAATTGGGAGGGTAGCGGAGATTCCGGCGTCTTCTCAGCAGGTTGCAGGCGGGCTCTGGAACCTCAACCCCATGGGTCACCAGCCACCATTGCTTACTTCAGTTTGCCAACAGTGCCTCCCTCAAGGGGCCCTGGAATGCATTCCCCTTGTCCACCCAAGCGCACTGAGAGGCACGACAAAGGAGCTCTCCGTCAACACTGTACAGTATTGGTACTGCAACAGAGCAAGGGTAGCCACACAGTAAGGTCCTTTAGATTCATTATGCGGCGATACACTCCAGTGTTTACAACTTACTAATTAGAACACTATAAAGACATTATAAAGCCTGAATTATTCTGATAGGAAAATGTAAAGCTACCACAATGCCTTGTTGCATCAGTAATGAAGTTATGCAACATTTTGCTCCATTCATCTCAAGCTTGTTTATTTTCACTCCAGAGAGGCGACAAACTCTTTTTCAAAATCAGTGGATCATGCGAATACTGTCAGTAGTTCAAAATGGAAAAGTAAATGTAAATGGGGTAGAGAGCGATTTACCATGGCCATTGAAAACACAACTAACAATTAGAGGCCATTTGCATCACTTTGGATAAAAGTGTCTACTAAAATGCACAAATGACTGCCATCACTCAAGTGCTAGATAAATATTGCACTGACAAAACATCTGTTACTTAGTATTACCATTCTATGGGTCTAACAATATTTTGTTGTGGATTTGTGACCACAGGAATTTGCAGGTTGCAGCCCTCTGATTTCCCATGGTTAGTGTACGGGCACCAAGGTCAGATCGGATAACCTTCAAAATTATGAAAAGATTTGCCTTCTTTAGTTTGTTGCTGCTGGGTTGATTACGCATTTTATCACCCTCTTTGCATGCGAAATGATGGAAACTTAGCTGATAGTGAAATGGTTTGTTTTGTATGGAGGTCATTCGGTGGGTTAAGAATGGTGTGCACATGTGCGTTCCTCTATGTCTGTGTGTGTGTTGAATGTTTTCTCTCAGCATTCCTCTTGATATACCAACATTCCATAGCATGAGGTGGGTTTAATGTGTGACTGTTTTAGTGTAAGATGAGGAGAAGAGGTCAAGCCTTAAAAAGCTTCAGCAATAACAACCAAGGTAAGCCTCGCCAACGACGCAAGCCAAAACAGGAGCTGCACGTGGTCTTGTTTGACATCCCCTCGACAATGCGAGTCCGTCTCAGCGAATTTCCCTAAAATTGGACCAGATGTCACAAACGTACTGAAGCTGTGCTTTCAAACCTGTGGTTGGGTGTGTTATTTGCAGTAACACCCTGTTTATGTCTATTGGGTTAAATGACAGTATTATCCATGGGCAACCTCTCTGCTGGTCTTGAGTACTTTGAAAGGTGAGAGCACATGATATTGTCAGCAACTCATACAGTTTTATGTCATGGAAAAATAAACTAGGTTTGGTTATTCAAAACTCATTTACAGTATTTCCGCACACTGGCAGGGCCACTGATTATTTGATTTTCAGTCAGGCAGAAGACAGACAGCTACCTACCTGGAACAAAAATAAGGGCCACCAGTACACGTGAGCATGAAACCAGAGCGCAAATCCATGTTAAAGCCTCAGGTGCTGGGCGTTTGCATTGAGTTTGTTATCTAGGAGGTCAAGGGAGGTTGATATGGGTGGTGGCAGATGGAGAAACGGGTCGGGGGTCTGGCCCTGGGATCTGACCTGAGGCCTCCACACAAAGGCCCCTTCTCTCTCTCTGTCTGTGTCTCATTCAGCAGTTCACCACACGTGAGTGTCTGAAAATCCAGCTTTAACCACAAACCCTATTCCCAGCAGATGGACTGAAGGACACACAGAAGAAGAAAGTTATCTTGTGCCTCCACCCTCAAAGCACCTGTGACCTCCCCCCAGACTCCCACTCTTAAAACACCCCTGCTGAGTTCCAGACAAACATTTTACCACAGGCCGGGTGGGTCTGTCCACAGAACCGGCAGCAGCCACACCATGGTGCCCCTTTAGAGCAGAACCCTGCCGTGGCAGAACCTGCGGAGAACAGAACCCAGGACCTGTGTTGTTTTTCAGCTGCTGCCGCGTGCTCCGGCTCCCCAGCTGCTCCCTGAAGCCGTGCCACTATCCCCGGGACGGCTTCCGCTTTGCGAGGCCCTCGAATGCAGCAGCGGCACAGGCAGCCTCGTTTCAGAGTGTCAAGTGTCTGACTCTCTGCCCTCTAGGGAATAGCATGATGGACTGTCTCCACCATGAGGTGTGTTTTGCCCCGTGCTGCTGTGCTGACTAAAGGGCTTTAACAGGACCAGGGGTCTGTGGGAGCTGTTATTTTCACCATTTGAGTGGAAAAAGAAAAAGGCTAGGCAAACCACGAGAGCTGGGTGCTTGGTTTACATCAAGGACAGCCTTCTATATGTGAGCATGTCTGTGTGTGTCTGTGTCTGTGTGTGTGTGTGTGAGTGGAAACGTGTCCGGCTGAAGAGAGGCACACAGTCTGGCCCGTCTCCTGACATCCGCAGTTAATAGCATTAAAGCAGACAGTCAAAGCTCCCGCCCGTCAAAGTGAGCATCTGTTCGGCTGTTACGTAATTCTTAATTGCTCTTGCGGTTGCATGTCAGCTCAGCTCTGGCTCTAGCTCTGACAAGGGGCATCACTGTGCACGCCACACCTAGGGAACGCCAGTCTCTGTCCCCCTGTTTTGGGAATTCCCTGATTGCCTCTTTGCTTGAGCCGCATGAAAACTATTTAGGAAGGTTCCACTTTACATGATGTCTCCTTTGTACCATGTGGTTATGTTAGCTGTAAATAATGTATTCTTCTGACGTGACTACATATCATTACATGTTCCTAACCTTAATCCCAATGTACTCCAAGTGCAATTTGTGACACAATGTTTATACAAAACATTCACAACAGAGTACTCATTGCATAGGTATTGTGCGTTTTAATTATCATCTAAGGAAGGATATAAAAAAAAAACTAATAAAAAAATGGTCCAAGCAAGCCTAGTTTTGAAAATATACAATTATAAAGGACCTAGCCCCTTTCTTGAGTCCTCTCAAATCTGAATGTGCATTGCTTGTTTACATTTTTGTTAGATCTTACATTTGTTAGATGCAGATGGTTTTGACTGGTTGGGTGAGGTTTTCACTCCAATGCCCATTTCACAAGTGAGCATTAATTGTCTGTCATCAGGTTATGAAGAGGATAGTAATTTGGTAAAAATATCTTCAGAATATCTTCTCTCATACCCCTTTAACATACTGTACCCTAAATACAATTTGACTGTTATGCACACCAGAGCCTTACATGTGATTTTCACCAATAAACAGGATTAGTAAGTTCACATCTTATCCAGATCAGGTGCCTGAGGGACTTAGGACACAGGCCTGGACATAACCCCTGTCATTTAATAAGATAGACTTGGGACATTACAGTTATGATAAGTAGACCCATTCCAGTGGGTTCTGTAGGACCAGCCTTCACAAACATCCCTATCCTCCAGGACTAGACCCTCGTGATGCCAGCCTATTCCCCCCTTTATCAGGGATGATTCAATTAAGTCTCATCTCTGAAACCTCTGGGTCTTTCATGTGAAGATAAATGACCATTCCTAAAACCTGACCCCCCCCCCCCCACACACACACACACACCCCTCTGACCTTTCTTTTGGCACTCTGTTGACAGACTTCCTTAAGCCCTTCTTCTGGACAGGACTGCACTGGTCTTCAGTGATGGCACGGGACAGGCGCCGTGATTAGCTGCATACCAGCGAGGCTGAGGTCACCTGGGGACTGTCAGGAGGAGATTTCTCTTCCTGTGAATGACCGCTGGCAGGACCCGCATGCCACGGAACCTCTGGATGCTCATTAGGCTTGTCGAGACAACAATTTCAGACAGTGAAAAAAAAAGATTGAAATGTGAAACAGATTTGCCTGGGAATCAATGATTTTATACGAAAAAATAGGGCATTTGATTGCTGTGTGTGTGTTTGTGTGTGAAGCAGACTACTATGACATATCACACAGGGGTGCAGTGTTTGATTTTACTTTCTCTCTCTCTCTCTCTCTCTCTCTCTCTCACACACACACACACACACTCATTCACCAACAAACAGACAAATGCTCTATGTGATCTCATATATATTCAGTGCCTAAGTCAGCTCTTCCAGGCAGGCACTGAAGTACAGCCAAGATTTGATGTGCATTCATGTTTAATCCTCCCCGATCATCTTACTTCCTGTACACAACAGTCGAGCCACTCACCTCCAAGCCCAGACAGATGACCCAATGCCAGGAGCACAAACACACCCACTCACACACCCCAATGATCACCGATACCCTGAAGCAGTGTACGCAGTTTAATCTGTGCTAAGAAAAACAGAGACCCTTTACCCTATATCAATACTTATAATGCAAGTGCCTAGAGATGTTTTTTTCCCTAAGTCAGCTTCCTGACGGGACTTTGGACCAATGCAGCGTTTGCTGAATTCAGGCCAACAGAATACTGGACTACTGGAGTTTTTTTTTTTTTAATTCCAGCTACCTGAGGGCTAAGGCCTGTGCTCCGCTGCTCTGTTTCTTGCTCCAAAGTGGTCTGACGAAACAGGCCTCCCATTGGAGGGGTGGTGTGTGTATGTGTGTCTGTGTGTGTGTCTGTGTAGTGGGGGAGGTCGCGGGTTGCAGGAAGCAGACCAGTCAGACAGGCCTGTGTTTGTTAGGTGGGTAACGAGTGGCTTGCTGCTTGCCAAGCAGCTCAGAGGGTGGAGGTTTGGGGTTGGGTTGTGGGGTTGAGGGTGAACAAGGTGTCTGGAATGGAGGGAGGGTGGAGGTTCGAGTGATTTGGGGTGGGGTGCAGTGTGGCGTTATGGGGTGAGTGGGTGGGTGGGGGTTAGGATTAGCACTGAACGCGCTCAGACTGGGCTTTCAAGAAGCCAGAGGGCTGCCTCTTCGATAACAAGGCCTCCAAACAGAACCTGGCTGAGTTTTGGCCAACAGGATCGTGATCACGGGGAAAGCAGGGGAATTTTTTTTGCCCTCCCGTTCCTCTTTCATCGCGAGGGAGGGGGTGGAGAGCGAGGGACCGGTCGAGCTGAACAGGCAGTTAGGAGCCATTTCCGCCAAACAGTCTGCCCGTTTGTCTACTCCAGCATGCTGGCTGACTTCACAGGTCCCTGCGGGAGGGCACACCTGCAGGGGAGCGGGGGCCTGACTGGCATGGCACCAGTGAAGTAAACACAAGAGAGATAGCGGTGGTCCTGGAGTTTTGGAGACTCTACTGACCTACTTCCCCATACAGAAATGTCTCACATGAGCCAGCAGCCGCTCAGTTTGTGTGAGTGTGTTTTGTGCACTTGATAGACAGGGATACACCTGAGTGCATTTGTGTGTATGCAATGTGTTGAGGACACAGAGAGGCAATATTTATGTGTGGGCACGTGAATGTGTTTCTGTGTGTGTTTGGTGTGTGTGTGCATTTAGGTGTAATCCTGTCTATCACACACAGAGTTCCCTTTTACAGGAAGAAAGAGCAAATCAGAGAGTGACACACTGTGCGGTCATGTGCGGTCAGAAAATCAGCAACGCAACAGATTAACTGTCCCTGACCCACGTCACCGAACCACAGATTTCCCAGATAGCAACACATTAGAGAACCAACTCTAGGTTAACTTTACCTAGTTATCTGAATTTGTTTCAGTGGAGAAATCAGCCAAGCTAGATGGCTGCCATGCTAATGAAGATGCTTGTTCACACTAGACTAAACATCAGTTTCAACAGATGGGTCAGTCAAAAGAATCTACCTGTTGATACTAGTAAATGCTACTGCTAGCACCTACTACATTTACTGACATACAGTATGAGGAGAAACAGTAATCCCTCCCTTCCAGTTCTGCTCTTATCTGACCCTAAACATCAACACCCAGAGGCACTACTGAAAAAAGGGCTGCCAAATGAGAGCAGTATGGAACTACACACAATGTAAAAATGTCAACACCAACGCATGCTCGGCGAGGCGTGTAGGCGTGAGTGTGGGATTCAAGGGGAAGCAAGTTAGGCTTCTGATGAAATTACAACAGCTGGAGGGCCCCCTCTCCTTATTCAGCCAGTCCCATTAGCACCTCCGCTAGGCTGAGAAGCCCTCAGAAACACTTCAAGGGACTAAGGGATTGGGGGTGAGGAGGGGTTATGAACAGTAGCTACCCCGGTGAAATCACCAAAGTGCGACACACCGCTAACACAGCAGGCATCACCACAACACCCAGGGCTAAAGTAGCCCCCGATGCTTTTTGGAGGCTCGAAAATCACCACTCTGGTGGGACACGTTAAGGACGTGAAATGGGGTTAGGAGTGGAAGGAGCAAAGGGCACAGCACAATAGATTGGTCTGAGCCAAAAGACCAACACCAACACCATCTGATTACACAAATCAAGTACTCCACCCCTGAGGCCGGCCCTCTGTAATTTGGAAAGTGAGCAAAAGGGTTCACACATGGACCACCTAGCTGTTTTCTCAGGGAATTACAAATAGCCAGTGGTAATTGCACTTGTGATTTAGATTTAGCCTGCTCATTTAAAAGGCCAATTTAAAGGCACTATTTAAAACAGCTTTAATATCATTTTAAATCAGCGAATTTAGCCTACACATGAAACATTGAAGGGCAGCTCATAATTGATGATTCTCGGCTGTATGACATAACTATATGGAAAAATGTTGCATAATGTAAAAAGCAAACATCAAAAAAAAAAAAAAAACCCACAAAACACAAAGTCAGCAACTTCATTTGATGACTAATTTTACCTAATTCCACCAGTCTGTTTCCAGTTAGCAGAGGAATTCATGAGATCTTGTGACAGGACCACAGACAATTAAGCATCCACTTTGCCATCGAGGTTTAGCTTCAGGAATCAAGCCTGAGAAGCCTAATGCTTCAGTGTGTGTGATTTTTTTGCACTGGTGTTGTGTTTAGCTGGGGAACATCTTGACTGACTAAGCTTGACAGCTGTCCCTCCCTCAGTTCACACAGAGTAGGTGCACATGACAGGAGTTAGGCAGGCAGGCAGTGTCCCTGGCAGATTTTGGGCAACTCCTGACAGTGGCTTTGGTCCTGTATGTGGTTAGATGAAGCTGTATTTCTCTCTCTCTCTTTTTTGTAACGGACAAAGGATTCGCTTGTTTCACAGGGGCACCGGCCCCTGGCAGCCACTGATTTACTGGACCCACCCTTGCTGCACAGAGCTGTGTGCTGATGTCAACCAGTTGTGTGCAGGCATGTGGACATACCAAGGATTGAAATCAAAGAAATAATTCTCCACCCCACCACAAAGCCCCTAAACCCTCCTGAAAAGAAACAAGGACCATGTTGATAAGCTTAGAACTGACTTCATTTCCACAAAAAAAGTGGAAGGTTGTTTCCCATAGGCACACCTATTTTCTTTATTTTTTGAATATCTTATTTATTTTTTCCCTCACTTGCCTTTTTGTCCAATGGGTGTGATGTAGAATACTCCTCTGTGTTTGCTCCACGTCAAGGTGTCAGGAAGGCAGTCGCCATACGGTTGGCATGGCAACTCTATTTTGAAACAGCCCATGTGCATCATGACCTAAGCAGGCACGTTCCAGAAACCTGACCCTGCTCCTGTATAAATGGACTTCATGCACATTACCATAGCTCATGTGGTTTTCCAAACAGCAGCCTCTACCCAGACTACCCGAGCTATCTGTGGAAATATGGTGTATGTCTCCAACTCACACAAACATGTCAACAGCAACGAAACTAAAAATTTCCATGCTCAAACGCTGGTACATTAAGACTGACTGGCCACTGACAGGTTGCTCAGATGTCCACCTCATTAACAACTAAGCTGCTGTCTGACAACCTTTCCTACTACCATGCCATTGATATGTTTTGATGTGTTTTTTTTCTTCTAAGTTTAACTTCTAACTATCTATCTTCTTTTTGTCTCCTCACCTTTGCACATGACTCAGATCATAGCAGTGCTTGAGATTGTGATTGTTCTGTCCAGCAGAAGTGAGTGAGTTCATCCAGTAAAACGTGTAATTTTGTCTTGTGTAATTATGTCTGTGTGACTGGGATCCTGAGTTTGTGCACTTGAGTAACAGTGTCATTATCCTATACACAGTATGGTTCCAATCAATTGATGTGTTCCTAAGAGTGTGTCTGTATGTGAGTATGTTATGAGGGAGAGAGAGAAAGAGAGAATGAAACAGTAATCAGTGTTCAGTGTATGTGTTTCTCCTCTTGTGATTTCAGGTGGACACTTGCCTGCATGTCTGTGTAAGTATGCCTTAAGGCAATCCGTGTGAGGGTGTTTGTCTCTGTGTAATTGTTGATAAACCTCTGCGATGCATGTACACAGTCCTTGGAGCTGCACGTGTGTATGTGCATGTCTACAATGCTTTACATATACATATCCTTGCTTCCAGCACATGTGAGTCCCTTCCCTTTAGTAAAAATATTAAATCTGTGCTTTAAATGTGTAGCTCTCCATACTTTGCCCATGTGTTTGGATGCCTTTGGTTCGTTCCAAGCTTGCTTCCTCTGGCACAAGGCTGTTTTCTCCTGGTGCCCGGAGGCGCAGGCACGCAGTTTGGTACGCATCTGTCCTGTCAGCTCTGAGGAACGAAGAGGAGGAGAGAGCTAAGGAGGAGGAGTGGCTGTCTCAGTGGACCTATTAATCCGCCACATTAGACTGTCATCTTGAATCCATTGACTACTACACGTGTCAACACGGATAGGTTTGCTCAGCTCGGGGGGAGCCGCTGACAAACAGTCGGCTTGACATTCACATGTAGGCTCTTCTCATGCACACACTGGCAACAGAAAAAAAGAGAGAGAGAGAGAGAGAGAAAAGAAAGGCAAAGAGAGTCAGAAACAGAAAGAAGTGATAAAAATGGTAAAATATTTCAAGTGAGGGTAAGGAGAGTATGTGTGTGAGGAACTGAAAGAAGAGGAAAAAGACAGAGATAAACTGAAGGAGAAAGGGTGAAAAAAATAGAATTCAATAGAAGTGCAGAGAGAGGTCAACCAGCTTGAAGGTATTTCTGCCCTTAGGGTGCGGAGAAAGGAAAACGGGGATGTGAATATCATGAACTATTTTTTCCCTTTCTTTTTCTTTTTTTCCCACCCTGGTTTGTTTTCCTTTTCAATAAAGTTAGGGTAAAAAGATAAAGTAATATACATTTTGTTAAAATATTCTGTCAGAAGTTAGACACTGACTTTAACTTGCACACAGACACTTGCTAGGACACTTGTTTGCCTGTGTCTAGAAGAATTTAGGGGCTAAGCATTCAACTCAAGTCAGCAATTTTATTTCAGGAAGTATGTTTTCTCCAAAAACAAAGGGCAGTCTGTTGAAATAATAATTAGCTTTAGGGAGGAGCAGCAACACTCTTCAAACATTTTTTAAATCTGAAAAAGAAAAACAAGCTTGAAAGTATGTTGACACGTGGAGCGAGCGTTGTTTCAGTGAGCCTGCAGGGCTTGTACAAGGGCCACAAAAATAAATCACTGCAAGGAGACTTTTTTGTAGGGTCTTATGGTCGGTATTAAGAAGAGCTTTAACAGAGCCACAAAATATGAACTCCTAAGTTGTTTGGCAGTTTAAGACAGTGGAGGTACAGCCCTGACATATGGTGTAGTTCGTTTCTCCTTTTTCCCCATCTCTCTTATGAAACATTGAAACCTCCTCTGTCATCCTCTGACAGTTTCACATAACATATATACCTAGAGCCATTTAGATGCCAGAAATAGGAACAAGCAAATGTGCGTGAAGGGTTAAAATGTGATTGTATGTGTGTGTGTGTGTGTGTTTGTGTGTGTGTCCATGTATGTGCATCCCTGAGGCTTTGGTCTCCCAAGAAAGTGTTCTGTTCCTGTGTTGGAGGCCACAACCATTATGGAAAAGTCCTACAGAAAGCATACAGATTTGTCCTTATATGTCTTAATAGGCCCATGTGAGTTCTACTATAATTTGCATAATCCCTGTCTGAGTCCTCAGAGAACTTACTTTTGGAAGGAAAGGAGAGGCAGTATAACTGATGAGCTTTGACTGTTATTACTCTGTGTGTGTGTCTCTGTGTGTGTATTTGTCCCACACGCCTCTGGCTGTCTGAAGGTCTTACGACCTAGGCAACTAGGTGCATTCCTCTCTCTTCCCCTGTTGACAACAAGAAGATGCAAATCAGCAGATGTCCTGCAGCGAAATGCTTCCTCACACAGCCCTCACTGGGAGGAAGAAGAAGCAGAGAGTGTCACCAGGACGACGGCACCCAGTGTTCCCAGAGCCTTGACTTCCAGCTTAAATTTCCCCCCCAAAAAAGGAAGTTGCTGTCACTCAGGAATGCTTAAGTCCCTCGCTGTCACAAACACACAGCCCAGGAGATCACAGCATGGCTCTTCATATACACACGTGGGAAAAAGAAAAGAAGTCTTCCTCTTCAACACTGCTAATTTCTGCCATTGACGGCAGAAATCAGTCACAGCACGATAGGGGGCTCCCCATCTGTAACCGAATAGCCTCGTCTGGCCCGAACACTAAGCCCTTGTGCTATACAGTCAGCATCCTCCTGGACTTGGACCAAGCACCTCTCAAAGCACGCTGTAAATGCAGAGGCCCTTTCGGAGGAGCTAACGGAGTACAGCAGCAAGATTTTTCTTTTGGGGGGGGGGGCGGGGGGGATAAAGGTTAGGATTGGTGGTGGGTGCTGCGTCGTCCACTGATGATGTCTGCCAGGTATTTCTGTCCAGACGACCTACTCGAGAACCCTGTTTATGCCACAGCGGTGGAGATAACGCAGCCTTTTCAGGTGGCTGTGTTTTCCCACCTTCCGCACAGCGGCGGGGAGGTTTTGATAGGCATGTTTGCACAACTGGGCTGTCTGCAGAGCGAACAGCGGCTGCACACAAGGACTCCACTTGTGCTCCCTTCCCAAGCAAAAACAAGACAGTGGAGAAGGAGAGAGAGAGAGAGAGAGAGAGACCGTAGAGTTGGCCAAGGCTATCTCCCCTCCAGTGGGGCAGCTATCACAAAGATACCTTTATGTGGGTGAGCCGCGGAGCAAGGCAGGGGAGAGAGGAGAGAGCACAGGACACAGACCAGACAAGCTTCATGACAGCATGAGTACAGTCCAGCACACAGGACATACCAACAGAATGCAGATGTGCAGACACAGCACCAAAGCAAGACCTCTGAGCACAGTGGAAGTGTGAGCTACAAAAACATTCTAAAAGCATTGCATATCAAATGTCAGTTACAATATCTCTAATAGTTACAGATGTGTTGTAGTGTAGTGTTGCTGAGCTAAAATATGTGTGGTAACAGCAACTAAAATACATTAGGTAACAGCAGCTACTTCAGCTTTTAGAAACATTTTAAGAGCACTATCTAAATTGTAATAGATACCCATAAGTAGTATTTATAAGAGTGCAAAACACATCCTTGTATAACCCTATCCCTATTCATAATATTAGACCTACTTGACATTCTTTCCTGAACACTCACATACTATTGCTTTCCATGATGTAATGTGCCTTCTGCAGGGGGTGATATACAAACAAACTTCCATTTTTATTGTTTGTATTCATAGTCTGTTCAAAGTTTCTAAACTTTTGTATTCATTATCATTCATCATTCATTAACTTTTTTGCGTTTTGTTTTTCTGTTACAATAAAAGAGAGACCTGTTATTACGCTTTGAGAGCACTGTTACCAAGATCCTTCCCTCATGCACAAATGGGTTTATCAGGAGTATCAGGCCGCATTCACATAGAAATCAGACGTTCACAGTCTGTATACTACCCAACCCAAGCTACCCAAGCTCCCCTTTAAAGTCAATTGAAAAACTGCATTATACCATGCGTGACAAGTGTGGAAAAATAGAACACCTTTCTATTTCAAGCAGGCAGCGTGGGAGCTATGTGGTGCTGCAGCACAGAAGCTGTGTGGAACATGCATGCGGTTTGCATTGTCTAATCTGTTAACATGCATTCTAAATGAAAATGTCTGTGCCGCAAATGCACAGATAAAGTGTGAATGAGGTAATAATAACAATAAACATCTAACTCCTTATTATCAAGTGGAATTTATTATTTAGCAAAAAAGTGCAAGAGAATAAATAGGTAAAAAGTTAAAGGTCCAGGGTAAATCAACCCACAGCACTTTTGTCTGAGCTCACCAAGTACTAGTGGTAGGAAGAAGAACAAGAAATTTGGTACACCATAGACCGTGCCCTTATTGGTTAGCATTAGCTACTGTTTTGCTATTTGGTCTATGTTAAACATTTGGTCTATGTTGGTAAATGTTCAATTTGTGTCTATGTTTGGTCTATGTTAAAATTTCTCATTCTTCTTCTGCCCGACATAACTCAGAGGCCTTGAACAACAGGGCTATGGTTTGATTTACCCCACTTATCCTTTGCAGTAAGGACTCTTCTGGACTCAATGTTTAGTATTTTATTCTCTTAACTGAAGAAAAATTAATAGTATAGGGCTATATACTATATTGCAGTAACCCTATAATAGTATAGGGTTACTGCAATAGCTTTCTGGCGCTGTTATGACAATTTCAAAATATATATTTTTTTATGAGTAAACATTGTATGCGTTTTATGGTGTAGACATTTAGACATATGGGTATTTGGTTTTGATTTTTAATTTGACTTTAAATCACAACAGTCTTCTTCCCATTGGCTGGACCACCAAGTGTTCTCATCACAGTAAACTTCAGTAGTACAATACCACATAATGAGACCACATAGATCATATCCAACTCACCAGACCTCTGATAGACCATCTGGAACAGTCTGCCTGAGAACAGACATTGTGTCCTTGCTTCTGAACCCCAGAATGTCTCGGGTTGATATTGACGTATGACTAGATCGGCCCTTAGCCTGGGACAAGTGAGTTTCCTTTTGCCTGATTAGGTGCACTCAAATTACTCAGATCTATCATTAAGCGAGACTGTTTGAAGTAGCCACAAGATTCAAGAGCACATATTTCTCTTCTGACCAATTCAGAAAACTTAAATATTCCAGGAACAGTGATATTTTCCTTCCCCAAAATACTGCAATGTACACAGCGGAGTAAATGACCAGGGTTAATTTTGATGGCTTGGCAAGTCCAAAATAACTCAAAACAAAATTAAAGTCTTTGTACATGACACTGAGGAATGGCGATGTCAAAACACTGATGTTGACCAGACAACTGTTTTGAGTTCAGGGGAAAATGAAGACGGCTGGTGAAACCCAGCTTCCAACCACTACCACCGACCTCCCCCCTGGAGGAATCCCACACTATTGAGGAAGCTTTGGGCCGAATATCACAACAGAATGTCCTTTCAGGCGAGGCAGAGACACCGTATCTGATAGGGAACGGTGAGAGAGAGAAAGGCCGCCATCAAAAACAATTCCCCATGTCAGGCAGAGATCATCACACTGGGTCTTTGCCACTGCACGAATGGCTTTCGGGTGCAAAGAAGGAAGAAAAAAATAAAACTTAATGAGTTGCACCCTTAAATGCCAATCCCATTCTCAGAAGTGGCCAAACAGTTACATAACAGAGCTAGACCACCATTCCTAAGACAGGCACCTCATGCAGTCTGCTGCAAATCAGCACTTGAGATGGACTAAAGCTGTCTGTGGCATAGTGGCCCGTGTGTATTATTCTTTTGTCTAGAATGCCTATAAAACAGCACAAGAGGGAGGACACTGAATGGCTTACGTTAAAGTCACTTTCTCTATGTTCATGGAGCAGAGGGCATTTTCTCTGTCTATTCCTTTACCCTCAACACACACTGAAGCCTGAATTGCAGACAAGCAACCTGTGTACTTACTTGTCACTTACCAAAGTGGTTGCTTTGAACAAAACAGTAATTTGGAAAAGATTGTAAAGCGCAACATATATTATTGAAATCAAGTTTGTGGTGCACTGATTCCCTTTTTTATTGCTGTGTTTCCTTTACTATCCATTTGCCTGAATTACAGGAAGTTGGTTCAAGCTGCCCATACGTCTCTTACATGATTGGTGGTGGCATGGAGGCTGACGTTGGTATACCGAGATTCTTCGAAAGTGAGGTCACACAGCATTTCCTCAATAGAACAGTTATGCACATGCAGTTTGGTTTGACTGCAAGCGTTCCAGAAAACGTTCTGCCCTGTGGGCTGAAACGATGGTGTCTTTCATTCACACAAGCAGTGAATGACTCTGTTTCACCTCACTTCTTGTTTTATTTGGAAATCAGAGTGACCACCAGCCGTTGAGGCCACGGAATTGTACTTTTTTTCCCACAAAACCCAAAAAGATCACTGCCAGGCAACATCTCCCCTGAAGAACTCATCATTGCTTCTATTATTCTGGAATGGTCTGAATCTCAATACTTCCATGAAGCAAGTTGCTGACATAGAGTACAAATGTTATCTCACACAGTAGCAGATGGAATATATTTGGATAAAGCACCTTCTCTTCCCCCCAACACACAGAAGTCTTGATTGCAGAAAACCAACCTGCTGACTTGGCGCTCACCAAATGTTGTTTTGAAAGAACGGGAGTTTGGAAATGATCATAAGAAAACAGATGGAGTGGTCTGTGAGGTCTGACAATTCTACATACCTGTGGGTTAATTATATAATTCCCAACATCTATGGCAAATTTGTATGAGAAATATGCTTGCACAGGAAACCATGTCTATGCTGTATAATTTCTCAATGCCCCCTCTATACTCCTTATGTTTACCTTTCTCCATTTCGGCAGGAAATGTTTTGTTGTGTTAAACTCACATGGAAAATGCTTTTGATTACACCTATACCTCTAACCAGACATTTTTTTTTTTGTAAAGGTAAGGTCACTGTGTGACTAATTTTGAATTGAATTGAAGTGAATACACAGCCCATATCTTTTGAGGTCTTAGAGCTATGGACCTATGTGTTGGGACCCAGAGAGAGAGACATTGGAAAGCTGTGAAGCTTCACCCCAGGATGATGATTTGTGTGTGTGTGTGTGTGTGTGTGTGTGTGTGTGTGTGTGTGTGTGTGTGTGTGTGTGTGTGTGTGTGTAACGGTGTGGGGGGGTTGGTGTTGTTGGATCGAGGGGGTACCCACAGAACTCTCACAGCGCAACAGATTTGGGGGGGTACTAAGTACTAAGCCCCCTCTCCTCCCAAACACCAGACCCAACAAAAGCTTCATTCTGTAGGTGCCCGTAAGGAGGGACCAGCGCAGCACGTGGGGAAAGTTTGAGGTGCAGCCCCTGGACATAGAGATAAACATTTCCACGCCACTTTCAAGCCAGCCTGGAGTAATGGCTGGCTGGGATGGGATGCACTTTCCCTTTCATTTCCACTCAAGAAATAAGAGAGAGAAAGAGAGAGAGAGAAACTTGAAGAAGCGTAGATGTGAGGAAAATGGGTACTGGTGTGGGAGACGGCGGTTTATTTTCACTCCGTGCGCCGATCCCCGTAGACAAACATTCCAAGGGAAGGGTTATGGGTAAAAAAGCAGAGGCTACTCGCGAGGCTGGTCAAGAGAGGTGTGTGTGTGGGGGGGGGAATGAGGGTTTGAAGGTGATGTGGACTGAGAGAGAGAAAGAATTATAGAAAGGTGACCAAAACTATGAGAAAGTGAGTAACTTTTACCTGCCTAATAGATAGATAGATAGATAGATAGATAGATAGACAGATAGATAGATAGATAGATAGATAGATAGATAGATAGATAGATAGATAGATAGATAGATGGTAAAGTGCACATAAGTGAGACAGGGGCCCTGAACCAGTGTGGAGAGGCCAACGGTTTGTCCGAACAGACAGCCATGTGTTAAACAGGACAGGAAAGAAGTGGGGTAGGGAGGTAGGGAGAGGGTGGCCTCCCAGTCATGAAAGGCGTTTCATAAATTTGTAAACCTAGAAGGGGCCGCACACCCCCTCCTTCCCTGCCCCTCGTTATTTTTTCATCAGAGGCTTAATGATGAAACAGCAAAGAGAGCAGTGTGTGTGTGTGTGTGTGTGTGTGTGTGTGTGTGTGTGTTGTGGGGAGGCAGGAGGGGGTCAAGGGGTGAGGAGTCTCTCACAGACAACTCTTTATGCATGTACCCCCTACTGGTGCACACCTGTGTGGATGTGGGGAGAGCAGTACTGCTCAGAAAGATCCAGACGTCAGCCGCAAATCTGCAGGCAACTAAAGAGGGTTCGTACCTGCCTGGTACTTCATTGCACATAAGCAAATCTATGTGAAGCCAGGGGCCCCTTATGAGTGGAATACACAAGAGCTGTTCATAAGATAAATTAGCACAAACAAATACTTCCTCAGAAAAACAAAAATGGATTTAGGCAGAAAATTATATTTGGGATACATCATGTACTGTATGTACAGAACTATCTGAGAAGACTTTTAAATGAGCAATCTGCATGTCATTGGTTGTCATTGTCAAATGACTTAACGACTTTGAATAATTAAGCTGAAACGCTGAAAAGATTAGACTGAAACTGAAACGCAGGATCTGAGGTTGGTCAAGGTCATTTCTGACTCGATTCTTACCAGTTTGAACTTCTTCTGCTCCTAACTCTTGTGTGAGACAAGATGCAGCCCGGAAATAAACGTGAAAGAATTCCTGTGAAATCCTCTCAGCACCATTAAGTTGCCTGCGTGGCCAAAGCCAGACTGTCCCTAAGCATCACCTAAACCCTTGCCTCCGAACTGCACAGACAGTATGTCCTTTGAAAATAACTGGAAGACACATTCAAGATCTTCCAACCCCAAACTCCAGCTGGAGCAGTTTGATAAAAATCCAAACAATTCCCAGGCCCTCTGAACCATATCCTCTTGTCCACTTGTTTGTCTCCCTTGAAACATGTATTCAAGACATTTTTCACTTCCCATAGTGTCTGGATATTGCAGTGTCCCATATGGCAAGAGGTCAAAATCCAAATTTTTTGAATCCATGATGGTATTCATTATGCCGACTACTAAAAGCATTACCTCTGGATAATAGTTTTAAAGCAATATCCAGAGAAAGTATACATTCCACTGCCCAAGTGTATTATGCACTACGATTCCCAGTTACCTCTGAGGGATTGTGCAACCTTTGACCTCTCATGTCCACATGGTCCAGACTGAGATAATGCACCACAATCTTTTATCTGAGTTACTGGAAAATGAAGGGGGAGGAATTTGTGAGAGTACACAAGACTATGTGTGTATGAGAGTAAATGAGAGCATTTGGAAGCATGCAAGTGTGCATGTGTGTGTGCGTGTGTGCATGTGTGCGTGTGTGTGTATGTGCGTGTGCTTGTGGAGGGAAACACTTAAGTCAATAGCTTTAGCATGCGACAGCTGTGAACACCGCGCCTGAGCACAATCTCCCAATCTTTCCCCGGGCGTCAAGGCTGTGGGAAGCAAATGGAGCATCGGTCCAACAACACGCAGGGTGTCGGAAGAGTGGAGAGAGAGCTGGGAAGAAAAATAGCACTCGGCCCAACTCAAAGTGCACCGGCCCACTCCTCCGAGGTGCCGGGGAAGCTAGAACATCCTACATAAACATGGGACCAAATGCTTTTGATGGCATCGCCCTCGTTCAGCTTGTTGTCAGGATCGTTATCTGGAGAGATGAAGCACAACAATGCTTTTGTCTCTGTTCCTCAACGTCCACTTTGGCAAGGACGAGGTTGTATATCATTAAAAGACAACACTGGCGTGTTAAACATCCTGCAGTGAGGAACTGCAGTGTTATCACAATGTAATGAAATGCCTAAAAATAACAATAATCAAGTCAAAGATGGCTAGCCACAGTGAAGCCATTGTGTCTGGGTGTGGAGGAGTGGTGAAGCTATGCAGATAAGGACGCTTGTTGTGTTTGGCTCAGACAACAAAGTCAAGATGCCTCACAGTCCTTGGGTCACATTAAACACGTCTGGAGTCCAGAGAGTGAGTTTAGTCTCCATCAGTAAAGATACTGTAACATTGTATGTAGGAATTTTGCATAATCCAGCCATGTATTTATAGCCTGGTAATAAAACCAGACAAGCACTGTAGGGACATTTACATTTACATTTACATTTAGGCATTTAGCAGACGCTTTTATCCAAAGCGACTTACAAAAGAGGATAACATTCAAGCTACAACACAATGAACTAACAAGGAGTGCATATTGCTAACATAGAATCTGCGGGGGGAGGGAGGGAGGGAGATAGTAATCAAGCGGAAGTGCTAGGAATGCAACGGCAGGCTAATGTATACATGGTTTACGTCTAGAATCTGGGTAACTAGAAGTCATTAAACCATGTTTAAGTTCTTGAAAGGAGAACTAATTACTTACAAATTATGCCACTGTGCAATAGATCCTCCAGATTTGTGGTGGTTTTCTGCACTGATCATTAATCTTTGATGTTATCAAAACTGTTGTCCACTGAAATAAGAGCAATTAATTCAGAAGGCTAAAATATGGTACACACACACACTAAAACACACACCAAACACACACACACACACACATACACACACACACATACTGCCACCAACTCTGAGACCTCACACATATATTATGGGCCTGTGCTGAAGTGAGTGCTGTCTCTGTCAAGCAACCGTTGCAGAGAGAGAGAGAGTACCCCCTGTTTCACACTGCCAAGGCCTGGCATCGATGGTATTGAAGCTGGCACTGGAGATTCACTCCTGCATAAAAGATGAGTAAGCTGACATGGCCTTGAGTCTTTGGGCCTCTGCTGAGGGTCTCTCAGTCATTCAAAGGCATACTGTATTAAGATGACTGGCATATACAGTGCTGGGGCCCTGAGGGAACATTTATGGATGGAGCTTTTGCCAGAAGTTGCATGTCAACAGGAGTCAGTGAAAGACAATAAAGGATGCCTACTCATAGTATAAAAAACTCTCAACTGAAAGTTCAGGGGCTGGAGTGTGTCTTTCATCCAAAAAACAACACAGAAAAGCAGTGGAGAATTATCACCATCAACAACAACAACAACAACAACAACAAAAAGAAACAAACAATGGTTCTGTTCAGATCTTAGTGGAATGTGTGGCCTAGGTTAGCCTTTGAGTCCCATTTTGCTCAATAGACCAAACAAGCTCTTTTAACCTGGAAATCTCCACTGTGTGTGACTCTCTTTGAGCTGGGATTTCTTGGCCTTTCTCCCAAACCTGTGCAGCAGCTATGGGCTTCATCCTCATAACTTGCTTTCAGTCCCAACTCTGGACAATAATAGGCCATAATGAGAGCAGTCATAGAGACCTGCACACCAAGAGCTGGAGAGGGAGAGAGAGAGAGAGAAACAAAACAAAACATACGCCTGAGCCCACGTGTAGCGGGAGACTGCTGTCACGTGCCTGGGGAAGCCCATGGCTGTGGTAAATGTGGTGAACGGGAGCCAGGAGCCCTCAAAGGGCAATATGCTTCAAACACCTCACCCACAACTTCCCCCCACCACACACACAATATTTTATCTTCCCTGTAACTCCCCAGGAATGAAATAAAACCTTTAGCGAAAGGACGTTTTTGAAAGTGCTAATAACAGTGCTGTAACATAAAGCATGACACCTTTTCTTTATGCCAAACAGATGGGGACCCGTGGATGATCTCAGGCGACGGCTCAGATACTCAGGTTCTGTTCCCACACTCAGGACGGCAAATAAATGAAGTGGCCACTGCTGGCTGCTATGGAAGGAATGTGAGTCATAAAGCTAATATAGTCATGTTATAACATCATCATGTTATTGTTATGATAGTTAATATGGCTGATAATACTGTGTAATAATGCTATTATAAATAATTGTTATAACAGACTACTTAAACATTACTGTGCCTATGATTTATATGCATAAAAACAATGGCATGCTTCTATCAGGGTTATGGCACTAACATATGCAGAACCCCTATTGTCAGAAATACAGCCAGAGACACAAATTTTTCCAAAGAGCATTTTTATGAGATGCTAATTTGTATTGTACCTTTTACAAACATCAGATTTGAAAAGTCTGAATTGCAGGCAGCAAACAAAGGTGTAGACCTGTCTGCCCAAACATGATTACTGCTTTCCAGAAGAGTGAAGTCTTTCAGTCAAAAGTAAAACTAGTCATATGTAGCAGAAACTCTAAAAGGAGTTCCATCATACTGTAAAATTCTCCTTCAGTCTCCCTGCAGGGGCCAGACATTGCTAATGGTCCGTTTACCAAGTAAATGCCTCGTCAGTTGTTAAGACCAAATCACCACTCAGTGGCTAAGTTATAAGAGTATGTGTGTGTGTGTGTGTGTCTGTGTTTGTGCGTGAATGTGCATGTGTGTATGTGGATGTATGCGTGTAAAGGAACTCACTCACAGGAAACCATCATGTGAACTATCAATAAAGTAGGCCAAAAGCTCAGAGCAAGTTTCTGACATAAAAAAGGCAATGTTCTCTCACAATGCTAAGGGAACATATTTTCTTATTAAATAAAGCACATAATTATTCTGTCTGTACAGTGTGGGGGTGAAAGTAATAAGGGTTTCTTGTCCCTCTTCACCTAGTACGCTCCGTGTCTACAAAGAACACACAAGTGCACACTTTCTCAGTCCTGAAAGGTATTTTGCTAACCTTCGGCAACTGTTCTGTACAAACATTTGTATCCCAGCCTAGGCATATGGAGTTATTTCCCCTCACAACGTCTGCTCTGTGTCCCTACCGAGACTAGGCCCCTGCAAAAGAAACCCCCCCCAACTTTCAGCTCCCACAGAATGCAGGTCCGGTTGTTGGAAGCAATTACAGTTGACACACCGCACCGAGTAAACACGCAGATGTAAATGCCTATCTGAAATTGCTAGATTTAAACACACTACACCAGGGGATGAAGTGTAACAAATGTTATGGCTACTGCTGACACATGTGGTCCTAATTTGAATGATAGGCAAAGTCTACTAAAGCCAGTTTAATAATTAGGCAAAATCACTTTTTTACAGCAAGGGGTGAAGATGACTTAATGCTTTCCCATTGTGCTTGCAAAGTCCAATGCTAGCACATACCCCACAATAGCTATTATAACTAGTCGATATACTTTACAGTTTGCCTGCCAATTTGCCCACGGAACAGCATCGGCACACATAACAAAAATGTGGTATATGAGGTACTAATTTGTTGTGTCCATTAAACAGACCTTTAGTCTGACAAACCACTTAACAATGCTGACAGCAGAGTACTTAGCGTTCTCTTCTGGTAACTGAATGGTAATTCAACTCCATGGTGCAGCCAGCTGACCACTTGGTAATAAAAACGAGAAAAAAAAAAATGCAAAAATGCACCGCTGAGGTTGACAAATCAATGTGCCATTGTGTCTTTGGCATGCATTAGACATGCCAAGTTCAGTGAGTGCACCATATGTTGAGAGCGACTGCTTTGGTTCTTTGGTTCTTTGATGATGCCATCCCATCTATGACTAAACAGAAGACCACAGAAGTCTCCAAGGAGACAGATTTAAAGGCAGTGGACGAGAGGTTGCAAAATGGCAAATACAGCATGTTGACTTCAACAATGCATAGGGGCAATGGAAGGAATTAATTCACCATGTGCGATCTGTTTCACCGTTATTTTGATATTGATCATAATTGCCACAGCAGTAGAAAAAAGGAGGAGTCTGCGAATAAAGAATACTTTCATGATGTGTTGCACAATGGGCTCGCTCACAAATATGAGCATGAGCAGAGAAGCACAGCATGTCCTTGTTTGGGATTTCAGTTGAAGTTTTTCTTCCCTCCTTGCAAACACTTACTTATGCTTTTGTGGATTACCGAGGCTTTATTGCAAACAGCCCCATGAAAGTTGGGACAAGCCATTTCTCCTCACAGGTCTAGTCTTTGGTAAAACAGATGCAGAAGCTAATTTATTGGGGATCTTAGGCGGGCAGGAAACAACAAATAATGAGGTGAAGCTCCAGGTGATGGAAAGGTTAGACCTGGTAAACGAATGCAACGCTTCCACTGTTATGGTAAAACACAAGTCATGGCCTCACTGACAGCTTAACAAGGATATAAAATAATATTTTACAGGCTGCCCTTTCTCATCACCACCACAATAATCAAGCGACTGCCACAGGAGATATTTTAAGATTTAAAATCCCCCAAAAGTGTATCTTGGAGGGAACGTGTTTTACTTGTAAGCCATCCTTATGTGTTCAGCTGTGTGTGCAACGGCCCGTCTGAAAAACGGGCGCTGTGACGATGCTTTATGAGAGATTCCAACCAGTCCATCATCGGCCTCTCACTCACACTCTGCACATGCCCGTTGATGCAGACATAGCTTGCATAGCTCGTAGGAGTGGTGTTTTTCCGTGGCATTTGCCCCTAAGGGACATCGATATTTCAAGTCAACATCAAGTCATTGGGCCAATGTAGACCTATCACTCGTACTCCCTCGACTGGAGTCAACATTCCTCACCAACATCCCTACTTGAGAAGCGATTGTCTCTCTTCACAATCTCTTCTCCCAAATCTGTTTTTTTTTTCACTACACCAAGAAAGTTTTGCGCCATCCATTTAAGACTCACCTACACTGTGTTTTAACACCCCTACACAGATGAAATATACTAAGGGCTCTCAGGGGGGTGACAATCCTGCAATAATTTCAGTGTATTCAATGTCATTAAGAGCATCTTGTCAGCCATTTATGATCAACCACACTGAAAGAAAAATAAATTGACAGAGCTATATAGGCATATGTGTGTGTGTGTGTAATCTTTATAAAAGATCATGTTGAAGAGGGTGAAGAGGGAGTTTTTCCACCAGAAAGTCATAGATGTGTGTGTCTGTGTGTGTGTCTCTGTGTGTGTGCATGCGTCTCTGTGTATGTGTGTACGAGAGAGAGTGTGAAAGCAGGAAAAAAAAGATCAGAAAGCAACACCTGAGAAGTCTTTGATCACTTCACCCCCACTAAAAAGAAGTCAGCAGCGTAGTCGGGGTGGGCTGCTTCCTGTGCAGCCAAATACACGCACACACACACACACAGGTCCCAGCTTCAAACAGATCTGAGTGCTCTGTGACCCCCAGAGGAGCAGAGCAGGGCGTGGGGATGGAAGAGGTTCACTGGCTGCTTGATGAGCATAATGTGGGCCTTTATATGTAGAAGGAAAGGCTACCACCCTTATTTAATAAAAGTACCAGCGGAAAACATTTCAAACACGACACCCATAAGGAGTTCAGCATGTTTGATGTAGTGCACCTATGCATGATAATTCCAGTGAGAGTTGTGTGTATATTTTAATTTATAGTTTATCAACTTCCTCTGAAACTTTTATATACTCTTTTACAGCATACATAATAAATGTTTATGTAGTTAACATTTTAATAGTTTTTCATGTTTCAGGCTTAAAGTAGCAATCCACAGTTCTTTTGCCTTAAATTCATTCTAACCCTACAAAAACAAAAAAGATGAAAAATTATGTGTCTTACATTTCCAATCTGTGCCCAGAATGCTCTAACCAACATTGTTGACTGGGAACATTGTTGGGGAAAATATGACCTTTTTATTTTGACTTAAAGGGTGCTGTTTTCACACTAAATGCCACTGAATATTGGGGACCATATATAAATTCTTCCGTGATGTTGCTTTAAACCTAATCCTAGATGCTGTTCAACAAAACCTTAATTTAACTCGTAGAGGCACAATTAGCAGAGCATTGTGTAAAACATGTGGCCATATGACTTACACTTACACAGCATCACGCTACTCAAAGTATTGGGATTTACCTTGGGTTTGTTCAGCATTGGCCAGCGATTTAATGTCACTGTAGAGATTTTCTTGTTGATGTATTAGCCATGGTGCACTTGTTCATCATGTGCTTACTGACATAAAACCTTTACTTTTCACAGCCTTTGAGGCCCCTATAACCTTACACTGCATACATTTCACATTTATCAGACCTGGAGAATCTACTTGGCTTGAAACGAGACAATTCTGCCAACACCACGGCATTAGCTGGAAACACGAGCATTGACAGTAAATGCAAGAATTAGGTCACGGTTTAGAATTTTGTCAGGTTGTCTTAGTGCTTTGCTCAAAAGTTTTATTTGGTCTCTGGCCGCTAGTTTGCTCTGCTGACAGCCAGTTGATAAATCAACACACACACGCGCGCACACACACACACACGCACACTTACACACACTCACAGAGAACTATGCCTTTGCTTAAAGATAGGTCAATAAAACCAGACCCGTGTCACCCTGCAAAAACTGCATGAGACCATTTTATTTTGCTGGAATTGGGTCAGGGATCAACATGACGTCCAATATTTTTTTTTTAAATTTCAAGCGCAAGGCAAGTTTGAGCTGAATTTTTTAGCATGCTGGTCCTGCCATGCTACTTCTCACAATAATGGAAGGGGCAGGGAGCCCAGTAAATCTGACCGAAATACCAGCCTTCCTGCGCAATGCTGCATAGAGAGGAGGGGGTGGTTGCTGATATCTT
This sequence comes from Tenualosa ilisha, assembly GCA_015244755.2. Lineage (NCBI taxonomy): Eukaryota > Metazoa > Chordata > Actinopteri > Clupeiformes > Clupeidae > Tenualosa > Tenualosa ilisha. The sequence continues at coordinate 1,844,657 of PYXC01001398.1, read as the reverse complement.
TCATTGCTGAGAATGTGTATCATAGTCTCGGGAACAAACCAGTACGGACCTCCCGATGTCTGGACGAGGGTGTAGACAGCACGTTTGGGAGGATGTCCAGGTGATGACGGTCCCAGGAGGTAAGGAGGGCAGGTGCAACCATTTTTAAACTACATGAGGGATTAGGTGGCAACAGATGCTTTCTCATGTAAAGGCCATTGTGCATTCCACGAGACTAAATAAATGATGAATATGTTGAACCCTTACTTTACAGTCTCTGCAGTGTTATCATATCATAGGCGGAAATTGGTGGGAGAGGTTCCTGCTCTGGATGGGTGGACATTAATCATTATGTTGCAAATAAATAGAATCTATCAAAGTGACATTCGATCTTACTGACCAGACTTGCGTGCAACATCAGCATGGGAGACAGACTTTGGCCGTCGAGTAAAGCGAAGGCATCAGATTGGACTCACATAGAGGGGACATAGCCTAGAGGTTTTCAGACCTAAATCAAATCCAGGCCCAACAGGCTGTGGATGGATCCTCTCCTGTTCAGGATGATTCAGGCCCACTGGAATGTAATACTCCTGACAGTAAAGGCATCAGGGGACCGACGGCCACAGTAAAATGAACTTTGTGCATCTATCAGATGATCCACACAAGTAGAGCTGCACCCTGACTGTATACTCAGTTAAAGGTTAGTCCAGACACTAAAAACATGTATTAATGATAAAACCATGTATAGTTTATGCTAGTGCTTCATAATAAGCCATTCATTCATCCACTAAAAACAGAACTGGAAAAATCTTAATGTGTCAAGTATAGGTTATCATCTCGCAGGCTCCCATATTTAGACTTTCAAATAAAGACAACTGTGAAAATGTGTCACTAGATGCAAAGCATTCAATCTCAGACATCAGTGCCAACCTGCACAAAGACAATCCCTCATGTAGTGTTTCCTAAATGGATGACAGTGACAGTGGAGTTGTCATTGCAACGTTTACGACATCATGACATCTTTATGACTATAACTGTGTCAGTCTTATATAAGATGAGTAGTTCCCATCAAGTATTAGATCAAATCTTCATGACTAAACCCCTCAGAGTCAAGCAGTATTACAACCATACTCAAAATGAACAAGGAAATTCTGGTTTTACAACCACATCTACCTAACAAAAGCACTGGGCCCGAAACCATCCAAAGCAGGTCTAAAGACCTCTAGGAATCTGAGTTTTAGGGAAGCACCCTTAGGAACGATACACTTAGGGAGGGGCGGTAAGGTCAAGGCCTTCAGTTCGGAAGGGGACAGGGAAGGACTCTTCAGGCAAGCAGTCAGAGCCAAGGGAGAGATTACCCACTGAGTGGCTGCTCACAATGGAACATGGAGAGAACAGGATGAGTGGGAAGATGGGAAGAGAGACTGAAAGAAAAATGGGCAAATGAGCAAGAGACAGACAGACAGTTAAATAGACCCTAGGAATGGGATGGCCTGAATGAATCTGGAATCCCTGCCAGCAACAGACTTCCTTTTGGCTCGCCTCAAGCACAGGGGCTTGAGAGGTGAAGAGTGGAGTTGCTGGCTTTCTAGTGCGAGAAAGAGACAGACACAGTAAGAGTGAAAGAGAAGACAGGTTTAACCATTGCAATAAAAAACAGAACCCCTCAAGTCCTGGCTTGCATTTTATCATGGACCAGACAAGAAGGTCAGAGAGTCGAGTCAAAGGTTAATGATGAACGAGACATCACAAGACATCAATATAAGGCCTCCATTTCGGACTGTCTCGGCTCTCATTGATCTCACCTATGGGAGACAGACTGTGGAGGAAAAAGGGCATAAATTAAATGTTTATTGTGACGTTTCTTGATGAGAATGTGTTTTACAATGCTTTAGGTGCAAGGAAGCTGTGTTACCCGTGCCTTTTTTAAATGTTTAAATGTTTATCAGGCTTTTGAGGTATTTTAAGGCACTTGGCCTTGGAGTCTTGCTAGAGATTAGTTATGGGAAGGAAACAATTACAAGCACATAGTTATTGGCTTGTGTTTTATTTAAACCAGAAGATAACAGTTAAACATATGGGTCTGAATTGCTCTGTTTGTTTGCAGTATGTTAAAATAATTTTCCCTCAAAGAATGAGACCCATAAAACTTGTGGGTTATGTAGATTGTTACTTCCACATAATGCTACATAGACACATTACAGGCAAATATATTACACACACACACACACACACACACACACACACACTCACTCACAGGACTAGACGGCACCCATCTCTGATAGATAGTCTTTAGAAGCAGACATGCAGGCAGCAGGGCTTGCCCCTGGGACCTTTGGGTAACATAGTGTCCCTATGACTCTGTGGTCTCCGTGGGAATGATATGGCTGGAAATTAATGACCATGCCCATATATGGACAGAAGCGCTCTTCAGCTTCTCCATCATCCTCTTTATTTCTCCTTCTGTCTATGCATTCCTCCCTTTCTCTTCCTCTCTTGTCACTCCTTCATGCCAGTGACTCTAGCAGAGAGAGGCTAGGTCCGAGCCTGAAGCCCTGACATGGTGTGTGAGACATCAGTTACATAATAGTCATGGCATGAGTGACACAGAAGAAGGAAAAGGAGATGTGTGTGTGTGTGTGTGGGTGAGTGTGTGTGTATGTGGGTAAGTGTGTGTGTGTGTGTGTGTGTGTATATAGGCTTAGGGGGCATCTAAGGTGAGGGGTTCATAGGACTCGCCTCATGTTGCGTCCCATCCTGTCTCATTCCGTCGTCCCTGGCTGCTCTGGCTCCCGGGCTGTGTCCGTGTAAGGCCGCAGAATGCCTGGAATGCCCGGGAGTATCCTGTTCCGGGGAGGTCGCCATAGGAACAAACAGGGATTTTTTAACCCCCCCCCCCTTCCTCAAGTGCCTAACAAAGTGTCTTTTGTTTTGCTTCACCAGTGATCCCTTAAGCCTGTCCCTGTACAGCACCCAATCCCCCCCCCGCCCCCCCTCCCCACACACACACACACACACACACACACACACGTACACACACCACACATACACACACACACACACACACACACACATACACACACACCGACCACAGACCCCTATTCCGAGACCGAGAGTTTTGTTTGGAACAGATTGTTTTTGTTTTGGGGCAATGACTTGTGAAATACCAGGTTTCTCTCCTCTCTATGTTCCAGCACAGAGAAGAAAAAAAAACAGCCATGATGGTAGATGGTATCTCATTTGTCTTAATCGTAAGCAGAGGGCCGACATGAGCACTTCACTGTGCTGCTTCATCAGTCTTGGCCAAGGCAAGGGAACAAACACGGATCGTTGAATTACAGCTTGTCTTTCACTGTCTAGTTTCCCACGCCTTTAGTCGGCAAGTGTGCGTTACAGAAATCAAAACGGAGTGCCTCGGCTGTGTAAAGGCAGCCACACAGACAAAGCACTCAGTTTCAATCTCTATGAACAGAGAAAGCTAAAAATACTCATGTACTCATTATTATAGCGGTTGATATGAAACCAAGCACTCACGTCGAGTGTTTTCGTAAGTAATATTAGGGGGTGACGAACAAATCTTGATCCAATAAGTGTCACAAAAACAAAGTCTGAAAAGCAGTGAAATATATTGATGCTAAAACGTCATCAATAATTTTGACCACAACTATTCATTGTCCTATCACAATTAATATAAAAAGACAAAAGCATAACTGAAAAGCCATAAATTTGCTAAAACCGGGTCGGTTGTAGGAACACAGTCTGGGATTACAGTCATTGATGCAATCTGGTAGGTCTTAATGTGTTGCATTGTTTAGACCACAGATTGTTGCAGCAGGTCCAATATACCAGCTACCTAGTTAATGTCTAGCCTTGGTCTACCATCGAAGACTTCTGGCTAGAACCAGAGGACTGTTTGGTTTGGACTCAGGTCACTGCTGTAACTCCTTATAAGTATATATATATTAAGTATATCTCAGTATACCTGTCTGCAAAACAGTAGAGTACTGGGGTCGCATGTGTATGTAGGAGGAATAGTTGAGTTATTACATCTCTTTGAAGAGTAACTGCATAAGGGGAGAGCACTTTGTAGCATAAATGCTAATTGCTAAAACATTGAACTGCAGTGAACTAAAGTGGGCAAGCACTACAAGTGGAAAAGTGTGTGCAATGCATTGCTGAGCTGAAGATTTCTTTTTTTTTTTTCTGCTCGTCACTGGCCGGTCATCTGCAAACACTTAAAGGACTATGAGGAAGATGCCCTGCATTCTTACTGTTGTGGGTGTAACCTGCTGAGTGCTTGTTTGCCATGAACAAACAGTCCTCCTACGCGTCTTCCTTGCTAGGGTGAAAGCGAGTAGCGGTCTGTGTGACACAGATGAAGTGGGTGGTAGCTACAAGCTGAATAAATCTGTTTCCTAAACTATCACACAATCACCATTTAAAAAGCAAACTCAGTTTTATGTTGTGCTTGTCAGGGAAATTGTCCTTTCAGTTCCAGGGATGCTATACAGTACTTCCTCTCAGTTATGTAGGAAAGGCATACAATTATGTTATGAAGGGCAACCAAAATATGGTCCACAAATGAGCGCCAAAGAAGTTCACATCTTGACACAGTGGGTTATATTTCTGGTCCCAGTTGGGTTATATTTGGGTTATATTTCTTGTCCCCTTTGGGTTATATTTTGGGTTATATTTCTGACCACAGTTGTGAGAGCATGTAGCATGAAATATGCTAAGTACGGCCCATAATACTGTTAGTGTTTTAATCTTTGAACTGCTCCGGTTAATCCTCAGAGGACTGCAAGCAATAACGTGAGCAAAATAATGACCATCACCTCTTGGAAAAGGCAGCAAGCTCCGCTGACCCTGAGCAAGCTCAGGAATTCACCAGGACTGGTCACAATGATGGACCTCTCTTTCACCATGGGCACTTTAATAAAGTGGGACATTACTGTCAGGGAATACATCATAATGGGGAAAAACTATCAGCTGATACCTGCCCCAACCCAAATGCCTCCACAGACAACAGCTGACTGTGGAAAGGTTTAGCATTAGGTCAGAGCTATTGAAGACAGCTGTTGTATCCCCACAGGGACGCATAACAAACCCACAGATTTTTTGACCTCCTAAAGGAAGACATTTTCTGTCGCATGCTTTTAGCGTTATCGATATTATGAGCCAAACAGAGAAGGAGATGATCTCATAGTATTTCTGTGACAAATGCAAGCACATAGAAATGAGAAAAATACAAAACTCCAGATTTAACATATAGTTTTTAAAATGTGTATGATTCAGTTTGTGGTATTTATTAATAAATGGTTTTCATTTCTTTGTAAACTGTTACATAAAAGCATCTTTAGTTAACTTTTTCTGTGGTTAAAGCTGGACTATCATTGTTTTTAGTACTTCCAGTCTCATGTTCTTATGGGTGGATACCAAATGCCAAACTATGTTCAGTAGATAAACTGTCACTAACAGTCATGTCCACTGTCTACCCAGTGTATGTATGCATGGCAGACTTCAATCTGCTCAAATCTGAAACTAGATTAGTAGAATATCAGAATCAAAATCAGTTTTATTGGCCAAGTATACTTACATATACAAGGAATTTGACTTTGGTTAAGTGTTAACTCTATACTTGCAACAAATTGACATATAGTAGTATACATTTAGTGGGCAAAAGTACTATAGACACATACTATACAATAAAGACAAGATACATATAGGCACATATAAATATAATATACAAATAATACAATATACAAAAGGCATAGTGCAAAAGTAGTAGTGCAAAGTGATGTGGAAGATGCATGAAATGATGAAGTCTGTATTGAGTGGGTGAACTTATCTGCAGTCCAGGAGAGTGATGGCAGTGGGAAAGAAGCTGTTCTTGTGTCTGGTTGTCATAGACTAGATTAATAGAATATACCTGCTATAATCCCATTTGAAGTTACTAAAAAGACATTCTGTTAGTGGAAACATGCAAACTAAAACACAAATATAATCACCCCCTGGAACAACTTTGCCAGTTAGCAGTCTGATCTATCCCCCTAAAAATTCACAGCAACAGATTAGCAGCTATGTGTGTGTGGTTTTGGTGCTTGCTCGACCTAAGACTCAGGGGTGCTCTGATCTGGTGGTGGGGTTGACAAGAACTTTTGTGTTTTGCTCTGTTTTATATATTTGTTGTATTTATGTTTACACATTTCATGATTAAGGACAATTTAAAATCTAATTTTAATTTTAGTAATTTTCTTGTATTTATATCACCAGTTCATCTCACACAAAGTCATAAGATCTAAGAAAAATATTTCTCCTAAAGGGGTTTAGGAGAAACAAGTGAGATAGATCACTGATGTATTTGTTGTAACTTGTGAAACCCAAAACAATAGACATAAGACAAAAATTCTCCATTGGGCTATTTTGCCTCGGCCAGCCTTTGACTTTCCAATTCAGATAAAAGTCTACACAAGCAGATTAAAAGGGCAATCAGTGACCTCATTTCTCCCTGGAAATGTCATGCATATTTAGGCTCTTGCCTCAATGCCCTGCTGAGAGAGGGAGAGAGAGACTGAGAGAGACAGAGTTCATGGCATTGGCATTGGGGGCACTGACACTATATTTGGTTGCTCCTGTGCTGTGGTTGGTACCGTTTAATTACATCACTGAGTGGTCTCTGTGTGAAGGTGACCTCAGGCACTGAGTCTGTTTGAAGACGGGGTGGGGGACCTTAGAGGGTGGTCTGCTCTCCTCCTTTTCTTGGGAAAATAAAACAACACTACTTGATGGCTTGCAGTGTGGTCTGATACACAGGCATAAGATGACTTTAAAAATAGTTCTGGAAGGTTAAAGAAAAATATTCAAAGTTTATGTGCACTTTTTTTCATTAGTGGTCAGTAAGCAACAATTTTGTATCAAGGCACTGCAAAGTCCAAGAATCAAGTTCTGGATGCAGTTTTGGTGACTCAAAATACATCTGAAGTTACATAACAGAAAATAATTTTTATCCTTGCTGACTGTTGGACCAACAGTAGAAATGGGGACTTTAATCCTAATTGGCCTCTTGAGTGAGTGAAGAGTCAAGGAAAAAGATTAAGGCTACTATGGCAGTTAGTCTTCATCTACTGAAATGTTATTAAAGAAATAAAACAAAGGAAAAACCTTGTGTGTGTTTTATAACACTTATTACAAAAGACGGTAGATGGTAGTTGCTGAGCCACAAGAAAAGTCAATGTTGACAGATAAAGTTTGAACTGTGTCTGGCCTTAGTGGTCAAATAGTCTTTATTTAGTTGAAGGCATATTTCCTCCTTCCCATCCAGTGTTTGTTACGTTTTGTAGCCCCCAAAATGTATAATTCAGCTTGTTGCTAAAAAAGTTATAACATTATTATGCAGCTTTTTGGAAACTGGCTTGTGAGCATAGCACAGGAATGCACGAAAAGCATCACAGAGGACATCTGTGTGAAGGACAAAGGAGGCTGAGGAAATCACTTCCAGAATACTGGCAGAGGCATATGCTTACCCTAATGCTTCCAAATAAAAAGTGCCATTCAGCTGTGGTCTCTGTATTGACAGCTTGAAGAAAGAGGGAATATGTTTTGTATGTTCATGTTAATAAGACATAAAGGATCCCCTATCATATGGGATATTATGTAACTCATGCATAAAGACAATGCCCTTGAAGGACACCGTTTTTTATGGAGTAATCCCAAAAACACAGTGTAGCAGTGCTGTACTGTTTGACGGGTGCTTAATGATCTTCGACAGTTAAGTATTCAGAAAGTGAGATGAAGTTACGGAAGGTACTAAATATTCTGCAGTGTGTGTCTCATTATGAAGGACAAACACTGAATGCAGGGCACCGGCTCTCTCCTGCTATTGTTTTGTCAGTAAGCAAATCAAACTAGATTTGATTGTAATTATGTTTTTCTTCAAGGTTGTTTGTAGTATTTCTGAAAAAATTGCCTCAGCAGCTTTTATATGACCCACTGTTCATTTTGGATAAAAATACACCATATTAAGTAAGTAGCTTATACAGAATATGGATGTTCATGACTCATCTATGGATAATGAGGTCTTGGTAAGTTCATATAATTGTAACTGCTCAAGTCCTTATTTAAACTTAGGCATTAACCAATTAGCTTGGATTCCAGTAGTCCTATAAGATTAACCATGTGGGTTGGAGTTGGCGCCACAAGACCACTAATGCTAATTCACCATTTTATGAATTCTGTTGACGTCATTGTATACGAGAAGCTGCCTCTCTCGGTCTTCCGAGGCCACGGGCTGTTAGCAGTCTATCAAAATGTAATTGCTTTGAATTCAAACCTGGACCACATTCTCTGTGCCCTCGGTAAAATGGTCTTCTGGAACATCAAATCACCTCAAGAATCTTTTTTTTTTTTTTTTTTTTACAAGAGCATTTGGTAAATAAAATGATAGCTTGGATATGGACTCCCTAGTGTGTATGGGGGCTATAATATATGATGATATTAGTGTTGGTTTATAGCTGAATGCTGAAGACATTTGGCAGAATTATATTGGAAACAATGATAGAGCAACTCTGCTGGATATACATGTTAGCAAAAATGAAGTATGATACAACCCCAGATTCTGTAATGACAAGAGAAAGATATTTGAATGGGCCTGGCTGGATATTAGAAAGTTATATTGAGTTGTACCAGTACCATTATATGAGCAAAATGAAATATTGATGACGTCCATAGCCTGTTATGTGCAATGCACTTAGTGCTTGAGTCTCACCCTCGCATGTGGCCACTTGGCACCTCATTTATATTCTGTTTGAAATTATATAAATACAGAGTCATAGTAAAATCTGCCCTTGCTGGATATTCTGTCCATATTCAATATGTTTAGAAGACAACTTATTTATTTCCAGGGTTATCTATCCCCCTCCAATATTCAGTATCAGACAAAACAAAGATTACGTGAGTACCAGACTGGAAGCCATTAAGTTATTCCAGTGTTATGGCAGTGGGAACAGCTGCCTTGACAGAGCTAGGATAGAATTGGTTTTGATAAAGTTCAGGAAAACACAAGGAGGATAGCTGTCTCATGAAAAAACACATTCGACACACGTTCAACCATCCTGCAACGCACTCTGAGCAGGGACATCTTTGAAAAGGCTTCACAGAAGACTTTGGATGCCATTCAGTTTTCGTCTGAGCCTGAAAACGTGTGTCTGTCACAGACACAGCAGGACTCTGTTGGAAATGATTCCCTGATGATCCATTTTCTCCTTCATTTGGATTCATTAGGATGGAGAAAGACATCTGCTGGATTCAGATGCAGAGGAAGTGTCTTAAGTGATTAGATGTTTGATTAGACTGGAATGTGGATAAAGAACACATTGGATCAATTAGTATGAGTGACTAAGCTTAAAGCTGGTCTATGGGATAACTATGGAATACTCTGTTCATAGGTCCACACTACTTTTACATCTTGATGAAGATGAACCCAAAAAACTTTCCTGGGCAAATGACAAATTACGATTCCAGTATGCTCCAATGACATCAACCAATCAGGACTGCCGACATTTAGCTTTTAACTCAACAACATTTCAGTGGAATATCTAGCAAAAGATACGTTCACATTCCTGGACGATGTGAATATCTGTCACTAAAGCTGGTGTTACTCAGACCTCAGACCAAACAAGTCCCCACAATAGACCACCTAAATGACATCAACTTCCTTGTTCGTCTCGAAAAAGAGCAGGATCCCATCAGTGGCTGCCAAACAGTGAGGCCTGCGAGTCAGACACCAACACAAGTGTAGATAACGGAGGGGAACGTTGTTCAAAATTCTAAGAGCTGACGCTATCTCTAATCGTGCTGACAACAGATTAAATAAAGAAATAACTGTTCGTGTTTACCCAGGGAATGTGAGTGAGTGCACTTCTCTTTGATCTGCTCTTTCTTCCAGGATGGAGTCGGCCTTTCTGGTAGCCTCTCAGATGGTATGGATGAGGTGTTGATGGTCCTAGTTTTTGCGGGGAGTTGTTCAAAAGCAACTGCCAGAGTAAGATATTCCCTCCTGTGCTAGTTTTGCCAACCATAAGGAAACTCTCTTAACAGTAAGTGGAGACACATTTGGGCTAAATGTGCTGTCATTTCTTCCGTTTTTTTCTCTCTTACTGATTTTCTTTGCATGTTCTTTACCGCAGTTGATATTATCAACCATCCCTCTCTGCTGGGGATGTTCCAGTGGAGTGTCATGGTGGGGTCGCCAAACGCTTTGAGGGAGTGTCCAACTACTGCAACTGCTAGGTTGTGTCCTGCGGGAGGCTCTTGAAAGTAAACAGCCTGACACACGTTTGTGCACAGCTGACAGAGATGGCTTGTTTGAATGCATTAACACTACACACACATACATACACAAGCACATGGGCAAACACATGCATACTCTGAATGTACTGTATGCATACACACACACATACACACACAAACTATTCAGTTCTACTCATTGGCACATGTACGCTCACCCTCTTTTCTCACAAACACACATATACACACAAACACACGCACTCTCACGCATACTCTGAATTTACTGTATGCACACACACAGACACACACACACACACACACACACACATGCACTCTCCAGTTCTACTCATTTGCACATGCACTCTCCAACTCTTCTCACACACACACACACACACATATACACACAAACACATGGGCTCTCACGCATATTCTGAATGTGCTGTATACACACACACACACACATATGCACACACACTTGAACTCTAAGAACACACACACACACACACACATACACACACACACACTCCAGCTTTACTCCTCACCATATGCACACTCTCCAACTCTTCTTACACACACACACACAAACACACACAGACATACTTTTGAACTCATGAGCACATGCAATTACAGTCACACATGCAAAGCCAACTGAAGCACACGTGTGGAGTGAGAGCGCACCCATCGTCTCCCCGACCCATCCAACCGTGCACACCAACAGCAGCTGAGGAAAATAATTTGGACAGAATCTGGAGGCAAAAAAAAAACAAAAAACGTGTGCACTCTGAGAGAGAGAGAGCGAGAAAGAGAAAGAGATAGAGAGAGAGATCATGATGCAGATGGTGTGCCTTAAGATGATAATGTTTCTAATAGCCTCGCCTTATGTAACAAACCGCAGCACGGTTTAGGGTTCGAGGCTTGTCAGTTGCTGTAATTGATAGGTATCTAGCAAGGTGAGATAGAGGGCAGAGAACTGGTATGAGCATTTAGATTTCAATAGAGCATGTTTTTTTTCCCACGAGTGTGCCCAGACATCATGAACCACTCTGAATTTGTGTGAATTTCAAAGTGAAAAGGACTAAGGCCAAGACGAAGCCTCCGATAGGTGTTTGGGAGCGGGCGCTGCGTTGTCACAGGTTCTCACTGAGCTCAAGTAGTCACTTGCTCCTCTGCACTGACCTCAGTGGCATGGCCACCCACATTCATGGAGTGTGTGTGTGTGTGTGTGTGTGTGTATGTGGGTTGTGGGGGAGGCAGGGGGACAAATAGGAGTCTGTGCATAACAGGTTACTCGTCAGGGGTGAGAGCGTGTGAATCTAGACTTGTATCAAATCAAACCACCTATTTACTGCATGTGGGTTGTGTAATGTGTTTAAAAGAGGTGTCAAAGAAACATGATGGTTGGGTTCATTTTTGGCTCTCTCACTGTACAGCACAGTACAACCAGACATAGGCTGCTGAGGCAGCTCCTCATATTTGCTTTGATGAGGGTGGAAAGTAACCAACCAAACCCATATTACGGTAAGCGACAACAAGCCATCAGTCTGCACCCTGTCAACTGGATACTGAACTGGAGGAGGTTGGATGGATCAGGTGAGCATCGGATGATGTAGAGACGCAATGAGGAGATGAAGGAACGTCCTGTCACGCTCTGTCTTCGTATACAGCAGGTAAGCCCTGAGACAGAATCACCTAGTGAAATATATCGAATCACTTATCACTAATACATAATGACTAATACAATTTTTTTACACCTTCTTTATTATTATTATCATCTTATTAACAGTTTTTTTATGTCTGCTAAATGTTATATAAATGTTATATATTCCCTCCATAGGTCCATCCATCCATCCATAGGTGCTGACACTATCTTACCATTTTTAAGTTCAGACTATGTAACCTGTTCACCCGACTAAAGATGGTGTTGTAGGTGTATTTGTCATTGATTTACTGCAGTCTATGGAGGCAGCTTCATGCCTTGAAATTTGGCAGGGGTTTGGGAAGACCTTGTGGGCATTTTTAAAATGAGCTCTTCCCTTCAGAGGTAAGCAGGGAGATGAGGAATGACACAGAAAATGAGTTTGACGAGCCTGCGTAAAATACTGCGTGAGCTACTCCTGATATCTGAATGGGTAGCGGCGCATCAGAAGAGGCTAGTCGCACACAGCACTCACGTGCAAGCTTATCAGAGTCAGATGGAACTCGTTTTGAACAAAATACGCTGTCAAAACTTGAGTGACCCTTTGGCTAAGGCATGTGAGACTGAGGGTTATGAGGTGTAGCCAAGAGATAAAGCAAACAACAAGCTCATCACTTGTCAAGGGTGATGTTAATGAAAACGCAAGAAGCTTTAATTAAAAGAAACTTCAAAAGGAGCCATAGTTTTGAGGGTAGGTTACCCCATTCTTGTTCAAAGTATGTGATGTTTTCCTATCTCACCTCCGGGTACAAAAAGCCACAAGGAATCTACAGACAGACTGAGCCAGGAGCTCCCAAGCATTCATATTTAATAAAACACATTAGCATGTTTCCGAATGCAAAGACAAGGGAAAAATGTGCAAGGTAATTCACAGAAAGAAGAAATCTTTTGCATCTTATAAAATTAAAAAAAAATGTAATGCTTATTTATGCTAATTTACCAGGTCAGACATTAATCAGACACCATTATGAGGGGCCAACAATAGAAAGCTTGAGGCCCATTTGGAGAGAATGCAGTCCCACTGTGAAACAGAGATATTGAATTATTTTCCATATTTATGAAGTACACTAGCCCTCTGCTGTTAAAAAAGAGTGCTGTTCAATAGGAAAAGGGAGCAGTATGTCATTATTCTCTGGGAGGCATAGGAGAAATACAGGAGTTTGGCAGTCAAATCCAAACAAGAGAGGGAGAGAAAAAAAATGCATTAAAAAGCAGCAAAGTTGCACCCGCAGTCCTGGGAAGGCCAAACAAAAATCCTGCTATGCTGTATTAGTCCAGGGATGCTCCTTTGGAAAAAGTTACGCAATTGGCCTTTCCCGCTCACCAGATAGAAGAACAGCGGAGGTGCAACTGCCATGCATAACAGAATCTAAAAGAGTCTGGAACAGGGGCCCTGAGCACGCCTCTGTGTTATAACTGAGGAGAGCATCAATAAATTTCACCTTTCTGGCCAACTGAGTCATCCTCTTTCCACTGATATAAGAAAAAAAATTTAAACCTACCTGAGATTAACATTATGTACAAATGTACGACAGCTGGCCTTTGATGCTACAGCAAGGACAGATAAGTTTTTCTGACAGTGAAATTGACAGATTTCAGGCACGCTGGAGATTGAACCTACACATCACAAGGCTGTCACAAGCGCCATGGCAAGAAGGTGTAAATCTTTGTCTAGCAAGTATTTAAATAATTGGGGAGACGGGGGGGACGGGGAGGGCACCATTCTGACAGAAAAAAAAGCTTGAGAGTTCTCCATGAATCACTTTCCGGAGTTTTACATGTGCTTGCGCTTGTGGAGAGCATCAGGCTGAGACCTAATCTAGAAAACCAAATCTGAGGGGTGGACACAAACCAGATGAGATGACCTTGTCTTGCCCCCAGATATCTCTCTGAATAGGCGTACCAGTCATTGCATTAGCCTTTGGCTACAGTCATGTTTATAATTGGATGTCGTGAGATGTAACCACTCGTAGCAACTATCTGCAAGACACTCAAATGGGGTTCTGAAGAACTTGTCAGAAACACGAGAGAGAAATACTCAGACGTAATGGACTGATTATATTAGTCACTCTTAGTTATGTTTTGCGTCACATTACAAGATGGAAGATTCAAGCTACTAGATAATTAAGGCGCACGGATCGGTCAGCCATCGTCTACAGTGTGTCTGGCCCCCAGCACCAGGCTGCCATCTCTCAGACGGCGCAGAGACAACTCATCAGAGTCTGTTTTTCTTTCCACCCATCTTTCCTTTGAATTTTGTCTTTCCCATCTCTTCTTTTTTTACACACAAAGACACTTACCAGCTCTCACACTAACTCACAGATGTACACACACACACACGTATATACACACACACACGTCGATGCAGCAGCATGTCCACTGACATCTCTAATTGGGAAAGTGTGACGAGTGGCATTCCACAGACACAGCTCCTGGCAGCAACTTTAGCCATGACAGCAAGATGGACATTAAGGAGAGTCACCCCCCACTCCCACTCCTCCCCAAACTACCACCACCACCACCACCAGCCCTGTACATCTCACACCCACCCATGTGTGCGCACACACACACACTCACACACACACACTCACACACACAGATTGCAATCCAGAAGCAGTGCTCAGTGACCTCTGAAGTCTCAGCCTTGTCTTGAGAGCCAAATGTCAGGATGGAAAGAATTACGTCACTTTTTTCAACTGCCGCATGACAAAGAAAAGGAAGAAAAAATCCAGTCCAGCCTGATAGAGTCTTCTCTTCAAAAAGTAAAGGTCTTTGCTGTGGTTTCATTGTTGCCTTGTTTAGTATTCTCTGCTCCTTGGTGCTATGTGGACAACCAGCCTGCATTTCCACCAGTTATGAATACACAAAAGGATGCATTCTCAGCAGAGGATGTTGGCATGCCCAGGCCGTTTGCATGCAGAATGGAAGGATAAGGACAAATGACTGAGGTTCTGTCAAAATGGTCAATCTGTAGCAGAGTGACTGGTCCAAACAAGCGAGTCTATCATAGGCCGAGTATGTTGCTGCAACCCTGAGGAGCAGTGAAATGTGTCTCTTCCCCACCCTTCATCCCTGCTCTGCTGAGCTCTCTTAAACCATGTTAATACCCACCTCTTTGTCTGATAGCATTGCTTAATGTGTTGCCAAAGAGGTCAAGCAGTTGGGAAAAGCTATTGCCATTTGTCATCAAAGTTAGCTTGAGTCCTTTCAGGTGACCGCTGACTTCAAGGGTCTCCATAACCCCTCATCGCACCCCCATCCCACCTCACAACACCCTGTCTGCATCACATGGCATCCCACTGGACTGTTGAAGGCAATTATGAAGGACTGGCTTTAACTTGTCTCCTAATGGCTGAGTGGAAGCAAATATGGACCCTTGTCTCACACAACCAGATCACAGAAAAAATAAAAACATTTACACCAGATCACAGAAAAAAAACTAAACTTCTCCTGGGCCAAAGATAAATTGCCCAGTTTTTCTTTATCAAAATACATTATTGGCACACTCAAGGGTTCAGAGTATGGGACCCTCCGGGAGGATGCTGAGAGCATCTTGGAAAGTCGTTAAAAGTAATCCACGACTTCTCTCTCCAGGAAACCATAAGTGCTTTATAATGTTGGAGAACTTGCTGACAGTGCAAATGCACGGCTCAACATTCTTGGTTTCTTTAAGATGCTGGCTTGCTGGATCAAAGGCATTCTTGCTGAAGAATGGACAGTAGCTCTGATTTACACCGGCCTCTTGTGAAATATTGGCTCTGTTATGTAACGAGAGTTTAGACTACACCGGAGTACCTCCGTGGTCCCGGAGTCACAACATTTATATTAGCCCTGACGGACGATAAATCGTACACACCTGGAGGAATGAAAATCACTCAGTTTGAACTTTACTTTCTGTTTTTGTCCAGATCAGTGGACCATCTTTATTCAACAGGAATGAATGTGCAGAATCGATTGATGATGTGATCTATCTCTGATGGAATGGGTCAGAAATGTTCAACAGGCCTTGAGTTACCTGGTTATAACCAAAACTTGACTGAAATCATGCTGAGTGTTCTCATGCAGAGGAGAATCTTAAATCAAAGCCAGTGATGGTGCATGCAAATATCATGCTTTTAGAAAAACTCCAGTTCGACAACTTCACCGGTTAATGGGCAAAACAGCCTCTGTGATAATGCATTATAATGCTTGCTTTAGTAAGGGCAATTTGGCTGCATCTGATATGAGTTGCTGTTTTCCGTCTCTCTCTCTTTTTCTCCCCCTTTCTCTCTCTCTTTCTCAATCATCTTTTTTTGTGTCCACTGGTTATGATGAAAGCCAAATGGCAAAACCAAGGACAAATGATTATCAGCAATAATTCATTGCAACCCAGATTCCTGGACGAGTTGGACCTGATAAACCCCCAGGTGGACGTTGCCTTAGTCGACTCCCCTGACCTCCCCTGATCCCATGTGCAGCAGAGCTGATATAACCAACACATGTGGAGTTACACAATGAAGGCCAACCATACCGACAATCAAACTAAAATCTCTAATTTTGATTTACCTAAATCTTCATTCTGTAGCTACAATTACAAGTGCAGTCAGACATGCAGGATGACAATGTTTTTTGTTTGTGTTTCCTGTATAAATTTCCAACCAACTCTTATTATATTTGAACTAATGTCTTAACAAAACACTCTTGAGAGGGAGATCACCCCTTCAGTCTTCACAGAGGAAATACTAATTTACTGTTTGGGGACAGACTGCTACCACTTTATTTCCCTTTCTTTTTTCCATTCTTTTCCAGTGTCCTCAGAGAATGGAGAACAAGCGAATCATGAGGAGATATTAACTGAATGTTACAACAAGTGTCAGGTAATTGCTTTGACAGGTGACATACTATGGACCGCTGGAAAAAGTGAAGTGCTTCCGAGGAGTTCCCTATTTGAAGAAAATGTGGTGGTGTTCATGCTAGCTGATGTCATAGGTTTTTGGTGAAGTCAGATCAAAAAGTACTCTAATCATATTTATTCCTGCTCATGTCATTTAAAAAAAAAATACTTAGCATAAAACCTTGCTTGAAATCTTTTTCTTGAAATGCTCTCCTTTAATCTCGCTGTCGAGACAGACACATTGGAGCATTTGAGCGGCAGCTTACGGGGGTGTGAGCTTTGAAGCCAGAGAGCTGACACTACCAGGAAGCATGTCAGTTTGGGGATTATCTAAGTCAGGTGAACATTACTGCTTGATCATATATCTGCCACATCATTAAGCATTACACCAATTGTGCAAATGTGACAGGCAAGCCTCTACCTTGCACTGATAAACTCAAAAAAATGACTGATATTACTCACGTGCCAGATGGAAGTGAGAAGACAGAAAGAGAGAAGAGTTGCCTTTAGACATGCATTATTTATTCAGCAATTTTACAATCCTTTTTGTCTTTTTTATGAGTGAGTGAGTGAGTGAGTGGGCTTTTGTGTAGTGAAGTTGTTGTAAGCAGTCTAGACCTTGCTCTAGACAGCACAATGTTATCTTCACAGTCAGTACACCTTAACTTTTAAATTGCACTGAATGCAGGTGTCAACTTATTGATCAGATGTAATTTGTTGTTCATGGTTTAAGTTGTGGTCTTTTATGGCTCAAGATTACTTTGAGGAAAACAGGTATTACTGCATTCTGCTTTTTATCAGTTACTGTATCAGCAGCCCGTGTCTTGAAGAATTTTACTCTTTTTAACATATAACAACAGTGGAAATTTGAAGGCAAGGCAAGCTTACATGTGGGATGGTGGTAAAGAAACCTGGCTAGCGTGCAAGTACCTGAAAAGTTGTGGGTTTTAATCCCAACTGCCACTGTTGTGCCCCTAAGCAAGGCACTTAACCCTAAGTTCCTCTAGGGGAGATTAATAGTTGACAATATGTAAGTCGCTTTGGATAAAGGCGTCTGCTAAATGCATAAATGTTAATGAATATGTGCATATATAGCACATTTTATACACAAAGGAATTTCAATGTACTGTATTATAATGAAAGCAGTAAAATAAAAGTACAGTACACGAAAGAAAGTAAAAGCACACAATAGAATAATGGCATAAAACAATTATCATAAGTACAGAGTATGTACTTACAGAGTATGTACAGAGTATAAAAAGAAAGATAGGTGAATCATTATAACAACAGTGCAAATTTGACACATCTTGTCACCTTTTATCCCCTAACAGTGATATCACTCATAAATATCATCCTTGCTATGTGTTCTAAGTCGAAAATCTGTCACATCAAACAAGATGAATGAATGTTTTGGTGGGAGTCCTCAGATGTCAGACTCCTCTTCCAGGTCAGATGCTCCATGCTGTGCACAGTGGGGCTGGAAAACTCTGAGTCCCTTCCAAAATGAAGGAGAGAGAAAATTTGTGTGTGTGTGTGTGTGTGTGTGTGTGTGTCTGTGTGGTTGTGTGTGTGTGGGGAGTGTATGTGTGTGTTTGTGTGTATGTGTGTGTGTGTGTGTTTATGCTGCAAACTCCAAACACTAATCTTGTCCTTTGGCCTACAAGTCTCAAGGCGCCGTGCATGTGCGTGGGAGTTCAAAAGCAAGGAGCCGAAGGAGTCAGATTTGCTCATTGTCCCAAATGAAAGCAATGGAAAATTAACAGCTGGGATGGGAACGTGTCTGTAGTCACTCCTCCGGCTAGAGGCTTGACGCTGAAGATAAACAAAATCTGTTTGGGAGCGTAGGAGGCGTCGTTATCTTCACACTTATTTAAAAGGAATAACATCAGAAGTTCGTCCTCCAGGGTCTTGCCTCAGGGAGCAACTGCTCTAGCAAACCTGCATGAGGTGGACGAGAAAGATTAACTTATTGCATCACAGACACATTGAGTGGCTGGCCACTGTTTATTAGCTGGTGCTGAAATAAAGAGATTTACCTGGGTTGACTTTGAGACAGCCTCCCAAACAGACCTATCTGAAGGTATGATGGTGTTGATGGTGGTGGGGTGGGGGTGGGGGTCTGCACATAGAGCTGCAAACACATTGGTGACAGAGAAGTGAGAAGTGGCCAAGCTGCAGCCACATAGACGGCCTACGTAACTGAGGAGACTGCAGCAAGCTTTGTGTGTGTGTGTGTGTGTGTGTGTGGAGGGGGGTAGGGTGGGGTGTCTGCACTGAGGTAATCAAGAGATGAAGTGCAGGACTCGCCAAATCACACATCACATTATAATTGTAACCAGAGAGGACGACCTGAATGTTTTTCACCTCCCACCAATGAACAGAAAGCAACCCACCACCACCCCTCTCCTCATCCCACCCACCTCTCCAGTGAAAAAGCCCAGTTGATGGTGGACAACCGGGAGATGACTGACACTGTGTCAGTCTGTATGGAAAGTTTGCACTTTACTGCCAATGTACCATTGATTCCCACGGACTTGTCACCATCCATTATACGTCTGGCCTTTCTCCACCTTCAAATACACGCCTGCACATACACACACACATACACACACACACACACACACACACACACACACACACATACACACACAGACATGGGTGAGGAGAATTTGATTTGCAGGGCCTCTCCATCCTGGAAGGGGGTGCTGTGCTGTGGTGGCAGCATCAGTTTTGGGGTGAGGTGGGAATGTGATTTGGCGCCACAGTGACAGAGCTTCCCTAAGCAGGCAGGAGGCACACATTGGCCATGGTCCCAGACTCAGGCCCAGGTAGGGTCAGGAACTCTGACAGTGAGCCACAGGGACAAGAGAAAAAAACACACCCAGCGCCAGGCTGTCTGAAGCATTGCAGCACTAGAGCAGGGCACCCCCTCTGCCTACCGTTTATAGAGTCCTTTGTATGAATAAATATTATTCTCAGATAGAGAGGCAGACAGCTCAAAAGAGAGACCAAAAGCATGGAAATTAGGCTATGGGTAAATTAGGCTAGATTAGGCTAAATTAGGCTATGGTTAAACCATGGCACAAGAGAGCTGTGAAAGGGAGAGTGTGTGTGTGCTAGAGAGAGAGAGAGAGAGAGAAGGCCTCACTCTAAGAAAAAATAAATAAAACACAATTACTCTAAACACTAGTGATCGATTTTGAATGAAATGTTTAGATAAGTGATGTCCCAAGGTGAATGTTGATTACGGAACACACATAAATCTGTGAACCAAAGACTGTCCGATCACGAGACGTCTGCGCTCATACAAAGACCTGCAGAGCTGTCACAGGCATGTTTTTCGGCCTCACAGGAACACACCATCATCTGGATCCGATGAATCCATTTGTGTTCAGACTCTCTGGACAGTGCACTGACGTCTGTTAAATGTTTTTCATGCTTTCAGACCGCGCCAGGGTCCAGTCCGTGCAAATCAACCTTTAACTGTCTTCAACTTGTATAACGCTGGCTGAGGAATGTGTCTGCATGGTACTCTGCGCTTGTGTGCGTTCTCACAGTGATCAGTTCCTTGGTCATCCCTGCATCCTGGGAGCAAAAAAATGTTGTGTGCCGCAAATCATTGCATGATGCACAATAGGTGAGATCTCTGGTGTACGAGCCAAAAGAAACATCTGCTCTCACTGCCTTTGTGTCTTCTCTCTTTACTTGTAAATAATGCTTTTATGCAATCATAAAAGTGGCAAGTTACATGTCAATATCAATGGCGGGTCAGACAAGCTTGGAGCAGAACAGTACTGTATTGTCCAATGTCCACATGACAGTAAACATCAGTGTCTAAGCACTTACAGATTCATCTGTTTGAGATGACAATGTGTTTCTGAGGGCAAAGAAGTGCTGAGATGCGACACGAAATAGGCAAAATCTCTCAAGGAAAGCAGTTGGTTATGCAAGTTTCCAGATTTTATTGACATATTTGCAAAGCTGCACATCGACTTCTGTGCCGCTTTTGGAAATGGATGTCGGGCGCCAAGGACATTTCAGTGATAAAATGGCCACTGGTTTTTACAGCTCCGTCGTTTAGGAAACACTGTTACACACAAGACGGCAGTTAGGAGGCGGGTGGCCTGGTGGCTGGGACAGATGAACGGATGAATGGATGGATAACGAAGGGAAAGATAACATGCCTTCCTGCCTTCTTTAAATACACTCATCCATTGATCTGTTTGTTTGCGCCCACTACGGTGCCATGTAGACACAAAAAGAAGAGAAAGCGAGAGAGAGAGAGAGATGAGGGAAACGAGTGAGCAATAGCAGCTGGAAATAAATGAGGCGAAAATCTCGCCACCTGATGTCTCCCGCTAAACCTGCCGCATTCTATGATGGAAATGAAGGAACAAACTGTTATGCACATGACAAACAGCGAAGATGAAGACAAATCTCCACCTGCTTTTCAAGCAGTACATACAAACACACACAGACACAAGCGGGCAATGCTTTTGTGTAGAGTCAGTGCATGAACCCGTCTGAACGTCTGGGTGTCATGGTACATTACTCACTGGGCCACAAAGTGCTTGAGCATCATCTTGTATTTACACAGGCACCCATTACGCAGGTATTTGTGTAATTGTTTTGAAAGGTGAGCAGGTTTTATGTAAGTGACTGAGTAGACTACATACTTACCTCCTGGGTCCTTAGCAGAACACGTGTTAGAAGACCTGAAGCAGTCGGAGGAGTGTTGTCAGGGATTACCTCACTCCCTTTTCACACCTGGTAATGAGGCCTTGGTCTATCAGATCTAGCAGTGTGTGTGTGTGTGTTTAAGGAAAGACTGAAATTATTATTAGCTGTGCTGGAAAGTGATTCATAGCTGTCTTTGTGTGATCAAACAATGGCCAGCTTTGTTTAGCATAAGGAGTAAACACATCCTGAGTCACAGAATTCACTGTAAATCTCTGTGAACATCTCTGCAGTTTCTTATAAGGTGATGTGAAAGAGTAGGGCAGATAAAATGAGGCCTGTTCCTATGATCAAAGCATATTTACAGCCTGCTTGTGTCTGTCAGCTATTTGTATAACTGTCATCAGTAACAAAACTCATAAGAAGTATCGTTCATCAGATAGCTTAAGTAAGTGTTTAATTAACCCATTCATTCTTTAAGTATCAGTAAGCCTAATGGCTATTTTGGAGTGCAAAGCAAACAGCTACAGGCAATGGTCTTGACTGGAGTGCTGTGGGGTGATGGGTTGGGGTTGGGGTTGGGTAGTGGATCTCACATCGTCAGACACAAAAAAGTGTGAGGTGTGGAATGTACTTGAGCTATTTTGCAAGTCTTTACTGTAAAGCTTTGCGGCGTCCATCTGTGTCTTGAGTCAGGTTGAAGGTATGCCAGTGTCACAGGCAAATATTTGGAAGCTCTGTTTGTCAAAATGCCTGTTTTGCAAGCCTTCTGGAAGTATTTAGTGTGTTAATGTGTGTGTGTGCATGTATGTGTGTGTGTATATATGTGTGTGTGTATTTGTGTATGCATGTGTGTGTGTTTATGTATGTGTGTGTGCACGCCTATTTTTGTGTGTGTGTGTGTACACGTGTGTGTATTTTTGTGTGAGTGTGTGTTTGTGTAGGCATGTGTGTGTATTTGTGTATGTGTGTGTGCATGCACATTTATTTGTGTGTGTGTGTGTGTGAAGAGTAAGGGCCAACAGGAGAGGGGAGGCTAGTGGCTTCCCTCAGTGGTCTAAGGAGTGCTGGGTGTGAGAAGATGTGGATGAGTGTACAGGGAACGTGGGCCCACCTCAGGCCCACAGAGACAGCCATGAACATCAGGCTCTTCAGATGAATGCAAACATCAGGTGAAGGACACATCAAACAAGCAGAGAGGACTGTGCATGAACTATGTGAATTTCTAACTGAAATGACTTACAGTGGGCCTGACATATTAGATACTTTTCCTTTTATATTAGATACTTTTTACATTTAAAGGACACTTTTTTCAGCAAAGGGGACTGAAAATGTCAGCGGTGCTATTTTCCAAATTAACATTTTATGGGAAATAGAGGAAAGAGACTTCACCCACCACCACCCCCCCCCCCCCCCCCATCTACTCCCCAGTCCTCATCTCAATAAGCAGTTTCATAACCGCCAGTGCAATGGGCATGTGAATATTATGTCTTAATATGAGGTATATCGAACTATGCTCATGGAAAATGTTCTCGGGGCTGCAGTAAAAGGCTTTCTATCGAGGGACCTGACAAGGAGTTACACTGCTCGTAAAGTCTGCATAGTCTGGCAGCTTGGTGAATGCATGCTGTATGCCTATCAGTTGAAGCACTCGTGGAAAATGAACTGGTGGTCTGCTCGGACAATGAACAATGAAAAAAAAAATGAAAATGAAAATAAACATAATCTGGGGTATCTAACACACAGTGGCCGAGCCGTGACACCCTCTCTTTACTACTTTTTCCATCACGTTTCTCTTTTTTCTTTACAAAAAAAAAAATCTTACATAACAGCAGACGATGGAAACACATGGATGATGTAGCTGCTGTTGAAATGGGACATCGTTGTTCTAATCTCAGAGAAGACTCACCTCCGTCGGTCACATGGCTGCAGCAAGCCATGAGCCTTGTGCTGCTGCTGCTGTAAGGCTTCTGTAGTGTGAAGAAACCCCTAGGGGGCTTTAACACTGACCTCAGATCAGAAGCATCTTGCACCTTTGCACCCGGCCAAGTGGAGACCTCATCATACTGTGTGCCTGTTTTCTGAGGCAAACATTTGTCTCTGGAACAAACAACGCAACACTAGTTGGCATCCAGCGATCCACCCACTGACTTTCGCTGACAATGAGAAATGATGCGATTATGAGTAATAACACATTGTGAAGTACACGCTTTTGAAGACTAAAGGAGATAATGAGACCAATCCATATTCTATGACAGTTGTTTTGTACCCACACACTGAAGACAGAAAGAACAACAAGTGCAAAAAAGGCAAAAGTAACAAAATACTACCCAAAAAATCATGTTGATGTGATTTCAGAACTCTCTGAGCCCAAGGCGTATTCAAATAAGATCTTTTAAACATGTTATTTTTTATATATATATCTTCTCAGAGGTGGCCCACGAAATTCTCATGCTTTGGAGTAGCTTCTGTGTGCCATTAATATTTCTATGAAGTAAACAACCTAAAAGTGCATTCCAACACTGTCCAGATGTAAATATTCAGTGAGAAAAATAAAACCTTGTGTGTCCTGAAAAAAAAAATGAAAGAAAAAAAGAACACGCAGCTGACATTTGTCTCTCACTTCGTCTGTCTGTTCTTTTAGTCAATAGTAACTCTGTGTGGTGAAAGCCACACTAAGTGATCCTGCAGAGAGGAAGCCGGTGGTCTGGAGGCCGTCCGACAGAAAGGCAGACAGGTATGCCAATAATGTACAAGACAAACACAAGGGTCGCGTTACCAGAAGTGGACTACAAGAGGTCTGTCAAGTGCCCTGAAGAACTCTTCCCCCCACTACATAAAGGTGATAATATTACCATCCTGAAAAGACCAGACAGTGAGGAGAGTGGATGAGGTAGAATAGAGATATTTGTGATGCCGTGTGTGTGTGTGTAACCAAAAAAGGCAATGGGCCGTGAGAGACACAGAAGTGCGCTGTTGTTCATGGGGTGACGGGATGGACTTCAACTAGACTTGGAAAGACAGGACAGGACCAATCCCTCAGGGGTGAGGGTAGGCAGGGAAGGGCATGTCCCAGATGTCTACTACCAGGTAAATAGGTGTGTCCTTATCGTGGCTAGGGTTTATGTTGGCATGGCATCCACAAACCACAACCTCCTGTTTGCATTTCTCAATGAACTGGTGTCCAGGAAAAACTACTTTATTTAGAATAATAATAACAAAAATAATAATGGTAACAAAAAATCTCAATAACAACAAGGTGCTGAACCGGAGCAGTGGAACTCTTCTTTTTCCAAAGGGCTGAAAGTCTATGGCTAGTCATAAAAACAATCAGAGTCAGACCACTGAGCTACTTTGAGTAGCCTCTGGGTACATTGTGTCCTCTGCCTGCCGACATGTCTCTGATGAATCAGGGTCCTTTTCAGCACATGTGCCCCATATGCCAATCTCTGACAGGGCCGCGGAGACGGGATAGCAGATGCCGCCGGTCTGGGTCGAGTTCTGGTTCCTGGAACATGCCCTGCATGCATGGGCCCAAGATGTAGTGTAACTCACCAAGGGGAAAAACATTGCGCTTCGGTGTACATTGTTGGATTTATGGACACTGTTTGACACAGTGCGGTACGGATGTTGAAACAGATGACATTCTTCCCAGGGGAAAAAGGACTTTCGAAGACTCGGCAGACAGCTCCCTGCAGGGTTGAATTTTACAGAACATTAAGGATCATCTATGTTAGTGAAAATGTAGCGTCACGAGTTGACCTCTCAAAACTGACAAGAAAAACATTGCCTTGATCCTCAGAGTTTTTTTTTTTTTCCGGATCCAGGACGTTTTCTTTCATCTTAAATGATAAACAGCCAAATCAAACCAGTTAACTAAAACAACCACTGTTTGCTTGATTAAAGGAAAGAAGCTATCTTCTTTTCTTTTTTTTAATAAGAATTATAACAGCATAACATGCTGTATAACAGCATAACAGAGAGCAACCTGTTCCTGGGCTGCCAAGGCTGGCATGAAAGCATGATTCAGGCTCCCGGTGAGTCTCTCTGTGATGTGTCACTCAGCATGCTCTCATGGTCCCCATCTCTGGAAACCAGTTTAACAAACCCCTACTCTTCTGTGATGTTTTGCTCTATGGTATTTTTGCCAAATCAGAGCCAAAGCGCTTGTATGCTGTCTTGAATTATTTATTTTTCTTGCAGATGAAGCCCATTCTTTTCCTGGAAATGTTCCTCAATAGCCTCCCTTGCTTCTTTCCACCTGGGATTCCATTTTGATTTGTCTGTGACAGGTTATTCATTGATGTTTTGTGATGTCTTTTTTTATTATGCATCCACGCTGGTATTACTAGTATTATTCAGTGAAGTGCATTTTCTGCATTTATGGAAATTCACGAAAATGGCATTAATTTGAGCAAATTCATGTCTCATGGTGTACCTTTCTGTGACAAAACGCCTTGCAGACAGTAACAGAGTAGAGGTTTGGGGGTTGAGGGGGCAGCTGGCCTACACAGCCATGTTCAAGAGAGGGAGAGAGATTCAGGCTGTCTCCTAAATATCGTACTGCCTGCTGCTCGTGGGCTGGCCTTGATTTAAAAGTATTCTATTTTTGGTCTTGTTGCCATTGCTGTTGATGATGATGATGATGATGATGATGATGATGATGATGATGATAAAACCCCCTCCCCTGCCATTCCCTCCTGATGTATTTGAGATATATCATGCATCCCCTAATCTTATGCTTTAGCAAATCTGTTCACTATGGTTATGTCAGTATTCAACTGAATCTAGAATTTTAGTTTAGAATTGGTGAGCCAAAGAGTAATTCCAACCACCCAGAACAAACGAAAGAGTGTTTTCCAAACCAGAAAGCCCTCACATCTGGTTCACTTCACTGTCAGTCCCACCAGTAGTCTTTACTGTGTTATGCAATATTTACACGTTTACACCTTATGTAATGGTCTATTTAGAGAAACGAATGCGCTTTACTTACATTTAAACAGGTGAGTTTGCCCAGAGTATACATTAGGTGTGTAAACAAAAACTCTGCAAAGTCCCACCAAAAATTAGCACCAAAAATTGTTTAGTGCAGACAACAACATCTCTCAGCACTGTGTGAGCATGTAATGGTCGACTTAACTGGATGCATCTGGCATTTTGAAAAGGATACCAAATATGCCTCTTCTTGAGTATTTGAGCCAGACTTCTGCTTTCAAGACGGAAGTAGAGCAGGAGCTGAAAGATGCTTTTGTTCAAAATGCCTTGTTTACATTGTGAGTGAACACATAGGCTAATCTCTTGCATCCGGATTTAGGGGCAATTTGCAGCGAAACTCTACTGAAGGACTTCCCACAAGACCGCAGATGTTTCCGAACCATTCTCCTAATACATCTGCAGAGATATGTTTTTCTTTTGCAAAAAAGACATTTTTTAAAAGGGCCCTTATGAAACACAACAGAGGGCTGCACTGTGGAGAGGAATCTAGAGACAAATCCAGCAAATGCATCCAATTAGGGGCTTTTGGACCATGCCAAGGCTTTGGTTACGTAAGGTTCTAGTCTATCTTATTACCGAGGTGTGAATTTTGGATCTGATATAAGGTGAAATGCTTCTGTCCATGATCTTCTCTCAAGGCCATCAACCGTATGTTATTAATGACTTACGGAGACTTTTGGAAGGGGAGATAGAAGCAGGCAAGTATGTGACCACCAGATGTTGAAGACATACCACAAGTCCTTAACAAACTCCCTGCATAGCCTCTCCTGCTGTGAACAGACTCTACAATATGGAGAAAATGAATGCCCTGTTGTAAATACACACTCTGTTTAATTCTGTCATTGTAAATGAACTCGTTTTACTCAGTTGTCTCTCGCATGCAATCTCAGCCCAGTGTCATGCCTGTAGCATGTTTGGTGTGTAGAGATTACATAAAAAAAAAATAAATTTGGCAAATTAGCTTATTTGTAACATTCGTTACAATACATGTAGCAATATGTAAATAAGGATATTTTTAAGTTTCTAGTGTGTGAAGTGTATTTCGTCACCTTTTTTTGGAGCTATAGGCTACTAAAGCAAAGCTTAGCTAACTGAGGTGGAGCCAGGTGGAGTGTATGTACACAGACAGGTATGTAACCCCTCTGCTATAGACGGCAAATAAGCTTATCACCCCAAAAATGGACTAGCCTCTCTAATGCTATTTTTTTTAAGTAAAGAATCATTGCTTGTGGAATCTGTGCCATAGGCCCGGGGACCTGGGTTTGGTTCTGGTCTGGGGTAATTTCCCAATCCTTGTTCATCTCATTTCCTATCATATCACTACTATTCTATCTGATAAAAGGCAAAAAAGCTCAAAAATGTATATAAAAAAGAACAGAATAGACCGTCTAAAATGCTCTATTTTGAGGGCAAAGCTCTTTTTAGTTACTGTCCCTGCCTCTGCCTTAGAACTCAGCCCTTACACTAACATTCAGCCTATGGAAAGTGTGGGAGGGACTGACATTAACAGACCCAGACCCTGAATCAGTGAATTTTTGCCTTCCAAAAGCGTCCGATGCCAGCGGAGGAAATTAGAGTTACATAACTGAATTTGAAAGAGAACATGCTAATGAACTTAGGAGAGAGCAAAGACTGTCGGATTGGCTGTATCAACACAAAATGAGTGTCGCAGTCTGACAGCGCAGGGGAAAACTCATTAGATTGTCATCACCAAGGCACACGCCTGAATTTTTATCAGTGGAGCAGTTAAACCACGTAAGATGACATAAAAGTGATAGACGTAAGGTGTAGCATGTGTGGCAAAGCACATGAACGCGATTTGCCCGCATTGACCTTGGCCCTCAGGGTTTAAATAAGGTGACTCATGAGGGTTATGAGGACTTTTTTTTCCCTTTTTTCCTCCCTTGACTGTGTTCCTGAAGTCATTTAGCATCTGCCAGATACCCTCAAACCCCCCAACTCCCTCCAACACCACCCCCTAACCCCCCCCATCAGTCTCTGTTTCTGTCTGAGAGATTCAAAGAGTAGTCACCACTACAGGGCCACTGCAAATATTCCTCTTTTTCTTTCAAGTCTGTCTCGCCTCTGTGATTCAAATCCAGGCTGTCCATAACCCTCTTTTAAAAATGATTAACTGGAAACAATATCGAGAAAGGGAGTAAGAGGTGGAGGAGATGGAGGACGGGAGTGAAAGACTTAAGGGAATTGGAAAGGGTGGAAGGCATTTGGCTCTCGCTCCACCACTGGTAGTTATTTTGGTTTCGATAGCATCATACCATGAGTGTTGAAAAGCACACATTCCATCACATTTCCTCGTCCCGCAGACTAACGAGCTGGGCCTTGTGATTGGTCTCTACGCCTCTCTCGCTATTAGCTTTATCTGTGCCTGGACTGCCACTGAAGTATTTTGAAGTGAATGCCCCCAGAGGGCTCATTCGGCGAGATAGCATCTGGACTGGCTTAACCCAGGCCTCCATCCCAGCTGCCTGCATTCACACAGCACGCTCACAGGAAGGACCCAACGTAAGAAATGGTGAGGCAGGCTCGGACCAGTGAGGCTTGGCAGAGAGACAGAAGAAGGTGTCAAAACCAAAGCAAGATGAACAATCCAAGCCTTATTTTGTAGTTTTGTGTGTCTTGTACCTGCTTCAGCAAAAAGCTGAAAAAAGGGGACCTGTATACAATTATCGACATTCTATACTGTGTGTGTGTGTGTGTGTGTGTGCATGTGTATGTGTCTTTGCCTTGAGCTACAAAACAGACAACAGCATGGCTATAACCTTAGAATGTGATCCAACTCAGCTGCTTCAGCATAACCTGATGCTATCCAAAGGTATTCCACAAAAGACACTTTTTAATGTTTAAAAGTGGTCAGCACAGAGACACCCATGTACTGTTGGGACAAGAGGAACAAGGTGGAGTGCACCAAAAATGTTATTCCAGTGTTATGACTAAATTATAGGCTGTAATTAATGTTATTTTTGTTACACAGACATAGCACACGTGGACCAAATTTTTATGTGGTTTGATGGACAAGTGTCCACCCAACAATTTGTTGAACTAAACTTATAGACTAGTGGTATTTGATAGCTTTTTAATATGGTGGCCTTCAAGAGGAAAAAGAAATATTTTGCTATAAGTGGGTTAGAAGAGGATATATTGATGCTGTGTGTCGTTTTTGTTTGGGGCGGTGGATCCAAACCATAACGCTCGAAATTTGCCCCTCTGAAAGGCAGACAGTGGCAGGTCAAGTTCCAGACTTTCATCCATGATTTATGTGAAACTTCTTCTGCAGGCATGCATTCAGGAGTCTAAATCAACACTGTTATCCTATCCAATTGCAAAGGGAGAAATTACACTAAACTGTTCACCAGGGGAGCACAAACATTCTTTTGAGTGCAGGTCATGTATTCCCACCTTCTTGTCCCCCCTCAGAACAATGTCCACTCTATTCATAGTGTTGACTTCAGGTCAAGTTTCCTTGCATGTTGAAACCTTTCAGCCCACAGCCAATTAGGTCACAGACTGGCTTTTGGCCTTTTGCCTTTTGTGTGATTAAACCATGATCTTCTCCTGGCTTTGAATGACTCCAAACCTGACCAAGGCATGCGAGTCTGGACGGTCGTGTCCCAACATGTGCTATTGACAATGGCAGTGGTCAACAATGTTTGTCTATAGTGCTCAGATCTTACCCTGTCCTTTTAGATGTATGATTCACAACTCATTAGTCTAAATAGGTGACTATTTAGAGTATAAAAAGTTTTTGGTAAGAATTTATTTGAATTATAACACTGATATAACTAGGCTATAAAAACGTTGCGGCAGAATTTGAAAACTTTTCCATGTCATTCAAGACGATACCATTATATGCAAGCAGTTTTCAATACAATGATGGTGTTCAATACTATGATACTGACTGTCATATCACAAGACTAGACATTGAAAATGACCACATAATAGCTAATGGTAACATAGCAGTTTATTCCTGGTTGCATTAATTATAGGTCACATCAGTGCATAAACGATTAACGATTAACTCTTAACTCATAACAATTTCTAAATACTGGCAAAATGGAGAGTTCTGGTCTAGTGTTCTTTGATGTTTTAGTGACACTGAAGATCCTTGATGGTTCCTTTAAGGTTCCTTGATGTTTTAGTGAAAGTGATTACATAACTTGGTCAGCCTGCAGGAAAAAAGCGACCATTACAGAAAGTCAGTTGTCTATAGCCAAAGCAAGTGGCAATGTGGAGAAGAGACATCAAGTGCAATGGCAAATAGGTGGAGCCTTTTTCCCTTCTTATGCACCCAGACATCAGTAATGTCCCCAGGTGATCTGCTTTTGAAAATCGTGGACAACTCAAGATGAAGTGAGTGAAAAGTGAAGAGTTGGGAGGATGTAAAATCTCCTTTGTGTCAAAGTCTCAAAAAGAGGAGGCATTCTCTTTCAAGGAATGTCATTAATTTCCCAACCTGACAAGCTTTGCCGTGTGCCCTGTTCTGTGTTGCTTGGCTACTACTGATGATGAAGTGGGCAAGAGGAGCTCTTTGTTTCTAGAGAGATTCAGTTACTGACATACATTGGACAGTTCACATAGAATTGTAAATAGCTGTTACACACACACACACACACACACACACACACACACACACACACACACACACACACACACACACACGCACACACACACACACACAAATATACATACACACGTGCACACACAAATACACACACACACACACAAACACACGGTAATTGGATATGTGTAGGCCCAAAAATATTCATGTCCTCATATTGACTGTTCTGAGACTGATAGACCACTAGTCCACCAGTCCACAAGTCCTGCTTTCTCAGCAAGCACTAAATCTGCATAATGATGGCTGGCATTCCATCAGACCAGGGAATTGTGTTCCCAAGGAATAAGAGATGAGACCCCCTTCCTCCCCTCACACACCCACCCCAATCGTCCCAAGAGATGTGTACTGGCAACATGGCAGCTGGCTGTCCATCAAACGAACAAGATGTTTTTTTTCGCACCAGACTTGGGAAAAGGCACTGCTTCATTACAGTGGGTGTAAGTGCAGCTTGAGACCTTAAACCCTTGGGTTTTTGGGCTGTTTAATGCCCTTACAAGAACACCCCAGTCTGGCATACAGGAAATTCCAGCCGATCAAGACCAAGAGGTCTGCTGTAAACTGTCGGGCCAGAGTCAACAAAATGATGGACTCGAGGCAGCGGCCCACGGACCACTGCCGCTTTGAGTGTCAGTCAAGAAGTCCACAAAACACCCAGAGCTCATTTTGTTATAGACTGCTTCACATAAACAGGGAGAGGCTAAACAATAAGCACTTTGCACGGAACCGCTGGTCAGAGTTTATGACCTTTTTGCTGTGTGGCAGGTTATGTGGTGGTGTTACAAGTTCAGGGGGAGCAGAAACGTTTGCTTTGAACATCTCTGGGCTTTTAGTTTGTTTGTCCATTTGGGCTGTTGGACACTTGGCGAGAGCAAAGTTGAAGATCCTAGGAAAAGGAAAATCGTAGGACCAGACAGAATTGGGGGATCTCATAGCAACCAAACAAGCACTGTGGTGACAACAGGGACCTTTCCAAACCCAAAGCGAGTCCCACAAACCAATTTTTTTGAAGAGCATTGATTTCCAGCACGTCCACTGGCTCCATCAACAATTCCTTGTATCAGTCCTTGTATATTTGCTTTCCGGGCTCTCAGTGAAAGGTCTTTTTGTGTTCCACTCAAAATGGCACAAGCCACACCTTTGTGTGTGTCTTTTAAGCTGGAATGCAGATCAAACTGCTGTGTGTTTTTTTATGCCAAAGGTACTATTTGTCTCCAATAGAAGTGGCTGGACCGCAAGTTGTTCCACAAGCCAGCCAAAGTTACAGTGAGTATACACAGAATTATGTAATGTCATCTGTCAGTAAACTAAATAATGACAAAAAACAACAAAAAAGGCAAGTTGTCTTACATCTATCAGATTAAATCTCAGTGAAAAACACCTGTTCACATAAATTGCTCATAAACAATTTAGGGATTTCAAAATTTATATTCACTTTCACAGGATGTGGCTGTCAGACTGTATTCTAAATTGAACACAGCCCTGCAGGCACAATATTTTGGCGTTAACACTTTGTGACCTCTCTGAAACCTGTAATTAACTTCATACTTCACACACTTTGAAACCTCTTGCTAAATTAAGATGTCAACAGCACAACACTGAACAACAATAAAAAACAAGTGTGCTTGTCACATAAAACTTTCCCCAGTTTTTTTCCTACTGTTTAGTGTGCTTCAGCAGGACAGAGGAGAAAACCTGTCACTTTTTGACTGCCTGCCCCTGTCACTACTGTTCGTTTAATATAACAGACTGCAGAGGCTCTGAAGCTGTGTCTCTCCCGATCGGTCATCTGGAGTGTGAGGCTGGGAACAGGATGCCCTGGGGTAGATTAGGTGAACCATGATGAGGGAGATAAAACTGGTCTGAACAAGATATGAAGGAATGACTTCTTCCACTGAAGTCATCGATTGCTCAGGTGATGGCTTGAAGAAGGGAGAACTAAAACTTTGTCTCACACTCTCTTACTCACTCAGTCACTCGGTCTTCCTCACTTTTGGAATGAGTGGGTCAATGAGCAAAATACAGGAGAGAAATATAAACAAACCTCTAACTACATATAAAAACCCACACATTTCCATTAACTAAACTAACAACCTGAGTGCCGGCAGGTTAATGGGCTACTTAACAGAAACAGTGGAAGACGCATAGAGAAAAATACCTCAGCGGGGAGGGTCGCTTGGGGCGTGTAGGGGTGGGGGGCGAGGGTGGAGGTTGTTTTGGCAGCCAAGGGCAGAAGAGGTTTTCCCTCCAAATCCAACAGAAGCTCAGTGTTGTTTGATGGGTGAGTGGACTGTGCCATGCCATGCAGTACAGGGCCAGTGCTTCTCCAGCAAGAGTGAGGGAGAGTGAGAGAGAGAGAGAGAGAGAAAGAGAGAGAGAGAGGAACAGAGATTCAAGTCAAGGCTTCATGCTACACTACGCTGTCTATCCCCCAGAAACCTGATTACCTAAGGGGAGGCCTCCATCAGACCACCACCACCCCAAATAAACCCCACAGCTGGGAAAAAAAGATAGCACAGAGAAGGAATGGGGAGAAAAAGGAAAGGGAGGAAAATGTCTTAATTAAAAACTCATTCCTCACATAACTGGCTGTTATTGGTTTGAATAGGAGTGGTATCCACAGCCACTAGAGCCTATAGCTCCTTACATAAGCCAGCACCTGGCTTTCCAAAGCATTCTGGTAATGTGTAGAGTGAGGGCCCAGCAAGACAAGCTAGCGGAGAAAATCAGCAAATATCCTGCACTCTCCAACTCAGAATGACTACATATTGATAGTAAATGGTATGCTATGGTATGGTACGGTATGGTATGAAAATGTTTATATTAGCAACTGCAGTTATATAGGGGCTTGTGTGCATTTGTGCACAACCATCTCTAAGGTTGTTTTCATAAGGTTGCCTGTTATTCTTGTTGTTGTTGTGTGTGGTCACCATTAATCACTGGCAGATTTTTATTGTTCTCCAATTCACATGTTGTGCAGGGGCCTACAATTCTCCTAATTCTGGTACCCTCGACCCCTAGCCAGAGAGTCTCTAGCATAGACTCTTAAGCACAAGGGATCACAAAATAATGTGCTATTGTTCATTGATGTCTTTGCGTGTGTGTGTGAAAGAGAGAGAGATTAAAAAACATCCAAGCATTGGAGCTTACCAGACCTCCTAGTCAGATAGAGTTCCACAAGACCCAAGATTCCCAGACTCCCATCGCCTTTACAAACACACACACACACACTCACACAATCACCACTGCTACCACCACCATGTTACATAACACAGAGAGTGGCCATCCTGCAGTTAGTGGGGCCCTGGCTAGGGCCTCTGTTTTAACGGGCTGCTGTCACCCGCAGTGCATGATTAGCCCGACAGGCTGGTGCTAATTAGTTAATTGTCTGGGCCGACCTGATGGCTCGCTGCACTTTGTGCTTGACACTTAATGGGGTCACCACCATCACTATCCCGAGACGCTTTTATAGAGCCAAGGAAATGATCATGACTTGAAGAGCTGGAAGGATCCAAGTGAGTTTTTGCAAAGCCACGCTAAGCTGTTCCGTTCCGTTCAGTTAGCTGTGAGCCTGTGACAAATTTACAAACCACTCATCAGGACAAATGGATTTTTTTCCGTCTGCTTTTTGTGAAAGCAAACAGACAAATGAATCGGTAGGTTTTAATCAACAGTGTACAACAATATCAACAGTGAGGCGCCACTGTTGGTGCGTCGTCAGATTCATTTCCTGCCGGGTGAAAAGATGAGTTCCCCACCGACCCTCCCCCACCCCCAAAACTCCCCCTGTCTTGACCCCACACTCCGAATACAGTAGTCAAAATAACAGCAGGAGGAGATGAATTCAAACATTGGAGCCGCCACTAATCCTTCCACTGACATCTCAAACAAAAGGCCCGAACTCTGATCTGTGCGCTTGGGGCCTCAGCCAACAAGAGGCTCAGATAGAGGAGGAGGAAGCCAGGAAAGGGAATTGGGGTTGGTGGTGGCAGCGGTTAGGTGGTCATGGTAGATGGATGAGGGGAAGGTTTTTTTTTTTCTTTGGGGTGGGGGGGTTGTCACAGGACTCCTCCAATGTCAAAACATCCTTTTGAAGTGTTGAGTAGAGATTACAGTATCAAACTGTTCATATTCCGGAGTACTGACTATTTCTCTTCCCTCCCTTCACCACCACCAGCTCCCACCACTCTTCCTCACTCTCTTCCTCACTCTCTCTCTCTCTCTCTCCCTCTCTCTGTACCTGACTAATGGGGCAAGTCCTTCCCACACCAGGGGCCTTTGGCCTGCGCCAACTCCCTGTCAGCGGTGATTTCATAGGCCGGGTCAGACGACAGCAGTGCCCTCCTCCCTTACCCATGATCTTATCAGTGGCACCATCCCAGGTTACAAAGAGTGAAGCATCAACAGTGATGCCTTCATTGACACTGACATCTTCACATCTACCTTCTTGCACTGTTTATAACAAACAAACATGAGAAGTCTTGTTGGTACACTGTAGTCTTCTCACCATTCACAGAAATAGGCTGAATCCTAATATCCCTTGTAAGCCGTAAACCCTGAACCCTTGATGACAGGCATGTCCTTGGCTTGAATCAACTTCATAATTGGCTTATTCGCCCCAATAAAGTCTTTGAGGGTTCAGGACTTCGAGTTAGGGAGGCCATTGGGATTCGGCCATTAATTTTGATGCTCAGTAAAGCTTTTCTACATCAAATGCAAGGTTCTTGCACAAATATTTATGTGGAGAAAGTGGAGAGACTGGGAAATGCATCTGAAAAGGAACTGTGCCATGAAGCTTGTGCAATGCACACTTTGATGTTCTCTCTCGTTATGTGCATTCAAACACTTGATCTTTATTGCATGCATGCTTTTTTTAAAAGATCAAATTCCTGTCTGTGTGTGTGGAAGGAAAAACAAAACTACTTGTGTGAGAGGCTTTCAGGCCCCTTCTCAGCTGCCATCTGCTTTCTCGTCTCTCCAGTCAACTTTTTCCTGACCTAGAAAGAGGGAGTTAAAACTGATTAGGTGAGATGGACAACATATTTCAACGCACGCAGTGAAAATGATGGATTGCCTTCGCCGGATTAAACCAGAAGTACTCCCCTGTCTGATACACAATGGGATATCTCCAGCAGGGTTTGACTCTTGTGACGCTTGTGGGTCAGTGGAGGCAAAGGCTGATAGGATAGCACAGATTTATACTGTGTGGGTCTGATATCAAAGCGCCTTCATTAATAAGGTGATGTAGAAAGAGAGCCAAAGATAAGGTGGACGCGGAGGAGCCCAGAATCATGAAAAAAAAAAAGTGTAGATAACTGAAATATGAGATCTTGGACTTGGACGCTGCACAGGCAGTGCTTTTCTGGAAATTACTGTGAGCCATTGACTTTGAAGACCAGGCCAAGAGCTACACTGTTTTTTAAATGATACCCACTTTATAAAGATGACCTTCCGGTTGTTTCAGAGTCTTTAATGACAACAACAACAAAATGCCTTGTGAGACCGAAAGCTTATTCTTGTGTTTGAACAAATCACAACTCAAAACTGACAAGTCATATCCTCTTTGTGGATGTTCTGGATGGATGTGTGTGGTTATTGACTGTGATAAAAGACTAAGTGGCGATTTTCATGTTCTTTCTGAGTGGCGTAATATTCAAATGCCTCTTCCCTGGTGGCCATTGTCTGTTTTGACAGTCATTTGGGGAAGTTTTGGAGGGGGGTAATGGGGTGTGTTTAACCTTGCTCAGGGGATCCCTGCACTGACATGCCTGACAGATCAGTGTGTGACTTGTTCTTGTACATTCATACAAGGAGCAAGAATAATGCACATGGAAGGTACAATTGTGCTGTTGTAGGAATATCTAATGATACATAATTGTTCCTTTAAATAACTTTGGTCTATGCATTTACATTTATGAATTTAGCAGAATTTATGCATTACTGTGTAGTAACCATGTAACGAAGACCTTTGCAATGCAAGGTGTCACTGTGGGAACATTTCCATCTCATTACAGTGTTACTAATGCTAATACAAAGAACTATGCAACTCATGGTGTTACCGTGGGAACATCTCTACCCCATTCTCCCCCCACTGTACACACTAACACAAGCACAAACACATGTGCATACACACAAACACACACACACACACACACACACACACACATACAGACGACTCCACGGCCTCTGTCTGCACCCTCTGAGGCCAAGAGCTCAGAGTTCAAGAGACAGGGATTAGGCTGTCAACTGCCTATCGTCTGGGTCCAGGGAGGCATCTGCTGAGTGCACCCCATCCTGCCCCATTCCCTCAGCAGCCTCTGCACCTACACCATAGAACCTTGCCTTGCCAGGTGTGTGTGTGTGTGTGTATGTGTGTGTGTGTGTTTGTGTATGTGGGGTGATGGACAGGCCCCGGGTTGTGCTGACACTTGGATGTCAAGAGGCTGGCCACTGGCGCATGTAAACAGACTCCCACGCACCCATCAACCTCCAGTCTCAGAGCAGGCCAGGTCACCACTGGCTTCACCCAAAGTATGTTAGGCAGAAATGTATACAGATGGAATTGCATAAATACACACATACAGACACTCAAACACACATTCAGACACTCACTCACACACATTCACAGACACACACACACACACATACATTATCACTATATCATTCCCACATCCACATAAAAAAAAACAAATATACTTCTGTCTTGCAGACAAAAGAGATCTGTCATCTTGTGCCGCAACCTAATAGTTTTGATGTTTGCTATTTTTTCTGTCTGCAGTGCATACCTGAACAGGCTGTGAACAGACTGCTCCTCAGAAAAGTACTTAGATGTGATTCTGCTGCCAAATAGCAGGGCATGGATGTGCTGCTAGGGCCTGTATTATGTAACCAAAGTACAAAGACGCAAATGTGAACAGCTAGAAAAATATTCATCACACCAACATGTTTGAGCAAACAATCGCTCAGATCACACATTAAAATGAGGGCGTGTGCTGCCCACAAACTTGTGATGAACAGATGCTCTAGAACTGGGAACTGTGTGTGCGCACGTGTGTGTGTGTGTGTGTGTGTGTGTGTGTAGAGAAACCGGCACGTGTGTGGCTGATTGTGTTGCATAATGTTGTGTGTGTGTGTATCTATGTTGTGTTTATGTATGTAGTCATGTTTGTGTGTGTGTGCCAGTGGTGTGTGAGGAGTGTGTGTGTGTGTGTGTGTGAAAGAGAGAAAGACAGAGAGAAAGGGGAGGGATAAGATAGTTAAGTGCACAACGTCATGTCCATCAAAACATGGAGTGTGGTGTTGACAGAACTGTGTTTGTGTGTTTGGGTGTGTATGGAGTATGGGGCTGTGTGTGTGTTTGCCTGTGTCACCACAGAGTATTTGTGTGGGCTGGAGTTTGATGAGTGTTCTGTGTTTCTGTGTTTGTACTGGTTGGATACAGCTGTGTGTGTGTGTGTGTGTGGTGTGTGTGTGTGTGTGTGTGTGGGGGGGGGGGGCGAGTGCATGTGCTTATGACAGGAGTAACGAGAAGAAACAAAGTTTGTGTGCTTCACAGCGAGAGGAAAATATCATGAAAGTGTCCGTGCACGTGCCACTTCGATCTTTAAAACTTTTCTGGGATGCTGAACAGTTTCACGTTGAAAAAGACAAGAAAAAAGACTGCAGACGGGACAGGACCTGCGAATGAAATCAAAAATTGCACACACCCCCCCCCCAAAACCTCATATCCTCATGTCCTCTCTCTCTCATTCTCTCTCTCCCTCACTTGCTCTCCTCCACCACCCCTTCATTACTGTGCCGTCTCCGTGGCGTCTGGAGAATCGCTTCCAATTTGCAGCTTCAAAAATACGCAGTGAAGCGGAGGAGACCTGCCTGCAGAGTCCAGACCTGTCCTGGCCCCAGACACCTCCTCATCCACCTCCACCTCCACCTTAACTCATCACCGCTCCACTCCACTCCGCGCCACAACACACCACTCCTTTCTGTCTAACGCCAGTGAGAGAGCCAAATGAAGAGCGTAGGAGAGTGAGTGAGAATGAGTGAGATAGAGACAGACAAAGAGAGTGAGAATTAGAGAGAGAGAGAGAGAGAGAAAGTGTGTGTGTGTGAGAGAGAGAGAGAGAGGGTGTGCAGTACCTTCCGGGCTTTGCAGGCTTATGAGGTGTGGGAGTGAGTTGTATACATGCCATCACGTGGCCCTGCAGCCACTTTCCTCTCTTTTTTCTCTCTCTCTGTCTCCCTCTCCCTCCTATTGACTGCCCTGTTCAGCTGTCTTGAAGGCAGCCTCTGTAAAGGGGTGGGAAAGGATGTGGTGGTAGAGGTGGTGGTGGAGGTGAAGGGAGGCTCTGAACTTTAGAGAAGCATATGACCGGCCAAAGTTGAGTGTGTGCTCGTGTGTGTGTGTGTTTTCTTAGCATTGTCACTGAGCGTCCTGCTGTCCATCCGTCAGTGCTGGCCTGTTTACCCACTGATCACACACCTCACACACCCCACACACCCCTCAACTCCACTCTCATATACTCCCTCCTTGGACACCACAGGGACCTTTTTGAGCAACAGGCCCTTCCAACAGAGCCGTTCTCTTGTACAAACACTGAACCAAGTGAATCAGCCTGTCGGGG
Source organism: Tenualosa ilisha (assembly GCA_015244755.2). Taxonomy (NCBI): domain Eukaryota; kingdom Metazoa; phylum Chordata; class Actinopteri; order Clupeiformes; family Clupeidae; genus Tenualosa; species Tenualosa ilisha. The sequence goes on along the minus strand of PYXC01001398.1, from coordinate 1,804,899 downwards.
ACATTAACAGGAAACTCATAGAAAGATGTCCAACTGTACCCCAGTACCCTCCAGGCCCTCAGCCTCCATCCAATTGCAGTTTTCAGCATAGCATTCCTGGCTTTGATGTGAAACTCTTACTTACGTCTGTTGTAAAATCATGTGTAGGGTGTGGGTGGGGTGTTGGTGTGGGGAAAGGGGGTATTATCACAGCTCAATTCTTCTGACTTCCTGTTATTTAGAACGTTCTTCTGTGAGTGGCCTTTGACTGTATCAAGAGACCATTAGCAAGGTTTCCCAAGTAATTTGCGCTGTCTTTGAAGTGTTCCACATAGCCTACAGAAAAAAAAAAACGCTGAATAATAATCATGAACCCCTGGGTTAAGGACACAGAGGAGGAGGAGAAGGAGCAGGGGCAGAGAAAGAGGAATGATGGGAGTTTTTGCGAGTACTGGACCAGTGATTTTTGGGAAAAGGGGACACTCCAGAGAGTTGCAAAAACAACTCCTGACTAGAGACAATGGAAAGGACACAGCCTTCCCTGCTACGCAATTTCCACCACCCACTGTGTGATTTCCTGAGCCAATAATGGCTACAGGTGGGCCTCCTCAAGCCAATCTCCCATAATGCCCTGCAACTGATTCTCCCACCTGAGCGAGCATGGCCTAGCACATATCTTGTTCTTGGTCACATGATCATTCTGATCAATATGCCACCATGTTGTTTCCTCCCCAACAAACTGTTTGAAAATAAACACTTGGCCTTCCTGAGTTTACGCTTAGAGGTGCTTTCCTAATTCGCCCTTTAGAATGTCGAAGAGCCATGTCACAGTCAGTTGCAACAAGATGCAACAGATGACTTCTAATATATAATCTAATAATCACAGGGCCAAATTTATGGCTGTTTGAAAGAGAGAGAGAGAGACCATTTTCCTCTAAACTATTTAGGGCATGACACTTAAACTCCTCATGAACCAGGGTGCTCATTCCATTCGTTGAGCTTGACAACAGATGAGGCAGAAGAACCTGTAAATATTGATTCATTCTATTTACGCATAGATTTCACAGAAAGGGAGAGTCATGCCACTGATCAGCAGAGGTGAGGTTAATCTCTTTACTCTCAACAGCCATATACCTACTGATACTGATACTGCTTAATGTGACACAGTATTTAACTGCAAGCATGTTGTTTTGAATGGTTCCCCCAGGGACAAGAAATTGTATTTTCTGATTGGGTGACAGGAGGCTTTAAATGCTGTAGGCCCATGAAAGGCCACTTATGATCTGGTGAAAAAAGTTTCATCAAAGCTCCACTTAGTTTTTGAATAATAATAATAACAACAACCATACTAAATGATTTAAGCTCTAACCACCCACAGTTATTCTATCCCATTAACCAGGGAAGTAAACAGGTCAGCTGCTTTTTAAACTGAATTGCATAGATGCATATCAATTGCCTACATAAATAAATGATACACAGGGAATATGTTTTATCAGAGTGTTATCTTTTGAAGCCAGATTTACAAACTTGGTGGAGGAAACACCATGACACTTCTGATTCTTTATTTCCCATTGACTGGCACACCTCAACAGCCGTTATTTCTTTTTTGCATGCTCTCTCTTTCTTTCTCTCTCTCGTTCTGTCTCTCTCAATACTAGGATGGTTGATAAAACACTTCTGAACTTTGTCCATACTTCTCTCGTTTGCTCTCTCTCTCCCTGTTATTCACTGTTTATCTGCAGTCATCACATGGACTCTGATTATTTCATCTGTGTATCAGCTTTGGATCTTGATATTTGGAAATCTCTGCTGTCTTTCTCTCTCAGCAAAAGAATCCAAATGCCTGGTAGAAACATAACAGCTGAAATGAATTGAAACAGGAGACCCAAAATCGATGTTCCTGCATAACGGACTGGAAAAGGCTGGTATATTTTGGTTTTGTCCTGACCGAAATAAATGAGGATCAGGAAGCAGAGTATAAATTGTTACATTCAGTAAATATAAATACCATCACTTTTTCGTAATCTAGCTTTTGATTTGGGCGTGTGGTTTTCCACCATAATTTCTCTTGGGGGAGCCAAACCTTCAGATCTATCACATGGGAGGCATGCGAGTAGTAGTGTTTAGCTAAACACAATTACACCACAGAGAGGCCCTGCTGTTATTTGTGGTGTATGTCTGAAAGGCAGCGGGCAAATCCCTACACACAAGTGGACAAGAATGGTCCCACAGAAGGCCGTTATCGCTGTCCCATAGGGCTCACGCCGGATGCTTAACCAGCTACCCTATTTTGACTCATTGCAGCAAGCTTTCTTTTTCCGTTCTGGTCTCTGTTATCATTTCCAACACAACGAATTGGGGGTGGGGGTGTTGGGATTTTGGGGGTGGAAGGACAAAAGGGGAGAGACCAAGGTGAAGTAAATGCCACTGCCAAGCAAGTTTAAGAAAACAATTTAACACAGTGAGTCTGAAAGTTGAGCTGCTATAGGGGGGAGCCGCACTGTGGCTAAGAGACACATCGTCCTCATCTCCAGCGCAAGTTGCCTTTGGCATGACCAGAACTCAGGAGCTTGCGGGTTGTCCAGGCTTTGTTTTCACTTTCACGTTCCAAAAAGATTTTGGCAGAGGAACGAGAGGGCGGCATCTTTTAGGGCAAAGGGAGTATCAGGCCTGGACTGACCACCATGCCAAGGAGAGGTCAGTTAACAGACCTGCCTGGCCTGCTTCTGCTGTTTGCAGAGGCCCAGAGATGTGCGCACTTATGTTTTGTGTTTATTGTTTAGGTTTATTGATTCTTGGCACACGCTTGGCAAAGCGACACACAATACAAAATGGAAACATAGAGGCTTAAAATAAACATTTCAGTAAAAACAGATGGTAAACAAATATTAAAGATGGAAAAATACTAATGTAGAAAAATATTAATTTAGATGTACATCATCTAGTATAATATTGAATTAATTATCTAAAATGTTTTGTTCTGGGTGATGAAACATACCAATTAAATATCATTGCTAATCAAAGGAATGTCCAAGTTTAGTGGATCCTATAAATGGAGAATGAGACTGTACTTTTAATGGTCTATTTTGGTCACATGAGTTTATAAGGACTGAGAAATTTATGAGTTGAATAAACCAGCTGTACATGCGTTGGCTATTCTTTTACTGTATGTCAATTACACAAAGGAACTGACAGTCCTTGTTATTATCATGTTTTAGCTTTAATGATGATTACTTATGATGAATTTTGATTGTTAATTAAATTGTGAAACAACTAAGGCTTTTCCGGTAAGTCTATCTTAAACTTAATTACACTGACAATACTACCCTATTGGATTTTAACCAAGCCTGGCACCACAGCTTCTTATGAACACTTGGGGCTGGAATGCTGTTATGCTGTAAATCTGTTGTCAGTCAAGGTACAATCCTTCCGTGAATTGAAATTAAATCTTTGTGCTCACGCTTCATTTATTCACTCTTTGTGCTAACAGCATTAAGTTATTAGTTGTCAGTAACATCTGTTTCTGTCAGCCAGGCTCGGCCATTAGAGGAGCATATATCACTGATCTCTTGCAAGACTGTCATCGCTGCTTTTGTCCATCACGTGGCCCCCGAGGGGGGATTCACTCAGTCACGACACCCTGTACTAGAGTTAATCATTAAGGCAGCGAGAAGTGTGTCTGCTCTGGTGCCAGGAACCGGGACAAGTAGAGATGAGTGTCTGCCTGTTTCATTGTGTTTTCCAGTCATGTGCGTGCGTGTGTGTGTGTGCATGTGTGTGTGAGTGAGTGTATTTGAGTGAAGTGGAGTGGGGAAACCACTAAATGCGTCCTGACCTGTTGCACCCCTTTGGTTGCAGCCATGGTTTGCCAAAACCACATTGCCAGGGACTTCACTATTACCAAATTAACTGTCAGGGAAGCATGATTCATGAGGGCCTCAAGGGGTGAGAGTGATATTGGGGTGATAATGGACCAGCGTTGAAGCATATTGCTATCATGGTATCACCAGGAACATCTCTGGTTTTGAAAGACAGGGCCCCTAGCATGCCCCTTGGTCATAGTTGTGAATGTAAAAAAAAAAATTGGTCATGCTTAAAGGAGAAATCTGGTGTGAATCAATAGCCCTGCTGTTTGAGGTTACAGAATGCTATTGATAGGTAAAGAACAAAAAAATATGATACAACATATACAATACTAGACCTGAGCTAGCACTGAAGGGGCATAGTAACTTACTTTCAGTTTCATTGTTCCTATGCCCCATTCAGTTAAAGTTAGCTGCTAGTTTGTTATTCGTCTATGCTCCATCAAATTTTCCAGTTCTTTTTCCTACAGACCTTGAACAACAAAGCTATGGATTGATTCACTCCAGATTTTCCCTTTGAATAGTCTACAGGGTATTAATCAGGGCCTATTTTCTTTATTCAATGTTATCGCTTTCAGCCCTTTCTCTATTCTTTGATTGGCCCGTCCCAGCTCAGAGATGGAGCAAACCAAAATTTACGGCTAGCTCCATGACACAGTTGTGGAGCAAAATGAAATTGAGCAGAAGCGCTAGGCAATGCTAGTCTGGTTAACGTAATTATACCTGAATTCAGATTATGTTCTCCTGCTTATTTTGATATATGCTTCATTATGTGTTCAATTCGTTTAAGTGGCTGTGTGTATTTTATGTGTCTTTTTGAAGTGGAATAGATCCAAAAAACACCTATACACATCTTGTGACCATATATGCATTGCAGTCCAGAGATCTCTTTTACAATTAGCCTGCTAACTGAAAAGTGCCAGGATCGTCTTGTCTTGTAATACCAGTTTATGTTGCTGCGATAGTGAGTTATGTACTGGCCAAACCGACCTCAGTGCGAGGCACTGAAGAAGTCGCACGGCTTGTGGGAGCAAGAGGGCGTACATGAATGGTGACTTGAACTTGTTAGAGAGCTTATTTATAGAGAGCTACCTAAGTAGGTTGTTGATGTAACATTAGGTTGATGGTCAAATTACATCTTATTTAGTGGTGATCAGCTGGCCAGCTGGGTTGAGATAACTAAAACTGCAAAGATCAAGTTTACCATAAATTTATTTCAAATGAACACAGAAAATATAATACTGGATTTATTTACTGAATCGGTGAAGGGGAATAAGCTTAAAGTTACCAACGCCAGCAAATTATATGCTAGCAATATGCACTCTGTTCATTTTTCATTGTGCTGTAGCTTGAATGTTATCCTCTTTTGTAAGTCGCTTTGGATAAAAGCGTCTGCTAAATGCATAAATGTAAATGTAACCATCGCACAGGCTATCTTGACAGCATTTTAATAGGCTATTGTTTTTTGGAGTGGAAAAGACTTACATTTGTATAGGTGTTTGGGAGTGTGGTTGTTGGGGTGGAGTGGTGTGGAGCATAGATAGTGATGGGGACTGCGTTTTCTTGATTCAAACACTAGGGTAGACGAACAGAGTTTGCGCTGAAATACTGTCCCCGTTGGTATTGAGTATGAATGTAATATATGGCTTTTATGACACATCATCCCATTAACTATTGCAAGAAATATAACTTTGCATGGACGCAGGCAGAGCTGTAGAGTGCATTAAGAAATTCAAAGTGCACTGAAAGTTTATTTTCTCGCAAACTATTGCCTAGTATCATCAGAAAGCTGAGATTGCAGTTTTATGTGATATAAAGATGGTATCTGTGTGACTGAAACTCTGCGAGTAATTCAACTGAGATGAATAGATGTACATTTCCATGCATTTAGGAGAATTGGGCCTGCATTAGGGGGCATGGGGACATTTTGGAATTTTTCAGCCCACTTAAAATGGACCTGACATTGTCCATGGGCATCACCATTTAAGCAGTAACGATAGCATCCATTTTGTCCCAAACTTTAACCAACTTGGCTAGCTACAGCTGCAGGTAATATTTGAATACTGACCTTCTTATGAATTTACATTGATGGAACAGCATTAAAAATGAGATGCCACCTGTAGGAGAAAAAAAAGTAAGCCTGGAAAGTTGTGGGTTTGAATCCCAGCTGTTACCGCTGTGCCACTGAGCTTAACCCTGTTGCTCTAGGGGAGACTGGCCCTGAACAGCAGATAGTTGACAAATGTAAGTGGCTTTGGATAAGGTATAAATGGAATTTGTGTAGTTGCCACCAGGGCCAAAACACATCCCTCTGGGTCACATTATCTTGTCACACTAACATCCATTTGACATCTGGCTAATCAGCAGTGTCAGTGCCAGAGTGTGCAGCTAGTGTGACTGTGTGTGTTTCACACACAAAAAACACAACATTTTCGGCTCCACTTTTAGACTTAAGTAAGATAAACCTTTTAAGTTTTCATACAAGTGCATGCACTGTACAATTAGTTCTTACACCAGATTAATAATTCCTAGTATGCAGAAGTGAGAGGGAACAAATTATCCCAGTTGTTTGGTTTATTTTCAATGTTTACATCACACACACTTCTACTTTAAAATGATTCATCATATGTTTACGTGCAGCTCCACATGTGCGACTGCTTATTTTGGGTAAGTTGATTTCCCACTGTGTAGCCCTCGTGACCAGCAGTCCCAAATTTTTATTTCTGTTTTGAAAAACAGGCCCAATACTAATGCTGCATCTCTCTCTCTCTCTCTCTCTCTCTCTCTCCCTCTCTCTGTCTCTCTGACTTTCTCACTCTAACTTTCTCCCTTCCCTTTCCCTGTATCTTTGCTCCTCTCTCTCTCTGACTCCCTTTCACTGTCTCTGTCTCTGTCTCTCTCTCTCTCTCTCTCTCTCTCTCTCTTTCTCTCTCTCTCTCTCTCTCTGTCTCTCTCCCCAGCCGCCAGCATAAAACAGGCCTCAAACCTCTAACCTCAAAGGTAATAGTAGTTTGGAGAGAATGTCAAACAAGCCTAACTTTGCTTTTACAGGTCATTTGAATTTTTGTCTGCCTGAGACCACAGCGGCTTGTGGTTGTCAAGCCTCCCCAGTTAGCAGTGACTAATAGGGCCAGAGGAGAATGCATGGGGCCTGGAAAGATGTCCCATAGCCCAGTGTGTTTACAAACACACATCTGCAGAACCTCTCTTGTGTTTCAAAAGCAGGTGTTTTGCACCTGTGGGATCCTCTCTCAGTAACCTACACCCATACCCACCCAAACACACACACACACACACACACACACACACACACACACACACACCATGCTCTGGATTAGTCAGGCTTTTATTGTGAATGTTACATAATGGCAGGAGACCAGCAGTGCCTTGCTTTGTAATATTTCTTCAGACATGGCTGACAAAAATCAATATGCCCACTGCACTTCATGGGGTTGTTGTTTCTGAAGAGGACAAGGTGGAGGCAGTGCAGGCCACGGAGGAACAGCAACCAAACACTATGCCCCCAGGGTGGTGGTAATGATGGTGGGAGAGAGTTAACAGAGTAGTCCGACAAGACATATTTGTTGTCGTTCTTTGGTGGAGTTATAGAAGACACTCTCGCTCACCATGGGTCCAAATTCTTTTTTGTTGAGGTAGTTTGCTCTAACCTTCCCTTATTTAAATATTAACATCATCCAGAACATGCATGCTAATTAATCATTTAGCCTTGGCATACCTTTCCAACACTGCCTCCCTTTCCAACCTTGTATTGTGTCCAAGGTTTCCCCCTCACCTTGTGCCCTTCCTTTACTTCCTATGACGGCAGAGCTACAGATATGGTTCTTCCCGACTTTCCTACCACCCCCTACAGCTAACGGGAGATGGCGTGGGATTTCTTGTTTATGACTCCGATAACAGCCAAGGAAAAGGAAACGAAGGAGGACAAGAGGGAACCGGAGTTCTAGAAGAGAGTGTAAAAGAGGAGTGAGAGGCACAAACGTTTGTTAAGTTCCATGTTCTATTTTCGCAAGGGAGGGGGGTTCCCCCAGACCAGACTCGAGCCATCATACACTGATATAGATCATTGAAAAGTTTATATTGTGATGCTATGTGACACTCCCACTTATGCAGACCAGAACTATTCACATTTGCTCCCATTGTAATGTATTTTGTGTTCTATCTTTGGTTCTAGGGCAGGCAGAGGAATAGAAAAAGAGCAGCCCAGACTCACCTCTAATTCTCACCCAAAAACCCTGTGACCTGACCTCAGCATAACCTGAGAGGCACCAGCAAAACCAACGGCGGTGACTGATTCATGACCCGCCCTGTCTGAGGAGTATCTGACCCCCACACATCAGTCTAGTGCCCCCCAAGGTGCTGGAGCTGCATATCTGTGGTCCTTGGAGACAGGAAAGGAGAAGGTGTGTGGGAATATGGGGAGGGTGTTTTCTGGCAACATGAAAAGGAGGATTTATTCACTTCAATTCAGTTTCATTTATACTGCGCCTTTTACAATAGTATTGTCTCATGGCGTTTTACAGAAGGAGCACCCAAGAGCAACAGGAGCAACTCCCTTATGTTTAGTTAGTCTAGGGAGAAACCTTGGGCACATCCACGACTCAAGGGGCTAACCCAACTGCCAGGGGTCATGCAGGAAAATTACAATCAGTAGTAACCATGATAGACTACAAGTTGTCTATGGTTTTAGCCAAGGATCATAATAGTTCCAGAGTATTATTCCATTTTCCATTACATGGTAATCAGTCCATAGGTTATCAGGAATTATGGCTGGACAGTGTAGCGGTGGCCAGACATAGTGTTAAACTCAAGGAGTGAGATGGGCCATAGGGGTAACAATAAGGGTCCATTTGACCGAGCCATTGTGAGGGGAGTCATACACAAAACCTCAGGGAAGGGGAGTCAGGCCTGGCATGGGCATCTAGAAAGGGCCTCTATGATGGAGAGTCAATCCTGGTTTGTCAGTAGCAATGGTTGCAGACAGCAGACATTCCTTAAATTCCAGTCCATTCTGGTAAAAGACATTCTGATTGTCCTTCCAATACAGTGGATGCTTTTTTATCCATTGTTTTTTTTAAGCATTCGTTAGTCTATTCGGCGCTGTGAAGTGTCTGTGGTGATCTTGCTCCCATGTTTGTTACCATGGCTTGTCTCTCATGTGCCACTCATGTGAAAGCACGTCATGATGAAAGCTCCCAGTGACTGAGAAATGGAGAGAGAGAGAAAGAAAGAAAAAAAAAGAAAGAGAGAAGTTCAGGGACACGTGTAAGCCACATGCTCGACAGCCTCCGTTCTTTTCTTAAGCTTCTTTTTATGGTGCTAGCTTGCGTGTTCTAACTGTGGTTCGGTCTCTAATCACTTCCTTAACAAGCTCAAATAGAGAACTGGCTGTTATTGTTACCTAAATATTTGTTTTAGACAGTACTCAACAGGAGACCCTCTCCAACACAAGACTTTCCACAGCTGCTGATGGGAGAGAGAGAGTGTGTGAAAGAGAGAGAGAGAGAGAGAGAGAGAGAGAGAGACAGACAAAAGCACACCTCAGTGCCATGGATCAGAGGCAAACATGGAAAAACACACACACACACACACACATGCTCTCTCACTTACACACAGCCCCACACATACTCACACGAAGCTGATATCTGTTCTGACCATCAGTGTGTTGTTTTGCATTTTGTGTTGCTTCCTACTTGTGACAAATATTCAGCATGCAGGATGTGCTTATCTCCCTTAGAGCTGGGGGTGGGGGGCGTTACCAGAAGTCAACAGGCAGACAGCTCTAAATCTTCTGAGCTCAGTGGCTTTGTGTGGAAAGGTCTGACCACAATTCAACCAAAGACCACACCACCATCCCTTCCCACACCCCACACCCCCTTTCTACTGCACCGCGAACCAAATTCTTGCCTTTGTAGTTCATAAGCTTTGCATTTCCACCCAATGTTGCCACCTTTTCTTATGCTTTCTCTCTCTCTCACACACACACACATACACACACACGCACACACACCCTCTTCCTCTCTTCCCTGTGCCCCTGACTTGCCTTTTGTGAAATGTGCAATTAATGGCAAAGTCTTGTGTGAAATATGGCCCTGAATGGTATTTGTTTTCAGGCTGCCATGTCAACGGCCACGGTCGTTTTTTTACGAGGCCTCCGTTTTAAGGCTGCTGTGTGTATGTGTGTGTGTGTGTGTGTGTGTGTGTGTGTGTGTGCATGCATGCATGAGTGTGTGTGTGTGTTTGTGTGTGTCTGTAGAAAAAGCCTAAGTGGCACAACACACTGTTGTTTTTTCTCTCTCGCTCTATTTTTTTAACGATTCCAACCCATAGTGATGATAACTTGGCCCACAGAGTTCGGCACGTGCAGAAACCCACCATCCGGCCTCACCAGACGCACGGCCCCATCCCAACATACTGCTCATCTGACAGCAAGTATCAGCCTGAGTCATTCCATCATGACAGATGTGTGATGAACTCACTCCAATGGGTCCTGGTCACTCATAACACGCAGGCATTTCTCAGACTTTCAGATCTTTCAGGGGGAATAATTATGATGATGACAATGTGTCCAAACAAATCATGTTTACATGAGACAACTGTGTGGATAAGCAGTGTAGAGTTTGACAGAGTGTTTACTTGCGATAACAAGCACGAATCTTGACTGTATTAACACATCACTGTCCATTGTCCCCCCCAGGACTTTATGAGACTATGGTGGAGGTGGGGGGTGGGCTGCTTTAGAAAGTGGGCGGTACATTCTCACTGGTGTGAATACAATACAATGTCCATTATTTCTACAGCAAAATAGAACTGAACTGGCAGTGATGAAGACATTGAAAATAATGAATGAGAACTAAACTGTTGGCATGTGTTAAATATGGCATTTAAAAGATTTTTGGTTCATATTTAGACTATGATGAGGCAAAGCAGGCTATGGTGTTCTAATAGCCATAGTCTTGTCAATGTATGAGAAACACTACTGTCATAAGAGCAAATTGTCAATTGAAGCTCAGGTAATCTCACAAAATTGGATTGATGACAGTAGTAAAATTCTCTCACTCTCTCTCTCCCAGTGATCATATGCAGGGAGATTGAGCAGCATACAAAATATTTATCTCAGATGTTCAAAAGCCACAAACAAGAAATACCAGGAACAGGAGGTCTTGCATCTTATAAATATGGCCTGCCCAGATGGTGTGCACGTGCTTGGGTTACGTGTCTCAGGATCAAGTGTCCGCTCAGTGAAAGTAACCTGGAGACATCCCCAACACCACAGCTTCAAACTGTGATGACCCGTGAATGGAAATTCAAGATGTTGGCCACAGCTGCAGGAAATCGTGAATGGCGAAGGTATTTGATTTGCTGAGGCTTTTTGTTTTATAGGAAGTTCACATTAGCCATTCAAATGACTCCCCCCCATCCCCCGCCCTTTGAGGTACCTACCAAGGTTTAGACAGGAGGTTACTGCTTTGGTTTGTGAGGTAGCAAACAAGCCTTTGACATTTGAGCCAGACAAGTGAATAAATCCTCAGCCGCCTTTTCCTGCCTCACTCCCTTCCCCCACCCCATTTATTGCACCTGGAGTAACCTTCCCAGCCTCTCCATCAAGAGCATAAAAATCAGACAGATTGAAAAGAGAAGTACCTGCACTTAAATGTGAAGACCATAGATTTCCATTTCAGTATTAGGTTGGAAAGGTCAGCAAGTCGGTTTATTCACATACACTCAAACACTCACCTTCAGAAGGGTTTTCTTTTTTTCTCTTGTTCCTCTTCTTCCTCCTCCTCAGAGGGAGGGTGTCTGATACCCAATCTTGTGTTTACAACCCAAGTGGGCTTTATTGGCCATCTAAGTTTCCCCTTCTGCTCAGTATCTGCAAGCATTCCTTCAACATGAGATTAGTGGGGCTTTTTTATTATTATTATTTTTCATGATTTTTTTTTTCAATGGAAAGTCCAAACTAGGGAAAGCAGATGGTCGATAACAGATCCTTGGGGTGTGCCAGAGGTGTGTTGAGCAGATTATCTCTTACATAGATGATAGAAATGCATGGAAAAGCAGGCACCGTAACTGCCCCCTCACTTCAAACTTGAAGCCTCCTCCTCCAACCCCAGTGGCGATGTGCACCGTGGGTGGGATGGAAAGACTAAAGTATCCCATCTTAAGCTCTTGGGATGAGGAGAGTTGAGGAGATAGTGTGTGGTGGTGGAAAAACACGTTCACAACTGCTACAAAGAGATTTCACAGAAATTTCACATTTGCAACTACAGGATAACATAACATACACTTATCCATATTACAGTTCAAATGGATAAAATATATAATTTGTTAGTTATTCATGGCTGCCCTTATTCATTATATCATGGTATTTATAAACACCAGTGGTGTCCAAGTCAGTTGTTAAAAAAAGGCATTTCCCCATTGGTCTGTCTGCACTTGTGAACTTAGAACACTGCTCTCTGGGGGCAAAACCAGCATTTCTTTGAACAAAATGTCCATGTGCTACTATGAAAGACAACCATTCTGACAACCAGCATTCGTTCACTCTAACCAGTTCCACATGGGCAGCAGTCTGATAAGCAATCAGCAGCTGGAAGCTCGAGCCTTTTCTGAATGAGGACCAGACAGTGCGTGACTTCCACTGTAGATGAGCCAGAATACGCCTAGACCACATTACTGCAGCTAGGGGTAGCTGTGTATGTTTTCACAGTCTAATTTATTATCTGTGTGCTATTCTTGATGAAGGGCAGGAGTGGGTGGGTGATGAGACATCAACAAGGAACAGGACAAAAAAAAATAAGAAAGCAAAATTGTTTTTCACTTCTCAGTTTATTTATGGAAAATCTGAAAAAGTAAAATAAAGCATAGTTGCAGTCATCAGGACATAAAAACGGAAACATTTCTGGGCATATGTCCCCTTAAATTTCACGTTATCACATCAAGGCCAAGCTATGCGCCAGCTTTTCCCTTGAGAAGCCTTTTGAGATACTGTATTTATTCCACGTCTATGAGAGGATCAGAAGAAAAACAAAATAATCTTCAAATCAAATTAGAGACGACTACTTTGACCTTCTGTGGTCATATTACATACCATACTGTATCTGTTGGTATTCAAAGTAGCTCTAAAAATAGACACTTTGTCAGCAGATATTGGACTTGCCCCCCTACTGCACAAGAAGAAAGAAACATTTTTGTATTTGTGTATTAATGAATCAAAATTAATAACCATGAGAGAGGTTTTCTTTCGAATTCCCTGGTTGGGAATCACTGCAATAGGGAGACAGTAAGCTCCATGGTGTATACAACCATAATGAAGAGAGAGAAGCATGCAGCAGTTATGGCAAGTAAAACAATGAAGGAGAGGCAATGCTCTTGACAGAGCACAATCGGCATCTCATTTTGGTGTTCTCTTTGCAGGGTAGAAAGCCTATGATATTGTCCTCTTCTTGATAGTCAGGTGTGCTTTTGTAGTCACTCAACTGGAAATTTTTTTGACCGTAGCCAAGAGGACACACAAGGACACAAACAATGATTTGTTCAGGTCAGACTTGTTGTATCACCTATCACTTGATTGAGGCTCTACGTTGTCTAACCATGTTGCTTAACCTTACATGATCAACATCAGAAAAAAACATAGTATTGTGTAATCCCAGTGTAATTGTCTTTTAGAGTGATATGACACCATTGCATGGCAGGAGAAGCCGTGGCATCCTCTCCCAGGGCTAATAAAACCTGAGCTAATTGGATCACTGTGCAAGATAAAAAGAAAAAAAAACAGCTGACGCAAATAAAAGTGATATGCAAATATATTTGACACTGGCAAACAATGAATCATGTGTGTAAACACCATAATGAAGACCTCAGACCAGGGTATTCTGTGTTCTACTTTGCACGCCAAGATGAAGACCTCCAGGGGCTTGGCAGGGGCCAATTCACTCAGAGTTCTTCCCTTGTCACGCTTGGGGATCAAAGTCAAATACATGACTGCATGTCGCGCTGTAAATCTTGTTTGTACTCACACAAACATGACCCTTGTGACTCCCCAGAAGGCAACAGCGCAATGAGGGATGGGGCTTAAAAACCTCCTTTCAAACTGGGGGACTCTTTCAGGGCTTTCCTGGTCCGAGGCCATGGATGATCTGCCACAGAAAGGGATTGTTCCCCCCCCCCCCCCCCCGGGTAGAGAAGGAAAGAAAGGAAGTGAAATTGATTGGTGGCAGCGATGACTGTGGTTGTCCCGGCAACAGCCCATCACCAATTATGCCTAGGCTGGACAATGGTGTTATGCAATCAGGAATTCTCGCATGTCTTCTGCCAAATAAAAAATTGCACTGGAGAATTGTTCTTGTATCATTTTAGATACTAATACAAGAAATGTGTGCATTTTAGTTGTTTTCCAGGACAACTTCAGGCACCAGGCATGAGTGGCTGGCAGAAGCCATACTGATGGGGATCGCTGTCTGGATAGAACACAGCCCCTGTGTGGGTGTGCCGTTACATTGCCCGCAAAGCCAGAGAGAATTCATTGCAACAAAGAGAGGGGGATTAAGTTTCACTGGCACACAGAATATAATTTGATTAAAAGCAAATCTAAAGAACAGTGGTCCCCTTTCAACACTTGCATATTACTGTTAAGAATCTGATCAAGAGCCACAGTGTAATGAAAATACATTTGATATATGATAAACAGTAGTAAGACTTTAATGCATCATTAACTTGTGTCTGGAATCCATCAGCTCCGAAACAAAATATCTGTTGAGAGAAAGGCAATGCAGTGAATGGATTATAAAAACCAGCTTTGCACAAAAGCTAGTGAATATTTCACCAAATGACATTTACTGTAATAATAAGAAAAAACACTTGCACAGTACTGTATAAACTATATTCTTTAAATGGATGGATGTCATTTTTGAATGTGTTTGCCAATGCATGCCTAAAAACATCATTTCCAGTTTCCTGTTCTTCAGATTGCCTTCAGCACTTTTCCAACTCTGCACAAACAACACTGCTATAAATCTTTTTAGAGAAAATCAGTCAGAAAAGTTTCATTGAAGTGTACGTGACAGTGTTTCTAAGGAGGTGACAGACATATAAAAAGGATGCCAGTCTGTAACAGTCAGTCACAGTCGCTCTGCATCCAAGTCTGTCTGTCTCTTACAGCAAGGGGCTTGTTTTAATAACTCTCATGTTCCCTGAAAGGCTGAAAAGTCTTTCAACAAAAAATAAGTCAGAAGAATTTTGTTCAAATCTACGTCATGTCGTTTCCAAGGAACTGAGAGACAAGTCTTAAGGAAGCCAGCCTAGTCCTGTTTTGTCATTGCTGCTTTCCACCCATCCATGTTTTCACCATCACTAACAAGCTCCTTAAATGATGTGGTTAGTTGTAATTATGCATAGATTTCCTGAAATGGCTTTTGTGGTTCTTATGGGTACCGACTTCCAATGGCTCAGGGTGGGACTCAGGGACCTACCCATTAGGAGCAGATTCCACCGCAAGCACCACATGCCGTATCTATCAGAAAACTCCCTGGAGGCCCACTCGAAAGACTCGAGGCATCACATGGAGGTTGTGGTTTTTGTTTTTCTTGGGGAAGTGACTTCGTAGGAATTATTTTAGCCTGCTATCAGCAGCCGCTCTGGCATGAAAAGGCAGCCAGCATGTTTTGACAGCACAGACTATCAGGCCCTAGCAAGAGGATGGCTGGAGTGGAGAGGATGGCTGGGCAAGGGTTGTAGCCACAACAAACAGTAGTTTTTTAAAACACACACACACACACACAGGGTCTGTTACTCTCTCCTGGGCTTGAGTCTATTTCTCCTGAAGAGAGTGGTCTAGTTACAAGCTATTCTGCCTACCTAAACAGTCTTTAAGCAGTCTCACTGTGATAACAACCAAAGTGTGCATTCACACTTCTATGTTCAACCTAAGTCAGCTTTCAATGTAAAGAAAGCAAAAAAGGCTGGCTGATTAAACAGTTAAGCACAAACACACAGTGTTGGGTAATGAGAGTGCTTTACAAACACTTGAGGCAATCAGAATAGACTACAACCATCAACCTATGGAGAACAGCCAAGCTGCTTCTTTGAAGAGAGATTTAAAGGCAACAAGTTAATTAGGTAGCATCCTCTGCACATAAAATTACAGACATCGCTTTGTTTAGTCTTCTCTGCTGCTGCTTTGACTAAAAGCAAAACTAGTCATCCAAGTTTTGTTTTAAGGGTGTCCTGCAGCAATTTCAATAAGTGGTTTGACATTTCTGTTGTAGTCAAAGAGGATTTTTTGCCTGGTAGCATTATAGACTCTACTGATCATGTTGACTCATATCTTTGCCGAGGTGTGTTGCAGCAAGCTGCGTGAAGATAGCATGAGAGAATAGTGTATGAGTGTCCTTAATCTGGAACCACCTCCAGCATTCTAACGGGCTCGTACAAATCTTTCAAAGCTTTGATTGCAACAGACTGATGTTTTCCAGATAGAGTGCATTAATTAAATGACGTCTGGGCCAGAAATGATTAAACTGTCTTTTCTCTTCTTTTCAAAACAACACAAACTCTTTGTGCCAGTCCAAGGATATCTCATGACCTCTGGGAATGTCATGCTATGGAGAAAAACTCCTCAGTAAACAATGCTGTGATTAGAAGAAGTGTTTATGCTCTCGCTCAAAACTTCCTTTAGTCCAAGTGCATAGCATGGATGCCTCAGCTGAGACACATCCGCCTGTAATGGTTATTGTCATTAAAACTCATTAGGCTGAACTGACACTTTTTTATGTAAGCTTAAGACACTTAAGACATTTTATGAAACTTATCCAAATACCCAGCCAAGTTTACATTAATTTGAGATTAGTTGATAAGGTTAAGCAACTATATTTATAGTTTTGTGAGGGAGATCGGTATCAGTTATTTTGTTTGTTACGTTTTGCTCATTGTTTTGTTTCTTCAGCCTGAAGAACGTGGCACAGGAAATATCTGAAGTACTTACTATCAATACTCAACATTTTATTATGGAGACAGATACTCTTTTGTAAATGAGTATGTGAATACAACATTAAAACAACATTTGGAAGAATGCACAAGTTGAAAAAGCCATCACTTCTATTGTGTTGGACCAGATCTCAATAAATGCCTCTTCCATATTCTAACTTGATTGCTTGTGAGAACCTTGCCAAAGGCTCGACCTGGACCACACAAGAGTCCTGTGGTGACTATAAAACCTAACTGTTTTACCACCCAGTTCCATGTCGGGTCTCATAAAGGTTCCGCATAGCCTTGCTCTGTTAATGTTTATGAACCTGCCCAGTCTGCTTCACTAACCCCAACCTCAAGGGCAGATGAACCTGTGACCTCATCAGCGCTGGACCATCAACTTTGACCCACATATTGAGAAGAGTTTGGCCTGCAGGAAAAGATGTTTGAAACACAGACACTTGTTTAGATCTATAAACCTGTCTGTTTGAGTGTGAGAAGGTGCATCCCCTCCCACTGAAAGTATCATCTGAGGTTGCTGCGAAAGGGGAACGGTGAGTAGCATGAGAGCACTTTGCGGCAGGAAGGGTCATAGGTCAATGGTGACAAAAAAAGTCCAGACGGAGACCTCACACAGGCTACCAGGCATGTGCAACGGCATCTCTTGCGTGACAGGCATGTGAGTCAGCACTCTTCAACCTGACCCAAACCCCACCCCCCTCAGGTTAGGTCAGGTTCCACTGTGTCGACTGAGAGAAAAACACAATCTGGTGTATGAAATAGCTTACATTTTATACCCTATCCTGTGGCTTACCACAGAAAAGCAACAGGTGGAGATTATCACTGTCATACTTCTTAGTGTTCTCTGGGCTGTAATAAGCCTTCCAGACCCCCCGCAATGACAGGTTGCATTTTTAGAAATGTGTCCAAAGTCATTTCAGCATATTTTGTGTGGTATTATGTCCTTGGTTTTGCCCACAATGGAAAACACCAATGTACACTTTCTCTCTCTCTCTCTCTCTCTCTCTGTCTCTCATGAATTACAGACACGTACAGCAGCACATGTACAACTCCAGGGCATAATGTGCTCTGCCTATTCATCCTAATCTGGTCTTGTTTAGGAAGCCAGGGGTGCAGTGAGACCCCACACAGCCTGCAAGACAATGGACACAGATCACATCAGATCAGATCGGATCGTGGCAGTCACTCTCTCCATCCAAATTTCTTTAATGAGTACAGTGAAACACAGTAAGAGAGTCAGACAATGGCAAATAAAGTGTGTGTGTGTGTGTGTGTGTGTGTGTGACTGTCTGTCTGTCTTTCTGTCTGTTTGTTTGACTGCCTGAAGGACCACTGATGCTAGGGCTGACCATTCTCAAATATTTGCCCACCGCAACATGATTTAGCTTTTATTTGAACGGATAAACAGAGCATTATGTACAGACCTGAGTTCTGAGCTGGCACTAGTCTTGTTACCTAGCTGCAATGGCCCATGTAGCCTCCCAATTCAGTGGGCCAAACTGCAGCAGGACAAGAATGTGGTGTCATGCCACCCTGTCCTCTCATTACAGAACAGTGGGCATGTAGATAGCTGTCAGATTCCAGAATGACAGCTCAAACATGGTGCTTCCATTTCAGTGTCTCAACTCAAAGTGTCTCCAAAAAAAGTCCCTGTGGTGGTGATCTTGGAGTTGAATTACTGAGAAGGGGATTTTCACAAGAAAATACAATATATCTAGATGCTGAGCAACTGCTTTATAACAAGACTTGCAGACAACAAACACTAGACTCTTTGGGCAAGCATTCAACTTGTCAGAGTGAAGTATAAAGATAGAGATTACAACTTGATACTGCCGCCTTATTTGTACAGTATGTTTTGGCATGGCCTGTAAGGCAGGTGCCTGAGACTGATAGTCCAGGGGTTAGACAAAACCATAACAAACACCAGAGAGAGAGAGAGAGAGGGAGAGAGCGAGAGAGAGAGAGAAAGACAGAGGGGGAGAGAGAATGCTACCGAGGAACCAGTAAGACTGATGAGCCAGCAAAAAATCATTCGTTACATGGTTCTGTGACTACCTCTAGTATAACAAATGCGTGTTACAATGTGAGAGACTATCCAACCATTGTTAAGTCATTCTCCAGAGACTGTGAGATTAATTTATGAAGAATAATCTTTTTTCCCTGTCACAGTGCTGAGGCCTACTGGGCAGTGAAAGACAAAGCATTAAAGGTGAAATCCAGTGTGAATCAATCCAGCATATCCTGTTGCTGTGCTGTCAGAAGGAAACAAAACAAGAAAATTAAAAACATAGGCCGCATAGTGAACCGGCAACTAAGTGAATGGGGCACAAATGTCATTCTGGTCTATTATAATTCACCACTCACAAACATTAAAATTTTGGCCATTTCTTATCACTGGGAAATAAAATCATAATAATAAAATAGAGATTTTAATAGCCTGCAGCAATGTTACACTTTTCTGGTGTGGCATTTGTTTCTGGCCTACTGACACAAACACGCTAAAGTCAGGTTCACCCCAGCCAGTGGACCATTAGCATGGAAACAATTTAGTGATGCATAGTATATCTTGTGTCACCAATTTCCCTTCACACTATGTCTTTGGGCTGATCAGTTTGCTGGCAAACTCTGTGTTGGCTGCCATGGTTACCATGACAGTGACGTCATCTGTGTGGTCCAGGAGTGTGGCGACATTATGTAAACACAATGAGATAAAAAATGCAAAACAATACAGAGAAATTCCATTACTCATTTGATTATAAAAAACAAAATCTGCAGAATGTTCCAAAGCATTCTGATAGAGAGGTACCGCAGCTTAACAGGAAACAGAGGGACACGGTCCCGTCAGGCAAGATCTGAACCATGTGCCAAACGAGGAGCTGATTATTATTGGCATCCAATGCGCTTCAGGTTGATGTGGAAATATAAACGACATGAGATAAAGCACTAGATCTTTTGGCTTCTTATCAGCTGAGCAGGGAGCACAAGGAGTTCAAGGAGTTTTCTCTTGCTGCATGTATTTCTGTCAAACAAATACAAGATTTGTGTAAATGGAGCCAGCATTTGTGAAAATCTCACTGACTATTGCTAATGTAGCCTGCAAATTCATTGTATTTGCTTCCATGCAGATCTGAGCCAGTAACTGCAAATTCATTTGTTAAATGTCAGCTGGCTATATTATGGCGAGAAGACATAAAACTACATTGGCCTGGCAGTTACATAAAAACTTCTATAGTTTCTCTTTTGTTTAAACTTTTAGCAAATCTGAAAACATGTCATTTAATGACAAATGTACTAGTCATGGACTAAAACCACTCAATCATCAAGGCAAAGACAATCAATCATCAAAGAATGTCATTGTTTTGTTTTGTTTTAAAATTGTGGTCCTCAGCAGCCTGCTGTGAAAGTGGTGGCTATTTGGATTCAACACACTTGAAATGGGAAATCTTCACTGAGTGCTGCATCTTGCTGCACCTGTATATCATTCTGACACAACTGTGTGTGTGTGTTCAAGTGAATTGTCCTTGTTACTTTGTACTCCTACTTACACTCCATCTCTATTCTCTCTCTCACACACACACACACACACACGTGCGCATGTGTCCACATCGAAAGAAGTGCCTGTCTACATGTTGTCGAGATGTGAACTCTTTAGTCACACAAGTAGTCCATATGTATCGCTTTTGGTTTGTGCATGACAGTACAGTGCCTAACTGTTCTTTTCATTGAATGTTGTGTTCCTCATTTTGATACATTCAAATGTTACAGCATCCTTATTCTGATACATGCAAAGGAGAATTGTTCTGATATAAACCGGGTGACTTCTATCAAACTTTGAAGTATTTGGAAAACCTAGACTTTGTTTAGAGGTGTAGTGAGAAGTGTGTGGGGGGGGACACATTTTAATGATGCAGGCCTTATTGCAAAGAAAGTCACATGCACATCCAAAACCTACATTGATAGTCTCACTGCATTCGAGAGAAGGAGGACGAATAGAGGGCTTATTGGAGAGATTTGCTTGACATGTGCACTTGTAATGTTATAGATAAATGTGTAATATTAAAATAGTGAGAAATACATAAATGATCAGTTCCAAGAAGTGGGTAGGACTCCATACCCCGTCTCCAACAGCCCTGATTTGTCCCCAGGGCCATACAGCTGTATAACAGCACGCAGGAGGCTAAGCATAATGGACTGGACTGCGTGAGCCCACACACACACCCACACTCTTATGCTGTCCCTGGTGGTGACTATACTACTATGGACAACAATATATACTGCACTACCCTGATAGCTACTGCACTAAATGACTCTTTTACAACTTTGGACAATCTTACTGAGTCATTGTAATCTATCTACCTGGATTACCGCAGGGAACCTTATCATGATACTTCTCTACCTCGTGGATTTCTTATTTCGTTACCTTTTTTTTTTCCCCGTTCAGTGAATTTTGTATGAATGCAGATGTGTGCAATATGATTGATCTGTTTTTATATTGTGTATTATGTTTATATGCTGCTGGACACCTTAATTTCCTTCAGGATCAATAAAGTAACTCTACTACTCTACTCTACTCTACTCTACTCTACTCTACTCTACTCTACTCTACTCTACTCTACTCTACTCTACTGATTTTGTCTGTTGGTCTTAACTGTCTGCTTCCCAGTCCCGGCTCTGTTCTGTCCTTCTCTGTGACAATTAGCCTCAGGCTTTTCCCCATGACATCAAGATTGGTTCAGGGAGATTTTATCGGGGTGTTATTTCTAAAAATCCAAGACCGGTTTAGAGAGATTTTGTTGGGATTTTTTGGGATCCTTGCACTCCCATGCCACCTCCAGTTGTCCTTACAGCATTACCATATGCAGTACTATGGAATATTACAGTTATGTGTTTTGTGTGTCATCTTGCTGCATTTAAGAAAAAGCATATTCTCATATGTTTTACGGGATTTGTAGTTTTATTTGATGCTCGCCCATGCAGGGGGAATGCTGAGGACGGAGAGTGGACACATAATGAGAGTTATGAGAGAATGGACATATGTCCTGTGTTCCCATGATCCTTTGTTGGCACAAAAATTAATGCAGAAAAGATGAGGACAGACATGCTTTTAACATGCTTTTAAAATGGCATACCCTAATATGTTTGAACCTCAAAATATTAACAGAGCTGCCACTTTTACCCTAAAACACAGGGCATGGAGAAAGACGTCTGAAACTCAGTGTGCCTTTGTACTGTTTTTGTTTTATCTGATGAAAGAATGTAAAGAATGTAAATGATTAAGTCGATAGGGTCCTAAAGGCCTGAAAGTGGTCACTGAGGCCTGTGTGAAACTCCACAGAGCCTGACAAGCCTGAAAAAAATGACATAATAGCTTACAGGCATGCGCACTACCACTGTCACCCTCAGAACAAGCAGGACGAAACTAGCTTGTGCTCGAGAGGTTTTTAAAGAAAAATAAAACAAAATAGAGAGCATAGTTTACCAGCAAGGGAACCAAACCCCTTGATAAAACAAACAAAAACAAAGTGTTTATTTATTTATTTTTGTTTATTTGGAAGAATGAAAACTCCCCTGCAAAGCACACATAGCAAAAAAGAACAGGGTCGTCCCTCACAAGCATGTATTATTGTCTGTATATATGCCCCGCATCTTTCACAACATCCACACCCAGGCCTGTCCTCCCTGTCATCACCAGAGGGATGGGAGAGTGCTTCCTAATTGTTTGTTTGTTGGTGCGTGCGTGTGTGTGTGTGTGTGCTTGTGTGGGTGTGTGTGTGTGTGTGTGTGTACATGCCAGCTGTGCCTGCCTGGCAAATACTATGCAGGTCTGGGCCATCTCTGAACACGCATTTGCAGCGGGAAGGCATGATCTAGTTGGTAGGTAAGGACCCAAAGGCAATTTCAGGAATGATAGTGGAATATCACCACTTGGGCCAATTCCATCAGCCACAAGCTTGTTACCCCACACGTGGCACAAGCGTTGTCTTATTTGAACTTCCGCGTTCATATAAAACAGGGAGGAATCAAGGTGACGCATGTCCTCTCTTCTTGGCACACAATTTGGCAGAGACGCACCATTGAGACGTCATCACTGGGAAATAGTTCTGTGTGTTCTCTTTCTATGTCTGTTTTGTTTGTTTTCCATAGTGCAAAACAAAGAAGCGAATACATGGGCATTGAAGGTGACCTCTGACTATCCCCAAATTTGGACAGCTGTGCTGCTGTTTGCCGCTTCCATTGGTTGGGTTTGTGTGAATGTCTGTAGCAGGAATGTGCAACAGAGACAGGAAACAGTTTTAAAAAATTCCAAACGAATCTGGCTTTGCCTTACATCATGATCTGCCACCATTTGGGACCAGAGTGTTCTTTTACCCATATTGATGTCTTGGCCAAGGGTTGTCAAACTTTTTTTTCATAATTTCAACAAAATATTAACCATATCAGATTATAACCATGTGTTCTTTCAGATGCTTTAAAACTTTATTTTTCTCCCTGTAAGACAAGTTGCAAAATTTGAGAACCAATGGTCTAGGCTATACATGGACCCAGATCAACGCAATTCAACCCAGAGACCTGGACCACATGCTGAAGTGGTTCTCTCCCGTGTTCGGGAGCATACCAGCCAACAAGCCACTCTGGCCTGGAAAAGCACTTTATTGTTGCCATTAGCAGTCAGTAGTGCTGCAACAATGGCCATATTTGGCCGTTCCCCTAGTTCACCCACAGCCCAGCACACAGCACTGATGGGTGGCGTGTTAGCAGTCGGTTATCAGTGTGGAGGAAGTGGCAACCCGGCAGGGGTCCAACGTGGCAGCTACGGTGGTGGCACATACAGAGCCATGTGCCCGTCAGTGATGTGCTTATGAGGGAGGAAGAGGAAATATCAGCGGAGGGGTCTGTTGTCAGTAAGATAACAGTAGAGATGACAAGTACTAGCAGAGAGTAGCAATGAACCGACTCGTAGCTTTGCCGTTATTGCTGTGACAGGGTATTGGTCAAGCACCAGAAGGACAAACAGACTTGCAAAAAGAGCAGCATATTTCATTAACTCACTGGTTTGACTCCCTAGGTACCGATTACACATTCTCAAGATATATTTCAGGAGGATGCAGTAGGCTATCTATCGGTTGGCAGCAGGGAAGGTGACTTCCCAAGTACAACCCATGCAAGCTTGGAGCATTTTGCAGCAGATGTACTTGCAACAGTTTTTAGTCAAAATGTAGTATCTGTGTCTGTTCAGAGAGTCGTAGTAACACAAGGTATACAGGCTCTTTTCAAGCATTCTGGCCAATCAAAAGAGTTTTAGCATTCTAAAAGTAAGACTTTTGCCTTTGAGATATCAGCAGAAATGAGGAGACTGGGCTTTCTATGCAGCACACAGCTCCTTTATAAAAAACATCAAGGCAAAACATGTCAAGTGTGAAGACCATCTCCCATCGACTGCATCTGAAATGTTTCAAGAGATGCCAAAGTTCAGAACTGGCAGCATCTAACACCAAATCTCAGAAAACTGTTCTTTAATGTCAAGTCCATATACCAATAGCTTGTTTTTTGTATTAAAATGCATGGATTTTGCCAGTTGGACATTGTTTTAACAGTGTCCTCACAAGATTTCAGTCAATCCTGTGATCAAGTTGAATTGGAATTGAGTGTCTGCTTGGCTTAAAGGTGTAGGTCAAGATTGGGTCAACTTGATATGACGGGTCAGCATGAGGTTGGAATTTTGGGACATAGCCTTGACATAGTATTGACCTGAATTGTAATTAGACAAACACCAACTTCTCCTTGTAAACAAAACTCCAGCAGAAATGAAGTAAACATCACATGCTGGCCTCACCAAAGGGACACGTCAGTCAGTCGTTACTGAAATCAGAGGAGGTCAAAGTTGTGATGTCTACCCTGGCTGTCTCCACATCTGAGCAGCCTCCAAGTCTGGGTCTTTGCGTAACATCGATCAATCTGCAACACAAAGATGTTGAATGAAACTAGCATGCTACAAGGTGTCAAGATATAAAGAATTTGTTGAGAATTCAAGAAAAGATCAAAAGAGGCTTCATAGCTCTTTGGTGAGTTAATCGTCAAAGCTCGTATCTGACACCGTCTACTAATCCAGCTGCATCGAGATCAACACCAACACCCAGGATCAGCCAAAAACACACTGGCCCAGGAACACTGATGGCGTTTGGCCTGGAACACAGTGTCAGGGTCACAAAAGTGAAAAAAGCTTCTGTGGGAAGCTTACAGCTGTTTCCACTCATCATGCAGGGGTAGAATAGGACTCGATAAGGGAGCAACAGATGTGTGATAGAGCATTTGCCAGACAGGAGACGTCAGGCTGGTTTGCATGTCAGAGCCAAGGAAGTCAGTAGAGTTGGACCTTCTACAGTTTTTTTTTTGTTTTTTCTTTGTTTTTGGATGCTTATTAGTAATGGATTAGTTAACATGACGTGTTCATAAGAAGATGGATTCTATTAAGTTTCACAAATGAAATTAAGTTCTTGCTTTCTTCCTGTACCAGCTTCATGCAGTGGTGATGTGGGGTGGTGGGGGGCAAAGTTATGCTGGTAACACTTTCTATGAATCCAGTATTTTGAAAGTATTATAAACACATTCATAAAGGGTTATAATGCATTCATAGAGTATTAAAACTAATAACATTAGTCTTTATAACTGCTCGTACATTCTAATGGTATTATTATGATAATGTTATCATATAAGCCTTTACAACCTCATTTTGTTAATATTCCTTTTATATGTCCAATTCCTCATGCCAAAGAATGAAGGGTTACAAGCACTCAGTGCATGCTGTGAGATGAACACATAATTACTAATGAAAATCAATAAGGCACCACTACAGACATTAAGATAAAGTGGTGTGTTTCCCTAGTTTCAAAAGGTCATAGAAGCTTATAAGACTTTGTGACACATCAAGTTATTAAGGCTTATATGATAACATTATAATGCCTTAAGAGTAGTCATGAAAATGGATAAACAGTTATATGTACTAATCTCATTAGTTATGAAGAATTATGAATGCATTATAACCCTTTATGAATGCATTTATAATGCTTTATGAAAACGGGGTTCATAGAAAATGTCACCATCACACTTTCATTTACAGTACACTTATTTTCATTACACAATGGAAAATATAATTCTGTCATGTCACACAGACTCAGGACCAGGAGGTGAAGTTCTAAAGGCAATGCAAACTTTATTCAGCAGCCAAACTAAGGAATGCTGAATGGGTAGAATGCTCACAGCAAAACACACAAAAGGTTCCAGAATGCAGAGAGGCAAAAGGCTAAGGCAAAACAATAAGAAGTCCAAGTGTAAATTGAAGAGTCCCAACCAGTTCGGGAGAGTGTAGGAGCAGAAGAAGTTCAAAGTAGGGCAGTCCTGAGAGCACGGCAAGCATCTACATGTCTTCATAGACGAGGCCAGACAAGGGAGTGAGAAGAGGCAGGGATTTAAATAGAGAGAGAGTCTGATTGGGATCAGGTGCAGGTCATCAGTAGATTGAGAAGTGTGACTGAGAGGCAGGAACTTCAGGAGAGTGAGTGGGCGTGGCTTGGAGAGAACCTGGTGTGACAGTGACAAATTGAAGAGTTTATGTCCGCTATAGAAGCATTTTTCATTGAATTTAAATTTAATATTCAGGTAACATCTGGACACTTCCAGTTGGGTGTGTTGTGTGTTGTGTGTGTGTGTGTGTGTGTGTGTGTGTGTGTGTGTGTGCTTTACCCACAGAAAATAAATCATTCAAGTAATTCCAAATGTGGCAGATACAGACATAACCACAAAGTGCTACACATTTAATTACAATCAAGCATGTTATTCTTTCCGTCACAACAGGAATTGAAATAGTTGGCACTGTGCACATTCAAAGGCCTTTCATGTAAGTATGATATACTGATTGGAGTGACAGCTGAACCCCCAAATAAGTAATTTCCCTAAAGTACTACTTATGTTTTGTAGTTTCCATTTTGTCAACAAAAACATTTGATTTATCAGAAGCTCGTAGGGTTTGATGATTCTTTGGAAAATGTTGTTTATTATACCTGTGGCCTTAATATGCTTATACTTGACCATTCCCACAAGTAATGTGCAGAAACAGTGTGAGTATTTCACTAATACAGCTTGTTGGGGATTTGTGCCAAAGCTGGGCAGTAATTCACAAAAGCAGCCAGCAAATCTCATCCAGCTTCTGTGTGTGTGTGTGTGTGTGTGTGTGTGTGTGTGTGTGTGTGTGTGTGTGTGTGTGTGTGTGTGTGTATGTGTGTGTGTGTTTGTGTGGATGTGAAATGTTTAATAATATCAAACTGTAATCTACTAAGGAATCAGGAAACCGTTGACAGGTCGGACAGATTTCCGGACAACAAGCTTCACCAAAACACAGGCGTTTTGTTTCTCCGGCGATGACCAAACAACGACGTCGAGCAGTGGTTTTTCCTCCGCTGAGATGGAACACCTTGTGCGAGACCAAGAATGCTAATTATACTGTCCGTGGATCGACATTAAAGTAAAAAAAAAAGAAAAAAAAAACAACAAAAAAAACCCCACAGCTGGCACAGTATGGCTCAACAGTCATTCGGTGGAAGTGGCTCAAGAAAACATTCTTAGACACTATTAGATGTTTAGCAATCGCATAATACCGGGCCTGTGGAAACAAATCTCTTTTTCCCCAGCTAAATATCCTAGCCGTGTTCCTGGCAGGCAAGGGAAAATGTCTAGGACGTTTTTTACTCTGTTTTGTTACTAGGTGGGGAGACAGAAGTACAGATTACCGTAACACCTGCACAGGTGGTTGCAGTCGGTCTGATGCACCTAGAATCAGGACAGTGATACAAGAAAATGTGTCTCTCACCTGGAAGAAACAGGGGAGGGGTGGGGATGGGGGGGGTTGCTTGTGAGGAGTGGTATCAGTGATCATATTGTTGGGGAGTCATACAAACTCACATACACACTCTCTCTCTCAATCTCTCTCTCTCTCTCTCTCTCACTTACATGTACACACACAGAAAGACGAATAGATTGAGAGAGAGATAAAAACAGGAATATAGTGTCAAAAACAGGATACATGTTGGATGCATACCATGATGCATTTTTAGGTGTGGTTTTCAAAGTATCATCAGTGGCTGATAGGTGTCAGTAGCTTTGCTTACCCCCCACCCCAATAAATGCCACATTACCAGCCCCTTTTAGGTTTGGTGTAATGAAACTATGCCTTTTCCACAGATTAATTATTTACAGACAGCCAAGCGGGGGGTGATCTCCAACATTGCTTGACTGTGATTTTATATGTGTGTTTTAAAGTGCAAATTTCAGCTGCCTGTGTGGTCTAAGGTGAATGGGTAATCAG
Organism: Tenualosa ilisha; assembly: GCA_015244755.2. Taxonomy (NCBI): domain Eukaryota; kingdom Metazoa; phylum Chordata; class Actinopteri; order Clupeiformes; family Clupeidae; genus Tenualosa; species Tenualosa ilisha. The sequence goes on along the minus strand of PYXC01001398.1, from coordinate 1,776,693 downwards.
AAACCAAGCCTTTCCCTGTCATACACACATAAATGCACACACACAGACACACACACTAATGCCATTTCAGTGCTTTGGTATAAACACATTAACGGCTGCAAGTTACACACTAGTGGGACACACCACACACACACTGAATTTGTGTAATTTTGTTGACATCGCATGAGCGCACACACACACACACACACACACACACACACACAGTTGCATTTCATTTGCAATGTGTTGCAATGTGGCATTATACACCAACACACACAGAGCCACACGCACAGATGTTTTTTTTTTCCTCAACCACCCCCCCCCCACCCCCCCACCCCACCTTGGAAAGGTGTTCCGGCACATTACTACCAAGACACTGCACCTGGGGAAGGCTAAAAGCACTGGGAGAGGCTTATCGCTTCTCTTCACAACCACAGGCATGTGTTCCCTCTCTTACAGGCACTCTCGTTTGTAAGCAAGCAGGAAGGGGGAAATTCCATAAACTTGCAACCGGGCTGGGCCTGTAGAAGCAGAAATGACCCCTTGTGCAGCTGCCACCACAGAGCTCTCTCTCTCTCTCTCTCTCTGCTTCCTTTCTTATTTTTATGGATTGTAGATATAGATGAATATTATCAGGTAGCTTATTTGGATCAAAGCACCTCTTTAGCTATACTGTACGTGATGTGGACACTTTTAACAGCTCTACCTTCACAACGTACATTGTTGTCCTCAGTGAATGTTTCTTCAGTGTGTGTGCCTATATGTTGTGTATGTGTTTAAGATACTGGACACCTTAACATTTCCTTTGGGATTAATTAAGTATTTGCCTATCTATCTATCTATCTATCTATCTATCTATCTATCTATCTATCTATCTATCTATCTATCTATCTATCTATCTATCTATCTATCTATCTATCTATCTATCTATCTATCTATCTATCTATCTATCTATCTATCTATCTATCTATCTATCTATCTATCTAATATACCAGCATAGTGACCTGACTTCCCCATTTTCTGGGTACAGTCCCCATTTTTGGTATTCTGTCCCAGTAAAACAGATGAAACCCCACTTTGTTGCTGGTTTTGTAGCTAAAACACTACTTATTTTACTGTTAATGACAACTGGAAACTGGGAATGTCCCTGTTTTGATCTCAGAGATCTGACAGACCTATTGTATTGTTAGTATGTGTTTTTCACATGTTCATGTAATAATACATAGACATAATCTAAATTAAACTAAAATTTTGAACTCTCTCTCTCTCTCTCACACACACACACACACACACACACACACACACACACACACACACACAGTCTCTTGCTCTCCTTCAGCATTCCTAGGGTAACTGTTTCAAATCCCTGTGAGGAAAAGAGGGAAACTTGAACAACGAAGTTGGAATCAGCTTTTCACAATGATGGATCCAGCGAGGGGTTATTGAATTAATGGCCGGCAACAAACCAAGAACCCCTCAAAGAACACTGAACACTATGTATGTGACCACTCATGTCCGTCTGACAGACAACTTCCTCAACCAGCGGCAAGGAGGAGCATGGGGAGAATCTAATTAGCATGGACATTTCACAACCTCTCCACAGCCCTCGAGCTAAATGAGGTTGCGTGCTGAGCTGACTTGTGACCTCAGAGTGAACATCCAGGCCCCTACAGGCCTCTTCTGAAGCACTTTCATGTTTTCGTATTTAAAAGACACTGGCCTCTGATTCATTGAATTCCCATAATACTGTACGAGAGGTGTTCCTACTCATTTGAGAAACCGGTGAGATAAACACTGTTCTGAAAGAGCAAACAGTAACTTCCCCGCATGCCATGACTGAGTGTTTGGGGTAGGCCAGAGTGTGTGTGCGTGAGTGTGTGTTTGTCTGTGTTTTTTTTTTTTTTTTTTTGAGCAGAGAGGAAACTGCTCATCATTTGAAGTGAAGACAGCAAAGAGTTCAGGCCCGTGGCACAGGCTTGGCATAACTGCATGGATGCACGGGGGATTACTCACTGGTTTCCAGTACCTTTTAGAGTCAGCAGCAGGGCAAGCACAAGCTCACGTGTGCATGTGTTTTTATGTGTGTGTGTGTGCGTGTGTGTGTGTATGTGTGTGTGTGTGTGTGTGTGGAGGGGCTGATGATGAAAAAAAATACTATGGTGTTAAAAGGCACCCACGTTCAAGTGTGGAGCATAAGACAACAATTTTCTCCCCTTAGCTTTTCAGAGGTTATTTGTCTTGGGTGGTCAGATCGCAAGTGGTTAGTTCTATATACAAGTGTAAACAATAACAAAAGTAGATTCAAAAATCGTTCAAAATGCTTGTGGTCAATGTGGTATGCAACGCATAGAAAAAATGTATCTAGACCTAACCTTCCTAACCTAGTTTAACTCATTTCAATTTGTGTAAGTTCTACCTAATAAAGTGTACTTTTTCAGCTAATAAACCACAGAGAGCATAATGGCATTTCATGTGAAAAGGCTCTAGCTTCAGTTTAACAGCCTTTTGCTTTGTTTTGTAATAGTATGTTTAGGAACTTCTTGGACTGCAGATTTAATATCTGTGATGTTTACATCTTATAGTGTCTCATTGTGCCTGTATTTATATAATATTGGTCTGTGTCAGACAAAACATTTTGCATTGGATTCTCCTGCACATTTCACTCGTACACTTTTGCACAACCATGTTTGGACACTTTTATCTGCTCTACCTTCACAACGCACATTGTTGTCCTCAGTGAATGTTTCTTCAGTGTGCGTGCGTATGTTGTGTATGTGTTTAAGATACTGGACACCTTAACATTTCCTTTGGGATCTATAAGGTATTTGTCTGTCTGTCTATCTATCTATCTATCTATCTATCTATCTATCTATCTATCTATCTATCTATCTAATATACCAGCATAGTGACCTGACTTCCCCATTTTCTGGGTACAGTCCCCATTTTTGGTATTCTGCCCCAGTAAGACAGACGAAAACCCACTTTGTCCCTGGTTTTGTAGCTAAAACACTACTTATTTTACTGTTATTGACAACTGGGAACTAGGAATGTCCCTGTTTTGATGTCAGAGATCTGACAGTCCCATTGTATTTTGACTCTCCCTTTCTCAAAGTCAGGTGTCACTTTCTCATTGAGGTTCGACAGTCAGCAAACACCAGTTGTGCGTCAGCAGCTCGACACCACCTGTCGGTCGGTGACTTCCAAAAGCGTAACCCATGGCAACACAAAAGGCTAGCCAAGGCCGGAATGTGTTTGCCGTGAGATGGTGAGTTTGCGCCCGTGAGTACAATGGCTGCACAGCACCCACAGGCCAGTTCGAGTAAACACAGCACTGAGATGATGGGGTTTGTGTCTGACATACACACACACACACACACACACACACACACACACTGGCAATCATCGGCCATGGCAAACATCTGGGGCCTCAGGGGACAACGCTGAGGTGAGGGTCAATGATCTGACCTCAAAGAGAGAGCTGGAGCAAAACATTGAGTGGCTGCCTCACTGCAAAAACTGTCAACTGTCAAAAACTGTCAACAGACAACAACATTGATATTTAGATCACACCCAAACAAAACTATACATTAACTTTGGCATGTTGAAGCAGTCTAGAGTTTCTAGTTTGAACCGTACAAGAGAGTGATGAGCAACAACCATTTCGTGACTGAACTGTGCTAAAACCTCCACTGTGTTTCACAGGTTCGTAGATTTAAGTAGCTGAAATAATTTGTGCAGTGCATTTCAACCACAGGTAACTGTACAGAGAGGAGACATCAAAACAGCTCAAAGCGCTGCACTCTTCTGCCTGTCAAGATGACCCCGAGGTGACAGAGTGCTATCAGGCTCTGGTACAGACCTAGGCCTGACACAGGCCTGACATGGGCGTGATTTGGCCTGATTTGACCCTGGACTGCGACTCCACACCACGGCCTCTATGCTATCTAGGCCATGACACAGCATGATGATGAAGAGCAGGAGTTTGCGCTGCAAAATGATCTCAGGAATGATCTGTCTAACTGCCCCCGGGGCTGACTGAGAGACATTTCAGGTAGCTGCCTAGCTGCCTCTGTTGTCTGTCTGACTGCCTGCCTAAGTAACACAGAGAGAGAAAAAGGAGGGAGAAAAAAAATGGGGTCCAGATTTACAGATGTCTGAGCCTTGCACTTATGAGCATCTCACTTCCATTCCCCTGCCTAAGTAGTCATAACAGTGTCTGTTTTGAGTGAGGCGACGGGGAGCCAGTGCCCAGTCCACTTTTTAATAATTTATCTGGAGTCGGGACATCTAGATCACAGCAAGCAGTGGTGGGAACGCGACCAAGACATGCACTGCAAAAGAAATCACCATTGCGCAATGCATGCAAAAGAGCCCCAGAAAAACTATGCAAAGTGAATATTTTCTACGGAGATATATTAGGAAAACGCGCAACTGTGACATGCTGGGATATTTGCCTGGCAAGCTGTGTCTGACCGAATCATTCGAGCAATCCTAGACAGAAGAAATGGAGGTGTGTATCTTAGACAGCTTTGTATCTTTTGCCCTATCAATCAGATGTGGATGTGTATGCCAGCCTCTTTTCTCAGAAAACTCAGATTTAGGACTCTTTAAGTGTGTGTGTGCGTGTGTGTGTCAGAGAGAGAGAGCAGATTAATTATTTTTCATTCTGAAATAAAACATTTACAGATATGTGCATATGTGCTAAAGACAGCTGAATTCACCAGTAAAGAATCTGTACTAAAAGAATGTTGAAACTATGCAAGAAGTGAGAACATACAGTCAATAATATATAAAAACACATAAATAGCGTATGTTGCATTTGTATTCATATTTGGAGTCAGCTAAATAGTTGTACAGCTGTAATATTGGATTATTACAGCTATTACATCCAATTACATCTAATTGACATTGGATTATATTGCTTGTCCAATGTCACGTTTTCAATATCAGCACTCGATTGACTTCACTGCGGCCTCTAGCGGAGAGACCATGCAAATGAACTGTGAAAGTGAAAAACTTGAGCATCCCTTAAAGACCTGTTGTTGTACAAAGGCGCGCGCCGAGACCCATCTTGTCTTCTAACCTCATGTTGCATACAGACAATGCATCCAGAAAGTAGCCTATTGAGAGTTTTGACAAAACCATACACACCTACTATTTTATTAATACGCCTCGAATTATTTGTTTTGACTAATTAAGTTTAGTGGAGTTTATTAAGAGTTTTTAAGTAAGCAGATCGTTTGATTTCATGAATGGAAATGTAAAGTGATACTTTAGTGATATTTTAGGTTGATGATGAACCAGTTAGCGGAAGTGGGGTCTAAAAAATTACGAATTTGGTTGTGGAATTTGGACTCTGGAATGCGGTGCTTATTTTTTTTCCTCTGTCCTCCATGTGTGCGCTTATGTCTCAGACATAGCCGTCCGCGTTGTGAGGTAAGAGGATAAGCTCGTCCCTTTTTCCTTCCCTCATCTGATTGGAGGAGACACATTCTTAGGAATGTCATGAAACTATTTAAATAGCACTTTGTTGCCCGTACTTATTAGAATGGTAACAGCCTCTCACATAAGACAGAAGAAACATCTAGTGAACTGAAACTGAATGAAAGGGGAATTTTTCAGAACTTACCTACATTAACTCTGAGGCTGAATACATACATTCATTTTATAATTTGACATATAAGGATTACACTGCCACGGTCGATTGGATTTTATAATTTTTCATCGCTGATTTTCTCTTAACAGGTAAATATTATCTTACCTAATGGCAGTTATAATTTGTGAGCAGCAAGTTATTACACTGACTAGATTCGTTTGCATTTGAATTAACCTTTACCTGTTGCTCTCCACGACTAATAGCTATGAGGAAGTATGAATGAAATATACGTCTATTGTGTTCAACAGGTAGCCTACAAGTGCCGATATGAAGTTAACGGGAATATTTTTGCTACTGATGCTGTGGCACTGCGAGAGCGCAAGAGTCGCAGGTGAGACCGGAACACTTGTGCTGTGTGTAGAGGGATTCCTTTACTGTTTTAAGTGATGAGATTTAAGAAAGAATTTCGTTTTGTGGCATTCAACATACGTGCATTAAAATATTTACCTCATACATTCTTTTTTCTAATAAATATGCATTGAACTGCGCTTATGAAATTCAATGTGTTTTTACGGAACAGTCTAACGTTAATGGCTCATTGCTCCCTCTACAGAGACACGAGATGACAACAACATGTACGACCTCTTCGAGTTAGTCCAGGTTCCTAAGAAAAACCATGGAGTCTCTCAGGTGAAAGGCGACGACCCATACAGCCCCGCCTACAAGATCTTGAACCCCGACCTGATCCCCCCGGTCCCCAAGAACTCCTTCAGGGACCTAATCGACTCCATTCACGTAGAGAGAGGATTCCTTCTCTTGGTCAATTTCAAACAGGCCAAGCGGACCAGGGGCAGCCTGCTGACCATCGAGAAGCAAGACGGTTCCGGACCAATCTTTGAAATAGTTTCCAATGCCAAAGCCAACACGCTGGACATTGTCTACTCCACGGAAAACAAGCAGCAGGTTATGTCCATTGAAGATGCTGACTTGGCGACGGGACACTGGAAAAATATCACTCTCTTCGTCCAAGAGGACAGAGCTCAGTTGTACGTGGGTTGTGAAGAGGTGAATACTGTTGAGCTAGATGTACCTATCCAGAACATCCTAAACAAGGACACCCCCGGATACGCAAACTTGAGAATTGGCAAAGGCGCAGTCAAAGACAGGTTCATGGTAAGCACGCTCTTTACCTACAGGTTGGTCCGGGTCCAAAATTAAGTTTATTAAGAAAATTAAGTTATTAATAGACATGACCTTAAACGGTTATGCATTACTGCTTCCTATCATGTAGCAAGTTTCTGCGTGTTTGTGATATTAATCATAGTGATTTTTACAGGGTGTGCTCCAGAACGTGCGCTTCGTGTTTGGAACAACTCTGGATGCCATCCTACGGAATAAAGGCTGCCAGAGCAGTAAGTGTCAAAATCTGATAATAACTGAGGGATAGCCTTATAGGCAATACAACTGCAGTGTGTCTAGCCTGCACTGGCTTAATACAAATGACAGAGAATTAAATATGTGTGCATCAAATTTCCCCACCTAACCTGAACAGTGATTACTTCGTGGTTTTGTTTACAAGAAAATAACAACTGCAATTTGCTCTTTTACAGCACTTCTTACTGACCTCATCACTCTTGACAATCCTATCAATGGCTCTAGTCCAGCGATCAGGACAGATTTCACTGGCCACAAAACAAAAGGTAGACAAAACTCTTTTTTCCATTTCTCCTCCTCTGGTCATTTCGGAAGCTCTCATGCCCTAACTCGTTTCAAATATGTGGATTCTGGACCTAAATCTTTTTCTCCAAACTGCCATGCAGATCTGCAGATGATTTGTGGCTTCACTTGTGATGACTTGGCTGCCATGTTCAAGGAGCTGAAGACCCTCGGGGTAGTGGTGAGAGACCTGTCAGACCAGCTCAATAAAGTGGTAAGAAGACATCCTCTAAAGGGTTTTGCAAAAAGAGAGTTTGCACCAATATGGGAGGGTGGATAGAGATTTAGTATGCGTCTTTGTTAAACTTTCACAGTTTATCAGGTGTGATGTTGGACAGGGTGCACAGAGATAACTTCAGTCTGAGAGGCAAAGCCATTGAAAGCTGTTGAGCCCTGTTTGTTTTAATCCTGTCTGACACGCATTATTAACTCTCCTTGCCTCCCCTAATGCCCCCTCTCCCTCCCTTCTCTCCCCTGCAGACCGACCAGAACAGGCACCTACTCGCCAGCATCAACATCAGCGGTGGCGTCTGCCTCCACAACGGCATTGTCCACAAGAACAACGATGAGTGGACCGTGGACGACTGCACCGAGTGCACTTGCCGGGTGAGCATCCTCCCACGAGCACTCCGCAGACAGCCTCTCGACAGCTTGCCGAGGGGGCCAGCAAGCACTTTTTTTTTTCTTTTCTTTTCTTTCCTTTTTTTTCAGGGCCCCAAGGGCTTGGCAATTTGTGGCTTTTCGAGCTGACAGCCATCCCAAACAGTGGGTGCCAGGCAGTAATTAAGTGCACTTGGCCTTGGCCCACTGATGTGGGCTTAACGGGGCCACTTGTACAGCCAAGGGTGTGTCTGGCTAACCTCTCTCCCTCCCACAGCGCCTAGGCCTCTCATTAAGGCCAGAGGTTGCAGGTTTCTAAGTGTGTCTGTGTGTCTGTGTGTGAAAAAAGACAGGGGATGGAGAATAGAGAGGTCCACTTGAACTGAAGGTGCAAAGTGTTTTTTTTTTTTTTTGGGGGCGGGGGGGTTCTTCCTGAAGAATTAACTTAAAGCAGGACCTTCCTGGCTGAATGTCTATGGTATTGTCCCCTCATGTGAAGCGACAGCTATAACTGGTGAGCTTGTCAGCACCCCAGGGTGTCAGCATGCTTAATTAGAAAGAGAGGCCAAGAGACTGGTGCCAGGTTTATATCTCCAAAGCTGTTGGCAGACTACCCATTTTCTCCTTGTTTTCGGTCAGAGTGATAAGCTCACTGTAGCCCCCTGCTAATGTCTGAAACAGGCACTTTTCCCTACTGATTGAAATGTGAAATGCACAGGGTTCAGACAAGACTGAGATCAGACAGTGGTTCTTAAAGCCATGACACACACACACACACACACACACACACACACACACACACACACACAGGTTCTTCTGAATGACAGCATCCCTCCCTCCTCCCTCCTCTTTACAGAATTCTGCCACTGTGTGCCGCAAGATTTCCTGCCCTCTTATTCCCTGTGCTAATGCCACTGTGCCCGATGGGGAGTGCTGCCCTCGCTGTGGTACTCGTAAGTATCTGTCACATCTACACCCATTGTACTGTGTCATCAGCAGCTAAGGGTGTTTAGTCTAGTCGCAATAACCATGCTACCCACTGTTTCTGTGGGTAGCATGGTTATTGTTATGTCTCAGTTATGCCTCACTGTAGTGGGATGTGTGGGATTGTAGCAAAGCATCCAGGGGAAACGATTTAGGAGTAAATGCTGTAGATTTTACTTCGTACAAAATAGTGCTGGTTGTTGAAATAACTGACCGATGTGGCAATGAATGAGTCGTAAGTGTCAGTGAACACTTAATGTACCGCATGCCTTTGAACTGGGTAATAGCTCTAATTGGTCTATTTGGTTAAAGTGGGGTGGAAAATTAGTGGTCCATCTCATCAAGTGACATTTTCCACATTGCTACAGTGGTGTGTTTTAGAAGTTTCAAACCTAAACAAGCATGGAAAACCACACTGTGTGCCACCTGGACCCTTTGATTTTAGAACATGATGGAGACATTTACTAAATCAGTTTTCAAACATGGAAACTGCACTGGGTGCCACCTGGACCATTTGATTTTAGGACATGATTGAGATTTACTAAATCAATTTTCACCCATTTTTCTTTGGAAAAAGAGAGGGAGAAGGAAAAGGAGGAGGTGTACTCAGATGGAATCCCTACGTGTTTAAAGCACACTGGCTTTTAACACAGAGGCATTCCAGCTCCGGGTGCAGTGCCAGATTCCCCCCGAGTGGTTTGACTCAGGCAGCCGGGGGCTAAATCAAGTCCATTAGGACACAGCAGAAAAGCTCCCTCCCTCCCTCCTTTTCTCTCTGTTCCCTCCTTTCTTTCTCTCTTTCTTGCTGGTGCTTTAGAAAGTATGAATAGTTTGCTCTATTGTGTCTCACTCCCTTGCTCTCCCTTTCCCTCTTTTTTTCTCTCTCTCTATCCCCCTCTAAACCCCCCCCCCCCCCTCCCAACCCCCTTTTCCCTACACAGCTAGCGACTTTGCTGATGATGGCTGGTCCCTGTGGTCTGAATGGACTCATTGTTCGGTGTCCTGCGGACGAGGTGTGCAGCAACGAGGGCGCTCCTGCGACCGCATCAATAACAACTGCGAGGGCACGTCAGTGCAGACGCGCGACTGCTACCTACAGGAGTGTGACAAGCGCTGTGAGTCTCCTATCACTCCCAACGTTCACCTGATCAAATTTTTTAGATTTTGTTTTCCTTTGTCTTGCGTATGCCCTGCTTTATTTTGTCTCTGTAAAGTTCGTTTGACTTTGTATAAAGAAAAAGTAAGCTCACCCCTGCCTCCCCTCACCCCCACCCCCTCCTGGGTTCTCATCTTCAGTCAAACAAGATGGCGGCTGGAGCCATTGGTCACCCTGGTCATCCTGCTCCGTCACCTGTGGCAGCGGTGTCATCACCCGCATCCGCCTCTGCAACTCACCTACACCCCAGATGGGGGGCAAGGAGTGTGAGGGAGACGGACGCCAGACTGAGAGATGCCAGAAATCACCCTGCCCCAGTAAGAGCTCCTCACAAACTAATGAATAAAACTGACTCATAATGCACTCAAACTGCATTCTTGCTGCAGATTCATGCAGGCATATCTAAATTTCTGTAGGATTGCAGAAATATAAAGTATCTATCTATCTATCTATCTATCTATCTGTCTGTCTATCTACCCTTTTCACTGTGTAGTCGCAGTATTTGGGAGAGTAATGTCTGACAGAGAATAATGGAAGTCTGCTGTTTCTTGACCCACTTTTAGTCAATGGAGGCTATGGACCCTGGTCACCTTGGGACGCCTGCACAGCAACCTGTGGTGGAGGAAGGCAGACCCGCAAGCGCCTCTGCAATGATCCGGCACCCAAGTTCGGGGGCAAAGACTGTGTCGGCGATAGCTCGGCGACCCAGATATGCAACAAGCAACTTTGCCCTGTCGGTGAGTGTGTGTGTGTGAGAGTGTGTGTTTTTCAGTGTGTCAGAAAGGTATGAACTAGCTCTGATTGCTATCTCTTTGTGTAAGCAGATGGCTGCTTGTCCAACCCCTGTTTTGCTGGCGCCCAGTGCACAAGCTTCCCAGATGGTTCCTGGAAATGCGGCAAATGCCCATCTGGCTACACTGGCAATGGTATCAAGTGTAAAGACATCAATGAGGTAAAAAGCATGTCAAGGTGGTTTTCTCTAAAATTTTCAGTTATTATTAGCAACAGCTTAAGAGTACAAGAGTCAATTTAATGAGATTGACTTATCCTGAACTTTTACCAGCTGCCTTTATCTCTAAACCTTTACCCTTTGACCGACACCCCTATATACTTTATACTTTATACTTTTGACACCTTCAAAAATGATGGATTTTGCTCTTCTACTCATCAATTTGTCCACCACTTGCTGCGTCCCTGACTTAAAATGTTTTACCTATCTCTTACTCTCCCCACAGTGTAAGGAGGTCCCTGATGCCTGCTTTGAGTTCAATGGTGTGCACCGGTGTGAGAACACTGTACCAGGTTACAACTGTCTTCCCTGTCCACCACGGTATACTGGACCCCAGCCCTTTGGCAGAGGCGTGGAGGAGGCTGCTGCCAACAAGCAGGTAGGAAATGTCCTGTTGGCGAATGATGGGTATAAAGTTTCATCATATGCTATGCTAATCCATTACGTGTGGCTGTTTGGTGATAATAATTGATAATTGGTCATAAAACTTAGTGTTATGCACTGTGTCACATAACAGAGGCCCTGAGGGTACAAACTGTGTGTTATCCCATCTTCCCTCAGGATTGATATAAGCAACCATTGCTAATTATTTCAAGATACTAGTGCCTAATGCTTGCACAATAGGGTCTAAATCCAATTTACCATGTGTTACCCACCCAGGCAAATCCATCCCATTGTGTTTCACATAGTGTAAGTGATCAGATAGCATGAACCTCTCTGCTCTCTGCCCCTTAGGTTTGCACCCCCCGCAACCCCTGTTTGGATGGTAGCCACGACTGCAACAAACATGCCCGCTGCAACTACCTGGGCCACTTCGCCGACCCCATGTTCCGCTGTGAGTGCAAGCCCGGATTCGCTGGAAACGGTCACATTTGTGGCGAGGACACTGACCTGGATGGCTGGCCCAACTCTGACCTGGTCTGTGTGGAGAATGCCACATATCACTGCAAGAAGGTAGGCTAAACAAAGAATTCAACTAGAACAGATTGTTTAAATACTGACACAAGGAGTTTTAGGGCATGGAATTGGTCACCTAACATAGGTGTACGTGTCCCATGAAATACAGGATAACTGCCCCAACCTCCCCAACTCTGGACAAGAAGACTACGACAAAGACGGCATTGGTGACGCTTGTGATGATGATGATGACGATGATGGCATTCCTGATGACAGGGTACGTCATACACACACTTTGTTCCGCTGTCACTCATTTAAGTTAAGTGACTAAGTGCTGCCACTTGTCTCTTGTCTCTGTCCAGAGCACAAGTGTATGCTCAAACATGTGAGAGGAAGTAAGTGAAAGTCCGTAAGTGTATGTGAGAAAGAGTGTCTGTGTGTGTGTGTGTGCGTGTGTGTGTGTGTGTGTGTGTGTGTGTGTGTGTGTGTTTGTGTGTGTGTGTGGAAAGGCACACTGCCACTTGTGTGATTCATCATTCATCATTCATTCGTTTGAAACGAGAGGGAGGGAGAGGGAAGAGGGGCAGGGAGTGCAAAGCTCAGAAAGCAAACTCTGCTTCCCTCAAAGCCAAACCTCAAATTCCAGCACGGAGGTACCACTCTGAAAGAGCCTCAGTGTACGTTCCTAATCCCAACTTTAGATTGGATTTGGGATGAATCCTAAAAATAAAGGCCCTTTCAGGTCCCCACATTCCTGTAAAAGAGTCTCACACATGCCTGCAGTGAAACTAGTCAAACATTTAAAAATTTCTCCACGTCTGATGTCTTATTTTTATAATCTGTGTGAACTTTGTTTTAGTACCTTACTGCTATTCTTGAAGGCTAATTTTTTTTCTCTTGATTTTTTTCTTCCCTCCAAAACAGGATAACTGCCCGTTCGTTTTCAACCCCAGGCAATATGACTATGACCGCGATGACGTTGGTGACCGTTGTGACAACTGCCCGTACAACAGCAACCCAGATCAGACAGACACGGACAACAATGGAGAGGGAGACGCATGTGCTGTGGATATAGATGGAGATGGTAACTGCTTAAATAAAAACACACCCTCACACAAGCCAGTAAAGAACTTGCAGTTCACAATAAAAGTCCTGAAGTCCTGCCACCCTAAAGTCCTTTGTTGCTATGTTTGTTAGGCATTCTGAATGAGAAGGACAACTGTCCGTACGTCTACAATGTTGACCAGCGTGACACAGACCTTGACGGAGTTGGAGACATGTGTGACAACTGTCCTCTGGAGCATAATCCTGACCAGGTGTGTGTCTAAAAAATGTGTGTGTATGTGTGTGTGTGTCTGTTTGCCTGTGTCTGTTTGCCTGTTTGCCTTTGGTGGGATGAGGAGGGTGGAGTAGTCGTTTGCAGGTGTTGGCTGTGAATCCATAAAAGCGTCTATAGATCCCTCTGTAGATCCACCACACACCCTCATCTGTGCGGGGAAAGACAGGAACTGTGGAGAAGAGCAGACACTTAACACACTATAGAATGGTGGAGAAAAACAGAAAAAGAGAGAGGGAGGGAGAGAGAGAGAGAGAGAGAGAGAGAGAGAGAAAAAATGAAAAAAAACTCCGCACCTCAGGGGTGCATCTAGTGAAAGGAATGAAAAAACAAGAAGGGGAGGGTTAGGGCTTTTGTACAAAAGGGTACTGGTGCGATCACTAAAGCCAAAAGGGATTCTAAGAGGGCTGGGAGCCTCTTAATAAGGATCGGGGCCAGGCTGTGGGTTCATGCGTGCCCCGTCGGCACACAATCCTGCCGCCGGATCGCACCTGTGCCATGGTTAAGTGAGAAGCAGGAATGCACGCTGGAAGAACAACAGGAACTGTTGAAGTTTAGGGGGTTGGAAGGTGTAGGGTGGGGAGGGGTGGGGGGTTGGCTTAGGGGAGGGTGAATTGTGTTCTTTCTCTATTTCAGGAACCAATGAAAAGATGTGTTATATCTCTGCCAAAGGTGCGGGGGGGCGGGGGGGGGGGGTGTCCTAGGCTCTAGGGGAATGCCTCTGTGAGTGCCTGCCTGGCATATGGGAATAGCACGTGTTTTTGAAGTTTATGGTCGTAAAATTGCTTTGTCAAGGGATCACACAGATAGTTTTTGGCAGGTCCTCGGGGCACTCATTCTTTGATGCCTAGTAAGTGACTAACATGAAAGCAAGCCGAGATGGAGCAATAACACGAAACGGGAGATGTTGATTACATGGAGAGTGAGCAGAGGGATGTGATCGCAACGGACGGGTGTAATTACGAGCAGATTTGAACAACACGCCCTTTTTTCCATTCTGACAGCTTGACACAGATTCAGACCGTGTGGGAGACAAGTGTGACAGCAACCAGGACATCGATGAGGATGGTCACCAGAATAACCTGGACAACTGCCCCTATATCCCGAATGCCAATCAGGCCGATCACGACAAAGACGGCAAAGGTGATGCCTGCGACCATGACGATGACAACGATGGTATTCCTGATGAAAAAGACAACTGCCGTCTGGCTTTCAACCCAGATCAACTGGACTCTGATGGTAAGTTAATTAACCAAACAACCTGTGAATGATAATACTATAGTTTTAGCAGATTTGACATGTTTTCGCAGATTTGAAAACATAATATCTTTCTCCAAAAAAACAGGTGATGGCCGTGGAGATGCTTGCAAAGACGACTTTGACCAGGACAATGTGCCAGACATCTATGATGTCTGCCCTGAGAACTTTGACATCAGTGAGACTGACTTCCGGAAATTCCAGATGGTGCCTCTGGACCCCAAGGGCACCTCCCAGATCGACCCCAACTGGGTGGTTCGCCACCAGGGCAAGGAGCTCGTGCAGACAGTCAACTGTGATCCTGGCATTGCTGTTGGTAAGTGTCTCTATACCCTCCGTTGTCATGAAATCAACTCCATCTATATTTACTCATTTATCAGATTTTTTAATTCAAATACTTCTAGTGCAAATGCAGATTTTTTTTCATGAGGGTTCAATGCAGGTAGCCAGACTAGCGCCTCATAATACTTGTACTTTCACTACAGTGCTAGTCAAGAGCATTCATCAAAGGCTTTGGCAGATTTCTTGCCATCCAACTGGTGAACAGAAATTGTAGCAAAGTGAAAGAGATTGGTCTACCAGGCTACTAAGCAGGCCCCATTGGAGTGAAATATATGATCTTGGAGTAAATATGTTAGCTCTTATCTTTCTCTGCCAGTTCTACAACACTTTATTGAACTTGAACTAAACTATAAGTTAATCCTCATGAAAACCAGTCCAGGAGAATTTGCCTTAAATATCAACACTTTGCTGGAGGCACTGACTTGTTAAACTCTCTGCATTTTCTCAGGCTTTGATGAGTTCAACTCTGTGGACTTCAGTGGGACTTTCTTTATCAACACCGAGCGTGATGACGACTATGCCGGCTTCGTGTTCGGCTACCAGTCCAGCTCGCGCTTCTACGTGGTCATGTGGAAACAGATTACGCAGACCTACTGGTCCAACAAGCCCACCAAGGCTCAAGGCTACTCTGGGCTGTCCATCAAAGTGGTCAACTCCACCACAGGCCCTGGCGAGCACCTCAGGAATGCACTTTGGCACACTGGAGACACACCGGGACAGGTAAGATGATCTCTCAGCCCTCCACCTCCACAACCCCACACCACACTACCCTACCCCAATCCCTCCCTCCCTCGTTTTCCCTCTTATCGGTCGTCTTGGCCTTCGGGAGAGCAGAACGAATGAGGAAACGACAGCTACTGACAGCGCCGTCCGTCTCTTGTCTTCTTGCCCCTGTCCAGGTGCGCACCCTGTGGCATGACCCAAAGAATGTCGGCTGGAAGGACTTCACTGCCTACAGATGGCATCTGACACACAGGCCCCGCACTGGGCACATCAGGTGGGCAAGGATGAGGGGCACCAATGGCATGAAAAATTCTACACAGTATCTACAAAAATACTGTGTAGCAAAGATCATATCATCCTCATTTCTGAGACTTCAAACCTGGAGATGAGTGCTAGGCCTGGATGTGCACTAGTATTGCAGAAAGAATGCAAAATCAAATAAATGCATAACTGTCTTTGTTTTTGCTCATTTCAGAGTGGTGATGTATGAAGGCAAGAAAATCATGGCAGATTCAGGAAGAATCTATGATAAGACTTATGCCGGTGGCAGATTAGGTCTCTTTGTCTTCTCTCAAGAGATGGTGTATTTCTCTGACCTCAAGTATGAATGCAGAGGTAAGTTTATGGAGTTGCAGAGGTTGAGTATATTTCCATGTCTTCTTAACGTTCTTGTGTCAGATTACAGAGAAACACAAAATCAAAACACTAATTTCTGTGTGTGTTTCTGTTTGTGTTTTGTTTTATTTTTGTTTTCTTGCAGACTTGTAACCGCTCGGAGGAGGAAGCTCTTTGAGGAATGCACCTTTCTGTACAAACATGAACATGTATTCCAAGCAAAGTCCAGGGACAGGATTTTTGTTTTTGTTGCATTTTTAATTTTGTTTTTGTTTTGTTGTTGTTCTTTTTACGCTACTCTTTGTTCTGCGGCACGCACATTGGTGGAGCCAGCCCCCCGCGAGGGTCAGCCAGCATCAGTGTAAACTAGTCCGGGTGTGGGGATGAGGCTGGACTGGACTGGTTGGCTGGCTTGAAATGCCAGCTGCAAAATCAGAACTCCTCTAACCAAAAGCAGGTAGAGCAGAAACAGGAAAGAAAATGGCCACAACCCCCCACTCCAACCCCTGCCATGCCCCTCCAAACTCCTCCCTTTTGCTTTGCTTGATTGGGAGACATAGCTCTCTGAAAGACCTCGTTCAGCTCTGTGTGGGTAGAGAAATCCCCCCAGAACAACTATGCACTTCAAAAACATCTTTACATCTCTCTCTCTTCCCCTTGCTTTTGTTCTTGCTTTTTCTCTTTGGATGGATGAATAGTTGGATGGTTGGATGAGAAGGATGGATGTGAGAAGAATGTGTGTGACTAAACTCACTGCAGGTCTTTGTTTTAAGTTTAAGACTTTGGATTCTATTTTAAGGACAAATTTCTTCAAGGCGTGTAGAGAAGGCATTAGATCCCATTGAGTTTGGGCCTCTGAATGACAGTTGGAACGGTTGTAGACTGAAAGACGTTGTAAATAGAGCTTAGATGTATTCTGTGTACTCCAAAGTCAGTGTGGAAAGGATGGTGCATTCACATCATTCAAGTCATTATGAGGGAGCATTTCAGTAAGTCCAGCCTTTTTGTGCAAAACGACAAATTCGATATGGAAAAATTAACTTTTATTTTCTTAAGCGACCTTTGCATTGAGGTTCAAAGGTCATGCTGGTGTTCTTTGGCTGGCAGTGAAATGTGTTAGGTAAAACTAGTGGGCAGAGGATACTCAGGGTAAGATGGCCGGCCACCATCTTAATTTTGTTTAAACTATTCAAACTATTCATCATAAAACAACATGGAAAGTAGAAAAGAAGAGGGCATGGACAGACAGCTGAAGCATTTTGCGATCACAGTTAAAAATGTAAAATTGAGAATATGTAGTTCAAGAAGCATTGGAGTTTTAATCTAAAATGAGTCTACCTTAATGACAACAAACCGTTAAATAATTGTTAGATATTTAAGATACACAGAGACCAAAAATGCAGATGGACAAGGTTTGTCCAACAAAATTTTCAGTCAGTGAAGCTTCCTGTAATGTTGTTGCGACATTTGAAATTTTATAATTTAATTGATGTACATTTTTCCCCTATTTATTTTATCTCAGCACAGGAGAGCTCTATTGACACAGAGTAGAATTCAGGTTAAAACCTATACAGCTCTGTACATAGCCAACAGAGCAAAGCTCTGTCCATTGCCCTCCATCTTCTTCTCTGGGAGCAACTGCATGATTTCACAACTGTCCAGGAAGTGCCTTTCGCACAGTAAGAATGATCTATGTGCCTTTTCTATACAGAGAGAGATAAAGGAAATATTATGTACAAATATTACCTCATAACTGTTGTACAATTCGATCAGAAGAAAAAAAATAATAACCCTAAGTACTTTTCCTTTTTTTTTTAAAAGAAACAATTTGGTAAAACTTCTATTGCTACTGTAGCAAAGGCTGTAAATAGCGCAACTTTTTATTTTTTTTTTCTGAATGAAATACCCCTTCTGTTTCCTTTCTTCTCCAACCCCTGCACCGTAAAATACAGCGGGAGAGTTTTTTTGTTTGTTTGTTTGTTTTTTGTTTTTGATTCTTTTGCCAGTACATTCAGTGTCTAGTACTTTTATAAGAATAAGTTATTGTTCTATTGGTCTTTTTCTTTTTTAAAGTCATTATGTCGTACGTGCGGGGGAGTGTGTATTTGCGTGGATGTGGGTGTGCTTGCACGTGTGTGTGTGTGTGTGTGTGTGTGTGTGTGTAGATAAATGCTATTTAAATAATTTATCGGGGAAAGTCTCCTCTGGGGGCCTCTTTCCGTCTGTATAAACGGTTTGCACACTGACGTGAGGATGTTCTGTTCTTTATTGGTTTTCTGTTTGTCTGTTTTTTGTCTCTTTTTGTTATTTTTTTGTACAATTAGTGTTGCTTGTCTGTAAACATTTTTACTTAGTTGTACAATGCAAAATGTTATTTTTACCCATAGCAATTATTTTGGTACATACTTCAGAACAATAAACAGATGTAAAGTCTCATAAAGCCTCACTGTTTATTACTTTCAGCTGTTTTACATTACAATGTGCCCCTCATAGCCTCCTAACACACTGCAACTGGATCTATGCATATAGAACAAAGGACTCTAAGCGGTTCAGGCACTTGGCTTATGCCAACTGCATGCCAGCCGAGCTCCAGGGCTGAACCAAAGAGCTTTTCACCCTAAACCAAAGTAGCTTTTTCTTTCGAAATCAAAAGCATCAGAGTGTCAAACAGCTTCCGTTCAAGGCTGAAACACAAATCAGCTGAGGCTAAAGGCCTGGTCCAATCCCAGGGTAAACTGACTGAAGCATGCAGGGTTCACAGTTCTACTAAACAATGAAGCCACTTTCTGTAAATACATCAAGATGTATGTTACTGCAGAGAGGCATACGTAAACATGTCACACCAGCACGTGAACATATAAACACAGACACACATAAACACAAAGAGGAACTGTCCTTAATACAAATACATCCAACCATCCACTCAATATCTACATAAACATTACCCACCCCATTCCCTTTCACTCACACACACACAAACACAGACTCCTTCTGGAGGATGTGAGGAATGTTACACCAGGGACTCCCCTGTGCACTTGATCCCATGACCACCTCTATGCTGGAGGTTTGTGAGGAACCAGCCAATAAAAGTCCTCATACAAACACACGCCACACACACACACACACATACTAGCACCAGCAGCCCCTCATTGCCCTGTGCATCTGTTTATCTAGGCCTCATTCAAGAGATTTAGGGGGTCCTCCAGCAAACCCTTCTTCCTAAACACACATCCAGCACACACACACAGACACACACACAAGCAGACCCCTCATGCTGAAAATCGAAGGAGGTCCTTTGGCAGGCACTACCTCAGCTTCTCACTTACCCTGGGTAAACAAGCAAATGTTAAAGTGCACAGAGGAGAGCGCAAGATGGCCAAAAGAGTTTGAAGGATGAGACCTTAGTGAAAGAATGAGCTCTGGGCTGATGGCTTGTCCATGAGAGGGCCCATTGTACGACCTAATAGAAGGGAATGATGTTGTGATGGAGGGAGCTCAGTGAGAAGATCTGTAGTTCTCTATGCTGGTGTTGTGTGAACTGATGTCTCATCAGATTGTTTCTTGAACTGAACATGTCAGTGCATGGGTCTCTCTCTCTCTCTCTCATTCTCTCTCTCTGTAGAGATAAGTCTCAAAGCCTTTAAAAGCATGACAGTCACTTGGATGAAAGGGCCTGCAAAACCGAGAGATTAGAAGACTTTAACAATCCCACTGTAATATCATACCCTCTTTTTGGGTGGATTAACCATCAAATTGTTTAATGAGCTTGAATCGCAAAGATATGCATCAGTCCTTCAGCTGAAATAGTTTGAGGCTCTACCAAGCTTCACCACAAACATGCACGGAGATGGGAGGTGTCACAGACAACGCTAATAACAGACAAAACCCCAAAGGAACTGAACTATTACCCTGCGTATTATCTAGACAGTTGCAAATTACTGAGCTGTACCATGGATGGAACCAAAGACTAAATTAACAGTAGCACCAGGCGTGGACTGGGGAGTCAAAAGACGAACAGACAGAACAAAGGAGACTCTGAGTAATTAGCTTCTTCAAACAGGTAGCCAAGTTTGGGCAGAGCTGGGGACTAGATGACATTACAGTAAAGAGGAGTTCTGTGAAGTAAATTATGTCTTTCCGGTGGAGGGCCCGAGACAAATACCCAGACACATAATGTAAACAAACATACATGTGACAAATGTACACACACTTATACAGGCACAGACACATAGAGAACATAAACGGACACACACACTCTGACATTGTGAACACAGACATACAATATTGTACATATACTTACATCAGGTGCATATAAATACACATAGATACATCTACACACACAAATACACAAACACATAAACAGTACACACACTGTCAGATACATATGCAGCACACACAGAGAGATATACATAATTCCTCCACTTCCTTAGTGGCGAAAACTGATTTCATTGGCCAACCCATTTTCGTTTTTCTAAATCCATGCTAACTATATGCTTACACTACCTCTCCTATGTGGAAGACCCTCCACATGGGAATCAGTTACTGCAATAGCTGTGGTCATTGCACTCTAAAGCTCTCCAAGGACTTAATAAAACTTAAAATAACATTTCTTCCACAGAATAAAAGGTATAATTTTAGAGGCATCTGGCTGGTGAGCATATATTTGTTCATAGTCCAATGTTATTCAGAGGGTCTTGACAAACCAAAAGGACCACCAAGGGAATCCTTTACTCCACTATCGGCCATCATGAGAATATCGGTACAGTTCATAACTAACGGTTCATACAGTGTATGCCTCAAATTCACCCATTGGAGGTGGAGGCTGCCATGCAAGGTGCCAACCGGCCACCAGGACTAGCTTGGGTTTCAGTATCTTGCTCAAGAACACTTTGATGGCGTCAGGCAGAGTTGGGCTCAAATCTGCAACCCTCCAGTGGCCACACAACACCTCCACCACCTGTACCACCATGCCCCTGATTGAATTGATTCTTTTATTAAGCATATTTTGAGTTTTTTTGTCTTTTGAAAGAGAAGCAGAAAAGCAAGCCTCGCCACTTACAGATGTAGCTGTTGACAATACCATCCATCCTGCTGACTTCTAACAAGGTGATTTTGCAGACCTTTAGAGGCCTAGTGACCCATTGGTGTAGGTGTGCTGGAAGCATCACACCTTGTACTTACCGGAGAGGAGGGTTTGCTCAATCTTTGCCAGGCCTTTGGCAAGCTGCTCTTTGGCTAGATTTCTCATTTGCCCGTCGAACAAGTCAGACAAGAGGAGTGAGAAGGGATAACAAATCAGGAAATGACCACAGTCTAGATTTGAACCCAGGTGCTTGGGTCCTGTGGTATGTGGTGTGGATGCCACAGCCACTTATTTGTGCAACAGTAAACATGGCGAAACAATGTCATTGTAGCCTATTGGGAAAGTGGGAACATGACAATAAACCAGTGATGTTTGTGTACTAGGATTTAGCTCATGCTACTAAATTATCAAATAGAGTTTCACAAAGTTGTTAAATTAGCTGTTGTTAGTCTTTAGAACTACTTTTGGGGCTTTACATAGGTCATGCTTTATTTGAGACACCACCACATGTCCTCAACGTGCCTTAAGTCCACAACAACTTGACCTAAAATTGAATGAGTGTGAAAGAGTGTGAGTAAGATGAATTTATGAAATGTTTCAAAAAGCTGTTGAAAAGTCCTTGTGAGCTCTCTGAACTTGAGAACAAGGTGTACTACTTTGAACAAGACTACTGTGAGCAAATTAGGGAGTGGATTCAAGGACAATTGGCAATTGAAGGACAGAGAGCATTACACAACTTTTTAATCATAATATTTTTCACTCTGCCTGTCAAGACTCCTTAGTCTGAACACAAGTTATGCTGGACATATTGTAATGTGATGAACCTATCAATGGAGGTCAGGCTTTGTGGAAAAATTATGGCTTATGGGTGCTCAAATTTTGTGATTTGGTTTTGGTTGATTTGGTTTGGTTGATTTGGTTTGGTTTATTGATTGATTTGGTTGATTTGTGATTTGGTTTTGGTTTTTCATGTTTGGTTCCACGCTGGTGGAATGACCTTCCAAGTGCTACCAGATCAACTGATACCCTCTCCACCTCCTGATGTAAATTTTGAGAATGCACTTAACAACTTATGCTTAATTTCTCTTTTATACTGCGCTTTATTACACTATTGCACTTTCAACTTAAAATAGTGCAGTTTTTATGTTAGCAATATGCACTCATGCACTCATTCTTTTGGTAAAAAAAAGACAAAAGATATTTGAAAAAACAGAAAAGACATTTGCTTTTAGGAATGTCGCACAAATTGTAACCATCTTCCATAAAAATGCAACTTTCAACCATCTACTCCTTGAACTCTGTCTGAACTACTTTGGCGTGTGTAGATTTAGTTTGTTTTCTGTCTTTTTGTTTTTGTAGGGCACAAGAGAGGCTGAGAGACATTCTCTCCCAAATGAATGTTCCAAAACAAGCCAATGCCACTCAGTGTTTTAGGATGGGATTTTTTTATCCTGTTTATATTCTGCATGTTCTGCCACCATTCTTTCTTTCTTTTGGACTTTCTTTTAATGCGGCAAACATTTCTGTCAGCCATATTCCAAATGGATTTTATTACACTGCTCTATTGTAACAGACACATGCAGTTTATTTTTATTGGATGCTTTCGTCCGGGGTTTAAACACTCACACAGAGCTATCTAAGTACGCAAGGAATGACTTCCAAATTTTTTCATTCAACAACTAACAGCTACTGACATGAGACTTTAAACAAGCTTGTAGTATAGAACTGCAGCATGCCATTGCTCTGATGGACGTCTTAAAAGGAGTAACATTAAATTGTTATGAACAAGCTAGATGTGAAGGTTTATCCCACATTAGAAATGTAGCATTAATCTTAGACAAGATCAGGGGTTTGTCAGTTGCAGAGTATATGTCAAATATCTGTGTCATTAACTCATAAAGTGACAAAATGTTCGTCCACTTATGACTCTGAGCTTCACCCTATCTCCAATGTACAATAAAACATATGTACAGACAGAAGAAAAGAAAAACAAAACAGGAAATCTGGATAATGGCCCAGCTCTTTTTGTGAAATGTTGTCCTTTGTTTTCAGTTCGCATTGCTCAACTCATAGCAACAACAGCTATAAATCGTGTTCAGACGCACGTATATTGTACAGCATTGTCAGGAGCACAGTGGGAGCTCACAGTTGTTTTGCAGCTCCATTTCCCCGAGAGGAAAAGGAGAGTTCCTCTTTAGCCACATGTCCACTTCCACCAGGCATTAGTGTGAGCCGCATCCGTACATGATAGCTCATAGCAAGGTGGATGTCTTATATAAACCGTCCATGGGAGAAAAGGGAGAAACTGATAATTTACTATTCATTAAGCTGCTGGCACGAGATGAGAGGGCATCGTGGTGGAAGTCAAGAAGGAAGTGGACCCAAGCTTTTAATTTCCTGGAGGGAGTTGAGCAGAGCATGCCCCGCCCTGGTGAAGCTCTGCACTGCTCAAACTCATGGTTTTGAGGAGCAGTCTGTAATTCATAGAAGAAACTCTCAAGAAGCCCCACCATGCCTGTCAAATCAGATCCAGCCACTGAGACTTCAGCTTTGAGCAACAGTCACTATAGAATCAAACTGTCTAAAGAGACACTGACACATCAAATGTGGTAGCTATGGCTTACTGGTTATAGGGGCTCAAACTGGTGACTGAAGGAGGGCCAGTTCAGTGGATGAAATATAGACCACACATTTCCAAAGGGATCAATATTAATATTCAATAATAATCATTACCTCCGCCAAGGAGGTTATGTTTTCACTGGCATTGGTCTGCCTGTCTGTCTGTTTGTGTACGAAATAACTCAAAAAGTACTTCACGGATTTGGATGAAATTTTCATACAACATTGGTATTAAAGCAAGGAACAGATGATTCAATTTTGGTGGTGATCTGGAACACCATCTGGAATTTGTATTGCGTCAGTCACTCTTTATTGTCTTGGTGGAGGTCTGTGATCTCCCGTGTGCTTTTCGAGTTCTGATATATAACTAGATATATAACTATATATATATATATATATAGCTATATAATACCAGTAAACAATGTAAGCAATGCTGTAGTTTGTGGACAGCATAGTAGGCATTTTGTTCATGGGAATACTGAGTTGCCTGACTATTTGCAACTATCATGCAGATATCCTTTTTTATGAGACAACTATCATAGATATCCTTTTTTATGAGACAACTATCATAGATATCCTTTTCTATGAAACAACTATCATAGATATCCTTTTCTATGAGACAACTATCATAGATATCCTTTTCTATGAGACAACTATCATAGATATCCTTTTCTATGAGACAACTATCATAGATATCCTTTTCTATGAGACATTTCATTTGGCTATCATCTTTAAATGAATTTGGATAGGATATTGCCTTAATGACAAGCAGAAAAACACATAAAAGGAGATAAACAAATAAAAGTGTTAATTTGATCATCCAGAATGCACAATTCAGTTCTGAGTGCATGGAAATCTGCCAAAAATGTAACGCCACATTTATTAGAATTGTCTAACAGCACTTCTAAGGCTCTGTGAAGTGTTTGGAAGGTTTTACACTGAAACTCCTTTGTGTTGTTTTAAGATTAAACCAGACAATAGTCCCCAAGGGGCATCTAGGTTGCACTGATCTTAGACTTACTAAGGGACATTGTTAGCATGAATTAAAATCCTTTATTTGATACCTGAATTTTGTTCTTTTGTAACAGTAACAAACAGACCTGTGTGTCTAAGTCACACATCTTTCAGAGGACATAGCAGATGGTCGGGTGTTCAGGTGATTATATAATAGCTGAATGGGCTTTCACTGGCATCTCAAAATCTCAGTCATAATCCACTGGGATTCACTGCAAGAACACCCACTCAAATTCCACTGTGACACACACCAAATGGGTCTTCAACAACATCAAAAAATAGCTAGATTACAAGCACATAATAATGTCTGGAACTTGCTAGCATGTCTCTCATGTGCATCATATCTCTCAACACAAGAAGCTAAAGTAGGATTGCTTTTCATTCAAGTTTAAACCACTCAAATTTATACCCAGTTAATCTAAAACTGACCTTAAAAAAATAACTTTATGGTCTTTAATAACAGCCAAACAAATCAGATATTTTCTTTGTATTTTGAGTCACTGTAGAACGAGTTTGACTTTGTTATGCTAACGTGAAAAACAACATCATGTTGCCTTCAAAGCTAGTGCTGATGGAATGGAACACTGATGACGTCAGAAATGAAAGTTTTAGTGTAAGTTCTATGAGGACTTGCACTCACCTGTCTTATATAGACCCGCCTAATATTAATGCTCTTGCTGTTCTAAGCGCAGACATTTTGAAATCCCCACCTCAATCCCCACCACCACCAGTTGAGTCCCTGTCCCCCTGTCCAGGGGGTACAGGGCCACTTAAATCAGGCAAGATCTGCTGGGTCAAGATTCTCGAATCATGACCATTATTTCACTCTCTGGTGCCTCCCAATGACAAACTGATTGAAATTGGAAACTGTTTGGGCCTTTTTCATTTCCTTGTTTTGTGATGGACAGAGCACAGGCCCTAAGTTCCTATGCTCTCAAGTTCCTCATTGCTAACGTTGTGGGTGATGAGACAGCGTCTGTCTGTTGTCTAGGTGAGGACACTCCCACACATGCAGTAGCCAATCACGTCATGCCTGAATGAAAAACACCAAAACTACAACACACTTTCACATAGGATCCTCCACCTGGCTAGGCTTCTGGTGATAAAAACGTCACTGCGGCACATCTCGCCCTCAAAAGCTTTTGCAAATGGCCCAATCTGTTCAAACAAGACCGAGTGGGATGATTGACTCTCCCGGAGCGGTTCTGCTCCTTCGAGAGGAAGTCCGTAACTTCCAGGGGTTCCCACTGACAACCGCAGAACTGTCCTCGAGAAGGTGTGATATGTGAGGTGGTGGTGTGATAGTGACTCCCTACCCTCAACTCCCCTCCCTGAACTTTCCGCCGACCAAAACTTTTGCTTTTGCGTGACAGACTGTACTATTACACCTTTTCTCACCCCCTTTTCACCCCTATTCCATTCTTCCTTTCCCCACGTCTACCTGAACAAACATACAGCCCCACATGGAAGCTCTGTATCCGCCTCCATGGTGCTATTGTGACAAACGATCACAGTATGAAATATCCCCCATCACAGTGAAAGGCAAGAGAACACAGTGAGTACTGCTGGCGATGTACTGCAAGTATGAGTAATGGCTCATAAAACCAACCTCCCTATAGTCTGCTTATCATTCTCCCTGGACAAAAGGAGTTCCAGGTGTCTGCAAAAAACTCAAATCTATGTCTGACAGCTGGAGATTAATATGGGCGGCCATTAATCACATTCCCCTTTCTTTATTAGGGTTTTTTTAACATATAAGTATGTTTTGGTGCAAAAAAAAATGTGGTAGCTGTGTAATAGTTGCCTAAAGGCTCTTAGCACCTGCGATAAAATACTGAAGGTTTACAGTCTTTATTTGTGAGTACAACAAGTTATTTATGCAACTGTTGCATCTTTCCTACTACCCGTTGCCTGCTATATGTTACAGTCCTGACGTGTTAAAAAAATGTCTTCCCAAAACACTGCACCACCCTGCTGGCTGTGAGAGGATAAACTACCTGTGATTTCTTCTCCTTCTTCCTTCTGCCCACCCATCTCTCTCTCTCTCTCTCTGTTTCCTCCTGGTTGTGTAACCAGTACATTGGCCTGGGGTTTGTACCACCGTTTAGCCGTCCGGTTCTTGGAGGAGGTCTTGGGAGGGAGCTGAGGAGCAATGTGGAGGAGGCCATCTGCTAGCAGCTACCAATGTGGGCACACACACACACACACACACACATACACACACACACACACAGACAGGACTGAGAGATGCCTTTATGCAACCACATTTTTGCCCTCTGCCCACACCGTGTCTTAGCTACTCTGGCGAGCCAGAGACACACAGGCTGTCTGGCCTTTGAAGGTAATTTATAGCAGACGCAATTCAGATAAATATGAACTGCATACATATTTTTTTGCGGCGGTCCCAAATCTGAACTAGCCCTAGTGCCACCCAAGTGGTAAGAAATCTTTGCTTAGAGGCAACAGGCAATACAATCTTGAGGCTCATGTACCGTTGGAGAAAAGAGCTTACAGTAAATGAACTTTGGCTGTCTGACAACTCCCAGCTCTCAGGCACCACCCTCCCCAGCACAGAGAGTCCCCCCATACACACACACACACACACAGCGCTGAGCCAAGGCAGCAATAGGTATTCTATTCAGGTTACAGACACTGGTGTAGTTTCCCTGGATCCTGGGAGCCACTCTGTGCCACTAAAATATTCACTCTCTACCAACAGTATCTTACAGGGTCTTTTGAATGTTAACCTTAAATATTGGTATTGAAGTGGATGGTCTATTAGTGAACTATAGATTAGAGTTTGCGTTTTTTCCAATGATGTGAATAATGTATTTTTTGGATCAGCGCATTACTGTAAAAGAAAAAAAAACACAGTAAGTCTCATTTGTGAGTTTAGAGAGCAAAAGTAGGTGATTTAGCCTCAAGAGAATTTCATGTCCTGTCTCTGTGTGATTGGGAAAGAGTAAGATAGTTCAGAGTTAGAGGACGGGGGGATTGAGGACAGGTGTGCGTGTGTGTGTGTGTGTGCATGTGTGTGTGTATGTGTGTGTGTGTGTGTGTGTGTGTGGGGTGGGGTTTACATGAGGGAAGGTTTTGGGTTCCCTACAGCCCCATTTCAAGTCCACACTGAGCTTGATGAGACAAAGGAGCCACAGAAACTGGAGCCTTCTAGTGCAGAGTCTCCTCCACTGCTGGGAAGCCGGAGTGTGTGTATGTGTGTGTGCGTGTGCTTGTGTGTGTGTGTGTGTGTGTGTGTGTGTGTGTGTGTGCTTACGTATGTGTGTTTGTCAGTGTGTGTGTGTGTGTGTGTGTGTGTGTGTGTACAGTATGTATGTGTGTTTGTGCA
The DNA here is from genome assembly GCA_015244755.2 of Tenualosa ilisha. NCBI lineage: Eukaryota > Metazoa > Chordata > Actinopteri > Clupeiformes > Clupeidae > Tenualosa > Tenualosa ilisha. Next base: position 1,748,421 of record PYXC01001398.1, on the reverse strand, counting down.
TGTTTTTATATGTGTGTGTCTGTGTATGTGTGTGCATGCACACATAAGTGTGTGTGTGTGTCTGTGCACATGTTTGTGTATGTGTGTGTGTGATTTGTGTATATTATAGGGGTGATAAATAAGCCCCTTCCCATAGACCAGGCTCGGCCTGGAGGCCTGGTGTATACACCTCAGTGAACAGCACACAGTGGCACAGCAAGATAGCCTAGCCTGATACAGGACACACACACACACACACACACACACACACACACACACACACACAGGCCTCTCTTCTGGCTCGTCTCAATGAGGCAGGGGTTGGGGACTGGGGGCTGTTTAGGAGTGAAGAGCATCAGCCTTTTGTCCTATCATTCAATGCAACCACTTGCTGGCTTCGCCAAGAGCACTGTTTATCTTTTTTTTTGGCAAGTTACACTGCCTGGGGACTAGGAGAAAGAGCATCCTAGGTTTCATTCGACACCACGGCTTTTTGTCTGAGCTGCTCATCAGTGGTTCTTGGCCCTGGGACTGGCCCGCTCCCCTTGATCCCACCCCCCTCCTCGCACCCCTCATCGTCCTCCAACCACCACCCCCCTGCACCCTACCAACTATACATCCCTCTCTCACTATCCACCCCTTCACCCCTTCACCCCTCACCCACCCCCTCCCAAGTCCCTCCCCGGCTCAGGTTAAAAGGTCTGAAACAAACGACGGCCCATTTTACGGGCTCCTTTTGCCGAGACAATGACCACGCTGGGAAGACACCGAGGAAAATAGCACAGCTTTTGTCCATCCGCCCTCATGCCTCACCATCTACCACCACCACCACTCCACACCCCTCCACAAACCCGCACCACCATGCCCTTACACACACACACACACACACACACACACATACACTCACTCACACTCCTGCCTGCACAAGGGCCCTGACGCTTGTACGCTTGTAGTCTGTCCACTCGCTGGGGGAGCATCAGGAGAATGAATAAACACTGTTTGTCAGTGTGTGTCGTGGCTTGTGAAAAGAAAAAAGGACTACGGCCTTTGAGCGTTGAGTGAATGTTTTTTAAACAGTGGATAATAAAAAATGTTCAGGGTCGCGTTCCCAGCGAGGGAATGTGTGCTGTGTGCTCTGTCACGGTGCATCGGGGACTCAATATGACATGATTGCTCTTGTGTGTGTGGTGTAGATGACATGATAGTCCATTTTGTGTTGCACAGCATAAATAAAGCATTTAATTCATGCGTTACACCTGTGCCTTTGTCACTCATCAACCTGTTTTGGTAAAGTTATCCAGTAATCCTAGACAGATGTGTCGATACTCAGAGCAGAGAGTTTTTTATGCTTTGTTGTTCTTGTAGCTATGTTTATTCATTTATTATTTTTTTTATGCAAAAGTGTATTACAATGTCCAACAGATACATTATCAGAGTTACTGTAACATGCTCAATCTCACATACTTATTGGTGATGATAAATTCAAGATGCAGATATCAAAATCGGAAGAATATGAATCTGTTACAATGGGAAACAGTAATGAAGTGTTCATCTTATTGATAGTCCACGTGCCTCCTGATATATCTGTGTGTGAGTACACACAGTTACACACACTCACACCAGCCCATCTACAGTCATAACAACTCCTTCCATGGGAGACACTCAGACGGGGTGCAGTGATAGAGTAACCCCTGAGTCGGTCTGGTAATACTCTCTGGGCTGGCCTGAGGGCCGTCAGGCGTTCCTTAGCACTTCAAGGCGCTGTTGTGATATCACACCTTTATGGAAGACATCTGCCTCACATTCTGGCACTTTCTACCTCCTCCTCTTCATCCTCCTCCTCCTCTGCCTTCACCTCACACATGGAAATATTTGAAAGACAGAGAGAGACAGACAGAGAGAGAGAGCATGAACAGATTGAAAACAAAAGGAGGACATATTTTGCACAGTAGAGCAGCATCCGTGTTCTGTTATGTTATGTAACAGATAGGTGAAAGTGAGAGGAATGCTGAGGGTTGGTGTCGAGTGGGTCAGAGTGGAGGGGTCCTGGTGCAACTCCACCTGCTGGGGCCCTGTAGGCTCTGATGGAGCACAATGTGTCCTTTGTGATAACAACCCTACGAGCTCCAGGCAGATTCCATTCTTTCCGTTCAAATCACCGTTTCCTTTTCAAATGTATACAGTAAGTATCTTCCCCATCCGAACAAAAAAAAATGTTATTCTTCCAGAACCAGCCCTTCATCCTCCCTATTATATAAACAGACTAATGCCTTCCATTGGCTTCCAATAATTTAGCCTGTATAGCATTCACAGGGAGGAACCAGTGATACAGTTTGTTTCAGAACTCCACTGAAAAATAGCCCTTTGGACCCTATGCAGTTTAATGGTCAAATGAGTTCATGACAACATTTTTGACAACAGCAACATTTAACCAAGCACCTAATTATCACCCAATGACAAACTCCACCAGCAGGCCCATAAAACTGCTATTTATTGACCCGAGTGAAGTAGTGGTAAGCACCAGCATAGAATTAAGGTGCTATAGGGCCTGCGGATCTGTCATCGCCAAATCACTGTAAATTTTAGGAGTCATCTGGGTTACTGGCATAAGCATGCATGGGGCCCTGGTTGTCTCGCGCTTTACGTAACCGCTGTTATGCATTGAGCCTTCATTGTCTGTGCACTCAGATTGGCCTTGTCTGCTTGTGGTGTGCAGCTCCTCCTCTCTGTTTGTGTGTGTGTGTGTGTGTGTGTGTGTGTGTGTGAGTGTTTATTGTTCAGAGGAAAAACAACAACATACAATAGTCCACCAGACACTAACCACGCAAAAATGGCGATCACTGTCAAACACACACACACACACACACACACACACACACACACACACACACACACATACACACAAACACAAACACAAACACAGTCACAAACACTCACACAAACACTATTTAACTCTGTTTTACTGTAAACACGGATACAGGCAGACTTCTTCTTTTCACACACAGATCAGCTGTGCCCCCCCCCCTCGCGCACCGATTTCCCAAAGCCAGTGATTACAGAGCTAATTACAAACATTCCTCTGAGATCCCAAAGGCCACTGTTTGGAGCATAGCCGCCTGAACAGAGAGCTCCTTATAATGCTTCCTCAGCCTGAAGTATGCATATTCAAAATGCATAAAATCACAGAGAAACTTAAAGGAACAGTCTTCAGTTCTGATTCAATTCAGAGTGTTCCCAAGTGTAACCCAAGTGTTCCTTTGGTGGTTCATTCTGCTTGTGCACTCAAAAAAGTGTTTTATACTGTGAACTACCTACAGTCTTTTGCCAGGATAACGCACTTTACCAGATGCATGACACATTAATGTAAAGATGTTTAAAGGACCCTTTTTTGTCTGATTTTCATTTTCTCCATTTGACACATTGTTGTACAATACCTCCACAGGTCTGTGGCAAGTTAATGAAAAACCTCACAGTCAGGGTGAAACATTTCCAAAGGCCACAATAAATTTAGCACGGCTGACTGCCTGACTAACCAGGTAAGGAAACAAAAAAATGCCAAAACACAACCACAAAGCAGAATCCTAACAACATGGAACAGGACTGGCAGACCGCTGGATAACAAGGGAAAACCTACAATATTTCTCTTACTGTAGCTAATGATCACCTATGTTAACGACCACAAAAAGGCGCAGGCCTGCAGAGCCTAAATACTGTAAGTAAAATACTGAACAATAAAATATTTCCAAAAACATTTAAAAATCATGATTATTGCTTGCAGTTAGCAGATGATCCATATGCACCAATGCACTTCATCTCAAAAATAAACATTAAAGACCCGGTGGGCTGATATCCTCTATTCCATCTAAACATACGTTCCAAATGACAGGGCAGAGTGCGTGAGGTTTTGGCAGCTTTGCTCTGTTGAGTGCTTCACAGTAATGAACAAATGACAGTGAGTGAGCCTTTAATCTCCAACATGAGACACAAACACGCAAATGCCTCTTCTCATTTTTCCCTTTGTCGTTATTCACAGGGGCAAACCACTTCAGAGGTAATTTACCCCAGGCAAAGGCAGACTGGTAATTGCGTGCACTGATTTAATGGATGCATCACCTGTTTTTTTAGGTTTTTTTCCCCCTGAAGCAATGACAACCAACATCATTGCCACTGATGGGGGTGAAAAAAATGCGAAACAAACTGCATGTAATGTTAAGAAATGAACAAAACGGTAAACAGCTCACTCTGTCTTGCGTGTAAAATGAATGAGCAACTGGTTTGAAGAAATAACAGGGTAATTAACAATTGTTACACTGAAGAAAGCTGAGTTATGCAGACACTTGAGCAGGTACAGATGTGAGTGAAGGTCACATTGTCTTTTCATCTACAAAACCAAAACAAAAAGCAATTTGACGGCAATCGCCTACTCTGAGCTAAATTTACACTTCACTTTAGTGCATTACATGTAAATGGCACAAAAGTGCTCTATTTAGACCACTTAAATTATTTAAAATGCTCCACTCGTTGCACACCACTGCATGTATGCTGTTCTAACGAACCTCTTTTTTGAATTAAAGAGGCATGCCAGTGACAGCCACAATGCAACGCAGTAATTTACAGTCACTTGAGTAGCCCCTGTCGCTGGTCATTCACAATGAGTGGCAGTGATAATTGTCCACTGGACTAGTCACCACAGAGTGTTTTTCAGATTTTTTGTTCTTTGTTTTTTTATATTTTTATTTTATGTTGGTTTGATGAATGCCCAAGACAAAGCCACGCACTAAGATCTAATCGGCCCCCGTCGATAAGGAAAATCGCTCCTATTACGTTCTGCCTCTCACAATTTTCTCATTACTTTTCCAAAGGGTGGTGGCTTTATCTGATTCTTTCACTTGGGAAATGATCTTGAAAGACATGCATCTGGGAGGGAAGAAGACTGTGCTGTGTGTGTGTGTGTGTGTGTGTGTGTGTGTGTGTGTGTGTGTGTGTGTGTGTGTGTGTGTGTGTATGTATGGGATGTGTGAAGTGGGGTTCAGTGGGACCATCTGCAGTCTCTCTCGTCATAAAAACAATCAGTGGATGGGGGATGGGGGAGGTCTGAGGCAGGGGGTGATATGGATCTAGAAGTGGTTGGATCCAGCTGTGTGGAGCAGGGAGAGGGCGGGCAGGGGCAGACGGGCAGGCAGACAAGTGCAGCTGTGGAATACAATACTGAAGGAAACCCTCAGAGAGGGAGAGAGGGGGAAAGATGAGAGAGTGTATAAAATAGTGGGAGAGTGAATGAAAGAGTGAAAAAACAGAGTGAGTGAGAGAAGGAGGGAGAAATAGAGAAGACAGAGAGAAGAAGAAATCAGAAGAAGAAAGAGAATGAAAAACTGAGAAAGTGGGAGAGAAAGAAAGGAAGAGAGATGAAATGACGGATGAAAAGAGGGGGAATAAGACAACAAAGTCAAGAAAGGAAAAAAGAGGACAGGAGGAAAAAATGGACAGAAGAGTAAATGAATATATTGCAGAGAGAGAGGGACAGATATATTAGCAGATAAATGACTAGAGAGAGAGATGATGATGATGATGATGATGATGATGATGATGATGAAGAAAAGACAGAATGTGCAAAATAATCATGAAAAAAAAAGACGAAAATAGGTTAGACATGACACTGAGGTGATAGACACGATGACACTCAGCTTTCAGCAAATCAGAGTCACCAAAGCCTCAGTCATCACCCTTAGTGAGTAGGGCGCTCGTAAGCAGGATAAGGTTTCACCCTCTGACATGTATGCTATGCCCTCGTGGGGAAGCACGCATTGCAGTGAGACTGAACTATGCAGCAAATGCTACCAATGCTCTTCATTAACTTCAGAGTAAAGCATAAGGTTGTCCAGGAGCACTTGGCTCCAGATGCCACTGTTGCTTTATGTTACATGCTATACAGGTGTGTGTGTGTGTGTGTGTGTGTGTGTGTGTGTGTGTGTGTGTGTGTGTGTGTGTGTGTGGTGTGTGTGTGTGTGTGTTTTAAAATGCCAAAGAGTGGTAGCTAAGGGACAAAGAGGGATTAGTGAAATTATAGACTGAGCAGGAAGCCTTCAAATGAAGATGTTACACTGCATTTTAGTTTATGTCTTTTATCAGAGTGCAGTAAAATGTAACTATGCAGCATACAAAATGAATGTAAAAATTAACAGAAGAATGCCAGGATGACTCTGATTCAAGACTGTGATGTGGTCAGTTTAGATGAACACATCTTTAAACCTCCAAATTTTAACATTTTTGTGTAAACATTGCAAATTGTCCAGCATAAGCTATAGCCTTTTGTCCAGGGTTTCTCATTGAGAACTACTATCTACATCTGGCATTTACATTTGCAAATGTTTGCAGAGAGTGAACAGTGAACACAAAGCAATTGAACAGCTGTTTGAAATCCTTTGCAAAATGTTTGCCTTCATAAATTCAAACAAATCTCTGCATATATTTCCGTGATCAGAGCCACACAGCCTCCTGACTTGGCTAATTTGGTTATTGATTTGGACTGAAAATGCAACTTGAATCTACCCACCATATACTTTACCCGCAAACCTTTGATGTTTGCAGTAGGATAAGGAAGCATGAAAAGGTTTTTAAGGCTAATCCACAGATGAGGGGAAAACCTATTTACACAGTCTGTTTGCCTATGTCTGCCTATTGCTTGCATATACTGTGAATATGTATATTTTAACCTAAAGTGCCACAACTAGTACCTTGCAGGAATTTCTTTTTCAAAACCACCCCCGCCCTCTTTTTTGTTTCATTTTTTTCTGAACTGACTTCACCCAATCCCATTTTAAGTGTTGATTTGAGGTATGGTTTCCCCTAAAACTACAGACTACTCTTTAGCTGATAAGACTTGGCACTGGAGTGCTGAGAAGCCCCTCTCTTCCCCCCTCTCCTATTGCGCTTTGACAACACAACAGAGATGGGAGATGATCTTGTCTTAATTAGCTTTGTGGACAAGTGAAAAGCTACATAAGAGTCCCTTCAAATGAATAGCAAAGCCTCCTTGCCACATCCAGAGGGTTTGATGGGAAAAATCTTGGTCTCGGGCCACGATCATGAGCTTGATGATACCTGCCTGAAAGCTGTCGATTGAAGCAGCTCTCTTCTCTTCCAAGTCCTAAAGTGGATCCGCACACAGGACAGCCATCTTGTGCCAGAGAAATAGCTTCATAAGAGGCCAAAGAATGGGAGCTGTGCTTTAAGAGAAAAGATCATAATACATGGTTGCCCCACCAAGGAGAATTTTTCCTCCGCTTCTTGTGTCTTACCATGGAACATGACATGGTGTGTCTTTTTATCTCAATCCGCATTCAGTGCGAGCCAGGAAGCACACTGATTTCTAAAGTGCTAGCTGGCTCTGCCGCTACTGTTGTAACAATAGCTACACAGCCATTTTCCTGAGTGCCAAAATGTTGCTGCTTGGCTCAGGTCAAAAGATTGCAGAAACCGGTTCAGGGCTCATGAAAAGTCTTAGCCGTTAATATGTTTACCCCCCCCCCCACCCACCCCCTACCAACGACCCCATAACTCCACTTTCTGGTAGTCAGCACCTCCCACGGTCTTTAAAACGTTCATGAAAAGAAGGGTTGTGAGGCTTTTTGCCCTCTTTTTTTATTGCACAGTCACTTCTGATTATATTAGGGAGACAGGCTTACATAATCGTCGCCTGCCAAGTGTGCAGTGCGAGGGAGTCGGACAATCTCTCCCTCTGTAACAGTCTCTGTGGCTTTGGCACTAAGAGAGAGAACAGGAGAAAGAGGTAATGACATTCCTCATCTTGTACATTTTTCATAGGCCACAAAGAAACACACACACACACAGATACACACACAGACCTCTGTCTAAACACAAGCCACAAAGGCAAGCCTTCAGTACTGACTGTATACTGCCTGAAAACACTGAGCAGGTTCAGTGCAACCAGTGGTGAGCTGAGGTAGGCAGTTTGGAGTGCAATCAGAGCAAGTAACTGAGGGAGCTCCGCTCCTGAGACAGGCGCACTGTGGCCCTTGAGACAGGGAGCCATTACGTCCACATCGCTACTGACCTGAGGCCAGCCACTGCCTGCTGTTCCCCTCTCTTATTCTTGCGCTCTTTCTCTCTTGCGCTCTCTCTCGCTCACACACACTCTTTCTCTTGCGTTCTCTCTCTCTCTCTGTCACTCTTGCTCTCTCTCTCTCTCTTGCTCTCTCTCTCGCTCACACACACTCTTTCTCTTGCGTTCTTTCTCTCTCTCTGTCACTCTTGCTCTCTCTCTCTTGCTCTCTCTCTCGCTCACACACACTCTTTCTCTTGCGCTCTTTCTCTCTCTCTGTCACTCTTGCTCTCTCTCTCTCGATCACACACACTCTTTCTCTTGCACTCTCTCTCTTGCTTTCCCTCTCTCTCCCTTTCACTCTTGCTCCCTCTCTCTCACTCTCTCTCTCGCTCTCACAAACTCTTTCTCTTGCAGTCTATCTTTCTCTTGCTCTCCCTCTATCTCTGAATTTCACACTCGTTGACAGTCATGCAGAGATGATCCACTGTGCTGTGTAAGTTTAGAGAAAAGCCCAAAGCAATGTTTGTGTATTGGAGGGAGTGTTACAGTAATAAATATCATTGCAGCCGGGGAAAAGAGACAGAACCAATGGCAAGCTCAATGTGGTGGGACAGCAGCCTCTCAATAGGGGTAGTGAAGTGGGGCAGAACACAGTGCTCTCTCGCTCTCTCTCTCTGTTCTGGCTCTGGGCTTTCTTCAAGCCTCACCCATCTCTTGAGGAATGGATAAGAAATGCTTCAACTACAAGCCAATGAACATGTGAATATAGCATTGCTTTTGTTACATGCTTATAGGTTTTATTATAGGATCTAAACTTAGGTGGTGGAATAGTAAATGGGGTCTTTCCTCAGCTTGGACTAGAGTGTGACATACTAAAGTGGCTTAGTATGGTCAATTACACAAGTTCAAGTTAAGATACTTATTATTACATTACCTGCGACGCCAACAGGTCCTTTGGCAGTACACCATGCTCCCAATTATTTGCACCACCGTGCACACATGAGTTTGGATTAAAGTGATGCTTTCAAGGCTACAATTGAAAATCAGATTTGGATTGATTAGGGTGAACAATGAGTTCATCTATGTCAAAGGTCTTAGCATTTACAGACAGCTATTATATAGGATTTAGTAGGTATTAAGCATTTTAGCTAATGGAAAATTACAGTAGCTGTTCTGAGAAACCTCACAATTGATGCCTGTCGAGATTTCATAACTTTTGTAGCAAGTTACATGCAAGACCATTAAACTGTTCCAGAATATTAGTTTCAACTGAATCGTTTCAAGCAGTTTAGAATGAAAAGTTATTTCATGGAAATTCTAATTAGGTCTTTGTACTGGAAGGACAAATGACCTGAAAAACAAGAAGCTCCCTGTTTTACAAAACAGCTTCAGATGTATTCAATCAAACAGTCCACACAGTTTTCACAAATATGGGGTTAAAGGAATAAATCTGTCAAGAGGATGCAGCCCTTTTTTTCACTGATTCCTTCACGAAGTCAAATATGTCACTGGATATTGTCCCCATGAAAAACATTCCTCCTTCTGACTCTTGGCAACCAGGATGCATAAATTTTACCCAGACTAAATGACACACAGCTACAGCCGGAGTTGGCTGGGTCCCAAGGGGGACACCTGAAAAAACGGACTTTATGGGAGGAGAGGAGAAGATGATTTGACAGTTGATGAATGAGGGTAATGAACCTGCTGCTCATCCAATTTAGACCATTCTGCTGGCACAAAGGCCCTCGATCCAGACAGAGAAAGAAATGTAAATAATTGTGAGCCACTGTTGAATGGCTTGATTTCACAGCCTTCTGAAAATTTATTTAAATGGATTAAATTCCTTTTTTTTTTCTTCCCTAACCTTCTCGTCATGGAATAAAGCGAGCAATTAAAACTTTTGGAACAGACTTGAATATTTGTGATTACATGGGCAAATTCTGAGCTGAAGAGACTGAGTGGGGGGAAAGAAGCTTCTAGAAATCTCTGTTGTCACTCTGGATGACTGAGCATGTTTTGTTCGGTGAGGCACTATGGCACCACAGTTAGGGGTCCTCATAAGCTCCCAGTGTTTGTTGACAACATCCAGAAGGATGTGAAACAGCAACAGTGCATGACCAGTTCCTCATGCATTTGTTTGCATTGACAGTACAGTAATTTCCTGAAAGCCACACCATGTATAAACCTCAGGTCAGTGTTTTACGCAAACTAAAAAAAAACAAAATCATGCATTGACCTTGCCCTTGTATTAACCTCACCCATGTATTAACCTCAGTTTACTAAACATTATCTACTGAATCACAATCAGATCAGATCAGGCAGAATGACAAGAATTGCAGTCCTCACCCATGTATTAACATCATAGATGAAAAAAATTGGCAAAATCATGAAAATCTATGAACCTTGGTTAATGATTGGGAAATCACAGTATGTTTTATGTGTGATGGTTCTTTGAAAAGTGTTCACAAGCAAATGCAACAACACATAATGTGCAGTGTTCTTCAAATAGGCTAACCAAGTCAGGAAATGGCACCAAAATATTATTTCATGTTGTTTTGACGATCGCTATTCTGGACGTATCGTCCTGGCACTGAGATAAACAGTTCTATTCAGTAATCTAAGCGCTGTGCTTCGATGACCACGATTATAGCCCTTAGTGCTCTATATAAACATCTGAATCAAGAGGGAGGATCCCCTGACAGGCGCAGATTAACCCCTGCTTTCAGAGCAGCGGACTGGCTTTCCCTCACGTGCCTCTGGTGTCCAGCCTTCTCAAAGGACCCTTTGAGAGCGATCCCTCTTTTTGAGTCTCCTGCATGAATTATTCCGAAAGCCCAAAGTTTGGCAATGTGCCATTCTGTTTTTGTGTGTGTGTCTGTGTGTCTGTGTGTGTTGAGGGCAGAGGGTTGAGGTGGATGGCAGACAAGTTAGTTGCTCAAGTAACTCTCAAGGGACACACTCGCCTTGTTTCTCTTTTTGCTCTGGTCCTCGCCTCGATTGTTTATGCATCACAATTCATTACCATGGTTACGGAACAGAACTCTAATTGCTAACGAGGAGTGTGTCATGTCAAAAGGAGCCTGTCATCACTGTCAGACACTCAAGTGTCTGGGATTAACTTCATCGAGTTATAGGTGTCTACAACAATATGCCTGCTTCTAAGTAAATAACACAGCACTCAGACCACTACAAATATTGTCCCCAAAAATACACAAGCACCATTCAGAAGGTGGAAAGAAAGTATCTGGAAATATATAAACAATATGACTCCCATGGCTAGCATCAAATTAATGGTTTTGTTTCCAATTGTATTGATAAACAATTTATAAATTATTTATAAACCTTTCCAAGTGGGTAGGCTTACCCTGGTACCACAATAGGACTCACATGGCTTTGTTTTCCTGTTGTGTAAACTCACTTTTCATTGTAAACAACAGGAAAAACACAATCATGGGGGTTGTCTATGGAAACTACCTCCGCAGGCGACAGCTCAGAGTGACCTGGCCTGTTTCATGTGGGTTTTTCCGGCACCAGGAAGCGATGGCTGCCGGATCCCCACAGCTTCACACTGTTTTCCATCTCTCTCCCTCCACCACAACAAGGAGCCAGACGATGGCTAATTAGTTCAAATTAGCTCACGTTCTGGCTAATGAGCCATTATGAGGGGGTAGCCTCACCTTGCCCCCTGTTGTGCATCCAGACTCGGGTCCTTCTCTTCTCTTCAGGTGCATCCGGACTTTGGCAGAGACTTAGGAGCTAGTGAAGACTCACTTAGAACCTCCCAGCCTGCACAGAAAGAAGATCCAGCACAGAATATGAATCAGTGCAAGTCTGTCATAAAGAAATGAGTTGGACAAAGACACTATTAGCTCATACAGATATGATACAAACAGCTCCCAACATATAGGCCTACATGTACATATACTTTTAATAGTAGGCCTATGGTGTGCACACCTGAAATCTAGCATTGATCTTTTGCACCAAAACCGTCTTGCCCCTGTTTCTCTCAATTTTTTTCAAACTAAAGTATTCAAAGTATTGAGATTTTGTTTTCAGAGACAAAGTATTATGTGCATGTGATGGTTATGGTGAGTGCTGACCTACATACAAAGCTAGGCACATATAGAGTCAAGACTCAGTTTGAAGGATTTGAGATGCAGAGGCCAGAGAAGAGAAGGGGTGAATAAGTTCAAGCTAGCCTCGAAGGAATGAGATGTCAGATAAAGTCTCCACATTTACAACCACCCATCCCCCCTCCCTTGGCAATAAGTGTACCATGGCCCTGAAATGCCCTCCCCTCCACCCCCACCCCCCAAAACTTCATTACAGGCTGTTCATACACACTTATTGTTTTACAGAGGAATGCCATTATCAAACATTCCATAGAATCTACAGCCTCAGTCCCTCCAGGCAATATTCTGTGGTTCTATGGCTCCAGTACCCAGTGTACCCAGTACACAGAATGAACTGGGGCTGGGATTTACTGGAAGTTTCTCTGTTGATGGACACACTAGGAGGGGAGACTATCCCCCATTTACTGCTTGGCCTGTAAACCCATGGAGCAGCAGAAATAATAGAGAGTCTTGTATTCTATGGATTGTTATTGAATACTGCATTGAATTCCTGCAGTGTTAATTGGCCTTATGTGTATCCATAAGTCATCATGTGAAGCCTCGTAAGTAAACTGTAAAATTGTAAACAAAACATGTTTCATTACTGACTGGATTCTTGTGAAATGGTATAGGCCAGAAATATAATGTGACCTGTCAATTTGTGCAATGACCTGTAGCCCTCTCTGTGTTCTTATTTTGCACATTTACAATTTGAATTCTTATGAACATGTTTAAAAGGAAAATATTTCACAGGACCTCATTTTTTGTCACTTTGTGACTAATGTGGAGACTGCAAGTCCCATGCATCATCAGCTTTTCCCATCAGTTGCATACACAGCATTGGAAATGCTTCAGAGGTTGAAGGCCCATGTTTTAGGGCCAACGCTGCTATGGGGGAAGAGAAGCAGATGGACACTTATGAATGCTACTGCTTTAAATTCACAAACTGCAGGTTTATAAAAGGGAATCCAAAAAAAAGGGGGGGGGGGGGGGGGGGGTTGGGGGGAGGCTGCTACATCAATTCTCCGGCCCTCCATTTTCCTGTGGTCATTCATCATTAGTATAATGAGTCAATGAAACGGTGTCTGAGACGTGATGTGAATTGAACGCTTTACCTTTCATACCCAATGCATCAGGATGGCAGTCTGCAGCGCGTCATAAAGAGCTCTTTTTAACTGCACACTTTCCCCAGGAGTTTCTGGCAGAAATGTTTACAAGTTTCCCAGTCTTTATGGCACCATTAAGGCAGTTTTTGGCTGGTCCTGACTTTTCCTCCACTCTGAAAAGAAAAAAAACACAAAATGCCTAATTACAATTAAACAGTGTATCAAAGTGTGTGTGTTTTATGCAATAAATGAAACTTCCACCTTCCACTTCCACCTCCTGTTTGAGTTCCTGCTTATGGCACAGATGCAGCATTGTGTCAACTAATCATCACGATGATGAGATTAAAAATAAAAAGGTGGCTCTTTAGCATTTTGAGAAATAGCCTATTGACAGTAATGACCAATAAAGCTGAGATAAAGTAAGACCAGATGTGTGTTCATTTACAATATAACATTTACTTTGTTATTCAGGGCAAAATCATCGCATCAACAAATGTCTTTTTTCTGACACTACTACCACCAGTAATGTGGCATTGTCCTGGCCGTGGTGCTGAGTGAGTGGCCTGAAGTCTGGCCGATCCCATCTGCACAGACAGCACACATGCAGCAGCTTAACGCAGCACAGGGGCAGGATTGGAAAAGACTGCCTTGAAAAGGCCTGGAATTTCCTCTTGTCTGGGCTCTATCAAACCAATTCAGATAGGCAGAGACATCTCTCTCTCTCTCTCCCTCTGTCTCTCTCTCTCTCACACACATACACACACACACACACGCACACAGAAACACAAACACACACACACACACAGAAACACAAACACAAACACACACACACACACACACACACGGTGGATGTGGGGTTTGGCACTGGTGGGAGATGCAGTGACTGGAGGAGGACTGTTTAGTTTAAAATGAAGAATGACTGGTAGAACACAGTGTGCAAAACCTATTAGGAAAGTTTCTGGAAAACACAGGAACAGACTAATATTAAGCAAAAAAATGAGAGAGAAAAAGATTAAGAGAGACAGAGAGAGAGCAGAGACCCAGGGTACATGGCAATGGATCCCAAATCTGTGGGGACATCAAATATTTTTTTTTTTTAACACAGCCTATTTTATGTTAATAGCCAACAAACTATTATGAGTTCTCATATTCAGAACATACACACATCACATATTATATCCTGTATGTTCAGTAAACTTTCAACTAACAGGAACCTCTATATTACCTAATTAATAACCACTATATAATTATCAACAGACTGGCTACAGGTGGTTGGCCATAAGCATGGAGCAACTATGCAAGGGACCTAACATGCATGACAAGCTATCAAGCTATTATGAGGTATTTTTATTAACTTAAAAAGCTGCATCATGGAAATGCCACTGACCTTCAAGAACACAAACAGCTGTAAAGCATATAAAGTAACCCATAAGAATTTGGCATTTGGAGGGATTTTTTTCTTTAATTTGTTCAAGGAAATGTCTGGAATTGCTTGTTTGCTTATAACTGTTGTGAAAAGTTGAAGGTCAAGTGAGTGAGAATCTGTTTGATTCACCAGCAGCTGAAACCATAATAACCATAATCCCCCTTCACAGCAGAGGTAAACACAGGGAAGACTCAAACATTCACTAACATTCCCACAAGGCATGAGCAAAAACAGACACCACCTTTTCCTTTTCCACCTTTTGTAATCCCCAGTCTAAAGTCCGTCTAAAAGTCATTTACAGTTTTTATTGTGTGATTTTTATTCAAGGTAAGGACACAAGCCCAAACATATTACCAGTCATACCTCCCCATTTCTGTTTGACAGGAACATAAAAACCTAAAATTTAAATATTCACTTTTATTTCAATTGGCCAAAATCCCATGTTGTCAGTGCCTCCAATGGAGACCATGGGGCCCACTATTTCCAAAGATATGGCTTTGCTTCATCCATAAACCTTACTGCTGGGGGATCTGCTTATAGGACCCACACGCACCAACACCCCCAGGGTGCAGGGGAAGGCATAAATCTCCATGTATGTAAAAATGTATAGATGTGATGTAAATATACTCCCTTATCTCCTCTGACCCCGGGGTTAGATCCTCCTGAACGTGCTCAGGATTCTCCTCATACCTGTTCCATGGTTTTGGAGAGGCCAACAAGGAGGTGGAGGTGGAGGGAGAGGAAGAGGGAGGCTGTCCGTCACCTAAAAAAAGAAGCACCATGCAGCATGAGTAAATACATGGTGGGCCATAGAGGGGTTGGGGAGGGGGTAGGAAGAGGGTAGCTTGGCCATGCCTTCCTAGCACTTCCGCTTGATTATCTCCCTATACAGTGCTAGTCTGGATTTGATCCCTTTGAGCTCGTTGTCTCAGGAGGGTTTTTAACCTGTCCAGTCAGCAACAGAGGGAGGTGTTGTGAGTGTAGAGCTAGAACACTAAGAGTCAAGGCAAGCTATCAGTCAGGAACTGATCCAGACTTTTTAAACTTAAACACTTTAAGCAAGTAATGGAATCTCACTACCGGATGTCCAGACCCTCTGTATGAAATAAAAGTGTAGAACAAGGGTCTGGTTTTCTGACCAGGTTAGAAAGAGGGTTGAGATTTTAGCATAGTTTGTGGTAGGTTTACAGTAGAGATAATACCTCTGTCGTGGCAGAGTCTTGTAAAGGGTGATTAGAACTGGGTCACGGGAGAAGATGTAGTTATCATGTCAGGGATTGGGAGATAGATGGCTGGGAGGCTGTGGAACAGGGCAAAGTGCACACGTGCATTCACATGTTCAAAACACAGACCTACATGTAGTAGACACACCTTAAAATGTGCCTGTCTACACATACAAGTGTGTGTGAAACACTCACAGAAACTTAGACACAAACACACACACACACACACACAAGCACTTATGTGCACATACAAGCACATCAACATGCACATACATATGGATTCACACATACACGTACAACATTCTCTCAACACACTGGCACAAACATACATCCACTACGACTTCTACTGTACGTGCATGCTGCACACATTTGTGCGCACACACACACGCACACACACACACACACATGCATGCATGTCATCAGAGACTCACTGGCATGCATACAATGACACACACTGTAAATAGGAATTAAAATCCCCTAAATAAGAATTTATGGTCTGTCATTTGTCAATCTGGAACCCTTAATCAGCAGATGGCTGAGACAATACTGGTAATTTCAATTTGACAAGGGAAGAAAATAATGGTAGGCCTGAAACCACCATGCTTTTAAATACAGCTGTGTGGTATGCGTCAATGGCTTGCCTATCACGCAAGCCTGTCATTTGTATGTATCAACTCAGTAGGAGAAATCCTAATCAAGTGCTTACTGTAACATAGGACCTAAAACTTCAGGGATTTTTTTTTGCTTAGATTCTGTGGTGTAGTAAAAGAAAAAACTGACCAGCTGTGGGCCTTTATCAGTTCCTGAATATGTTTTTTTTTTTTTGACAAGACCGATTTTCACATTAGAAATGACTAAATGAATGGCCCTATGTTTAAAACAGCATTTAAAAAGGCATCCATGTTATACATGGTGCATACACTACAATTTACTTCACTTTTCCAAATTTTTAAGACCTAGATTTGGCTGGTGGACTTCAATTCCTAAGCCTGCTTTTCACATTAGAAACGACATACAAACGGAATGGCGTTAAAAGTGCCTCCACACAGTTTAATCTACTTTTTCAACTTCTTTTTCTTTTGAAGCATAAAGCAACAATTACATATTTTCCTTTGATGTTTAAGGCCCTCTGAGGAGCTGTAACAGTGAAGTGTAAGGCCCTCATTCACTTCCTCAGGATTAAACGGCCTTTGCTGTGACATTGCCGGCCTCCATGCTGGGGCTGCCCTCTAGTCCAGAGACTGCTGCACTCAGAGTAAACGTGCATGTGCCCAACACCAGCAAAATCAGGCTCCGCTCCTCATCAGGTGGGGGATGGGGGTGGGATGGGGTGCAAATATGGGGCTTTAAGAATGTGTGTCAACTTGAGTCCTTGTGTGCCCCTGAGCTCCAGAGCTCACCTCAGCCCTGGGCATGAGAAGCGGAAAATAGGCACCAACATGGACGCCAGCTCTGGATTCTGGATTGCTTTAAAGTACAGGGATGAAAAGGGTCAGGGTGGGATGTGCATGTGTGTGTGTGTGTGTGTGTGTGTGGGGTGTGGGTGTGGGTTTGTGTGTTGGGGTGGGAGGGGGTTGGGTGCATTAAATAGCATCACAAGGTCTATGTGGGATTGAAAAGAACTAAGAGAAAGCCGCTGTCCTGAACAACATGCCACGTTGACGACAGACGTGCGCAAAGTGCATGAGTTGGATGATGCACACAGGTAATCCTTATACTCAAGCCAGCTTCAAAATGGGTGCACCTTAAACAGGGCTTCCCTTCCTTAGAAAAAAGCATATTTGCCCTAAATTATTAACCTATTACTGCCAGAGTCATGACTTCTCTTGGATCCACCACCAGTAGAGTGTTGTGGCTGTAGAAAGAAGTTCGACAGCCTGTAATAAAACAGCATAAGACCATCAATCCACAGCTTGTCAGCAAATGCTTGGCTGACAGAAAGACATTACACCATAGTTGTTGGACACGGTGGAAGGGATCATTTGAGCAAATGTATTACATATGAATGAATCACTTGGTTCTCATTCGCTCCTTTCCCTAAGTTGAACTTCACACTGTTGCATTGTTTATGCACTATAGCATAGTTTATATTTCCCTTTTCTGATGTATTTTGCATTCTATTTCACGGTCAATGCAACCATATAATGAATAAAGAAATAGATGAAAATTCAACGGATTTCACAAACATTACACTGATAGAGAAACAAACAAAATGTCAACAAATAATGACAATTTCGAAGAGCAAGTCCTTTACAGACTTTCTGTGTTTTTTCAGTTCACCTGTAAGACCCTGTGAACATTCAGAAAAAGACGCTTGTAACTATCAATTAATACTATGAAGTCCAGACAGAAAAAAGACAACTGAAAACAGATCAGTTTAAATCAGTAGCTCACAAACAAGTCCCCGTCAGTGTTTGTCTAAAACATAATAGGTCACAACTTAGAACTGTCACCAGACGCCTGAGTCAACAACCTCACTCACAGTTCTAGCTGCTGACCCACTTCTTCTCATCTGTTTACTGTTAGTGTGCTTGGCACAGTGATGTCGGTGGATCTGCACAAGTGGCATAGATGGACTCCTACTGCTTTAGCTGGTGGTGGAGTGTTTGCATGGGGGTGTTTGGAGTGTGATGTTTGCTGAAGACACACGGCAAGAAGCTGAGTACAGACCCACGCAAGACAATGAGATCAGTGACTGTGGAGAAAACTCATTAAGATATATAAACTCCAGATGGGTTTGTTGGAACAGTGTTCAATGTAAAGAGGGTGGCGTGTGTGTCTGTGTGCGTGTGCATCTGTGAATGTGTGTGTTTATGCTTTGTGCACTTATTTGTGTGTGTGTTTGGGGGGTTGTGTGTGTGTGTGTGTGTGTGTGTGTGTGCGTGTGTGCAGGCACACTTGCACTCACTTGTGTGTGTGTGTGTGTGTGTGTGTGTGTGTGCGCGTGTGTGCAGGCACACTTGCACTCACTTGTGTGTGTGTGTTTGTGTGTGTGTGTTTGTGTGTGCCTGAGGGAGAGAGCAAGAGCGGGAGAATTGTTTCGCCTCATTGCCTGTATGATTCTCAGTAAGCCAGAATGATGTGATGTGAATTAAATTGGAATGACCATTTCCTGCTTTATGGGTCTCCGGCCCACTGCCCAGCCATCAGAGCATTCTGCCTCTGCTAATGAAATGTGTGAGTGAGAGTGTGTGCGTGTGTGTGGGGGGGGGTTCACATGTACACCACTTAGGACGAGAGGTTGAATACACACCTGGGGCCTGCAAAGACCAAAAGCCTCCTTGGCGTTTTGATAGGGTCTAGCTCTTTACTGAGTCTCTTTAAATGGGGCCAATGAAAACTAAAGGCTTGGGATGAGCAAGAATCAAGCAGTGCTCCACCGGTCTTCAACCTCACCACAACACACTGGCCACCTCATCATCATTACCACCACCACCAACACACACAGAGCCACCATGTTAGAGTTAACATATATCCTTAAGCCCTCAAATAGCATTACTAAATATAGGGACCTTTGGAAATATTGAATAAAATAGGCTACTTATCCAACTATGTTGGTATAGTGTAGAAAAGTTTCGACAAGGTCTTGACATTCAGTGTCAGAACCTGCTGAAAATACAACCATGAATGTTAAAGAATTATAAGTCTGTGTGCTTTTGTTGAATTCACATGTTTTAACTTCAAAGTGTTTTTCCCCCACATTTGTCCTCACACTGTTACTTTAGTTTCATAAATCATCACAACCCACAGTAAACAGCTGTAGGGTGCAAACAAAAGAACCAACCAGTCTTCAGCTGTTGACTTAAGATATTATGCAGATAGACAATTAGCTTTCTATTTGCCTCTATTTGCCTCTCTTCTCAGTATTAATTTATTGACAATGCAAAGTAAATCAAATTGACCTTTTGCAACAAGTAAACTATTGCAGAGGTCTGATTAAATGATGCAATAACTCATGTACAACAAATGGGAAAACATTTATTCCTCAGTATACACTGACAAATGGACAAAAAAGGAAAGAATAAGAATACAGACCTTCTTGTGAGGAAATATCAACAAACAAGCACAAAATGTTGCCTCATTGAGACTGACCCTTGCCCAGGGGATTCCAAATATCAAGCCAGCACCACAAACACTTCACTTCACACTGAGGATGGGTGAGTAATTGTGTGCATGTGTGAGAAATAAATCACCAAAAAATTTACCCTCTCATGGAAGACTTGATAATAAATACTGTCTCTGCACAGACCCACCACAGCAAACCCCTTAAGCTTTACCATTCAGGACTGATAACACTTAAGGGAACAGTTCACAGCTCTTTTCTTTTCTCTCACTGGCTAAGTGTTCTAGTATTGAGACAAACACGCAGGGCCAAGGAGTCCTGCTCAACATTGCTCTCTTTGTGTTCCTCAT
This sequence comes from Tenualosa ilisha, assembly GCA_015244755.2. NCBI lineage: Eukaryota > Metazoa > Chordata > Actinopteri > Clupeiformes > Clupeidae > Tenualosa > Tenualosa ilisha. The sequence goes on along the minus strand of PYXC01001398.1, from coordinate 1,728,097 downwards.
CCCTCTGGCTCTTTGCAAAAGAGAAAAACATCTTCAGACAAGTTGTGGGGCTGCCTGTAGCACGTTGAGAAAGGTGTTGAAATGAAGCAAAATAAGAGTCTCCAGTTATGTGCCTGATTATTTAGCATCACATTATTTAGTTTCCTTGTGTGCTGTTGATGTGGAGTATCTGGATGAGAGCCCTGGCGTGCCTTGGAGTGAAGTGAACCTGTATTTGAATGAATGTGGTCACACTGGTTGGGTTTAGGGATGGTGTGTGTGTGTGTGTGTGTGTGTGTGTGTGTGTGTGTGTGTGTGTGTGTGTGTGTGTGTGTGTGCACGTGTGCGTGTGTGTGTGGATGGTGGGAGGTCAGACTGTGCTGCGAAGCCTTCGCTTCTTGCTGCCAGAACCGCAGCTGGGTGGATCAGGAGCTGTCAGATTAAAGACCTCTTGGTTTGGGAAAGAAGGAGACATAGCTGTGGATGTGGACAAGACGAGACCGATAAGCAAGTTGTCAGTCCCTTGCTAGCCACTGCTGGCTATGATTAACACATCATTGTCACTGTACATGAGTCTCAGTTTTCGAAAAGTAACTGAAAGAATGAATACCTCAAAAGAAACAATACTTTACTCTTATATGATAGGCTATATCAGATCTTTGATATTTGATCTTGCACCCTTGATATCCTACCTTCTATACTGTTATCATTTAGCATTTGCCCATTATATCAGTTGAGAAGTCTAAGACGATGGAGGCAAGCTAAGATTTTACCTTTGGTCATGATGTTCTTTTGCGTGGCAAGAGAAGAGCAATGGACATTGTTCAATTTGTTCTAATATGCATATTTACGACACATCACCTTCCAAGAGTAGGACAATGGCATCCTCAGAATGGAACACAGAACACTGTGTTTTGGGAGAGATGGCCAGCCTCACAAAAGTCAAATTAAGGAGAATGGTCTGTTGATTACGAGTGTTCTGGGTAATACTGGCAGGAAATCAAAGAGGCATTGCATCCAGAGGGGCGTGCGTCACAAGTCTTGAAAGCTTTTCGTGCATGTGTGCTCTGGAGTCATACGACAACATTACAACGAAATGCTTGCAGCTCGCATCTGGGCCTGAATACCCAAGCCACATGGAAAGGCACAAAAATACAGGGGAACTGGATCTGCTTTGGTTAAGTGAGTCACCCATAACTTGCCAAAAAAACATGTTTGAAAATAGTCAATCATTAATCAGATTATGTACATGTATTTGCTCAGATCTTCAGCCTGAGATGAAATCTTTTGGGAGGATATTAGAAAAAGAAAGCATAGGGAAAGCACATTGTTATGTTTGAAAAATAATGCAAATGAAGTTTATGGAAGATCATAGTTAACTGACACAAAGCAGGGTAGACTGCAGCAGCCAGTTTCAACAGTAAATCAATGCCACTGAAATGTGGGGCACCAGGTATACTGCCACAGTCAGCACCAGGGTCAGTGTGAGGGAGTGCACCCAACAGATAAACCACCTGCTTTCCCAGACAAGAATAGAAACTGCTATGGATTTCATGTAGCAAGGTTACCACACACAGCAAACCTGCATGAGTGGGAATAGAGAAAAAACAATTTTTTGTTCAGAGACGTGTAAGATTTTAAACAGATAACTCTCAAGGCTGGTGACCCCATGTTAAACAATGACCAAAACATTTTTTGTTAACCAACAAATAACAACAAATGTTATAGTCTGTTGGTCATATTTATATTTCTATCACTCTTCAATGAACACTGCTGTGATCTAGCCTGTTAAAAATCTATCTTTCTTGGCATAGCATCAAGGGTACTGACACCACTATGACCGCTGGATAAGCCCAGCAGAGTGTCTGCGTCTCTCTGACATAAGCTCTCAGTCTCCTCGATTGTCCCACATACAAAATGACTTAAATACTGGAAATCACAAGGTCACACAGCTCAATGGCAATATGTAACTAACAAGCTGAATTTACGACCAGAACTAATATATTCCTTATGTGAAAACTTCAAACGCATACCTGACTTAAGCCACAATGTGTAGCCTTGTTTACACTGAGTTCATATGATTCACAGATTAGCAGCAATTTGATCATATGCTACCAATAATGGAAATGAAAGTTAGATAAAAAGATCTGTTCATCTAAATGAATAATAAACTAAAGCACTTTATGTTTGTTTGTTTGGAGCCCATAAGATTCTGTAATGCTTTAAACACTTGACCAAGTTTGTTTTAGTTTTACATGAAAACCAAAGAAAACTCAATGATGAAGCTCAAACAGGAGAGTGTTGGTGTTTGCCCATGTTTTCCTTCACACATACACCATTAACTGCGGCCAGCCCTGGCGCACCTTCAATGGTTTGTCTTGGGGTTTTCCATATACCGGTGGTTAGGTGACCTCATGGCATCATCACTAACAAAATAGCCACCGAAAAACAACACAAGCAAAACTTGAAGGACAGCTTGATTGTAGACAGGGATTTCTGCCAGTTGCTATGGAAAACCATGGCATCAAAAGTGTGTTTTTCGGTCCAGAGTAAAGACTTTAGTGGCCGGTCTGATTTAATTAGCATGGCAGTGGTCAGAAAATGTGCGTTTGTAAATTAGTTCTGCAGTGTCATGGCTTCCATCCAGAGATGTTGAAAGGACCAATTTAATTTAGAAGAAATGTAGAGCAAAGTAGATAACAGCAAAGCCCTAAAGCAGAAGAAAACTGTGTTTTCACTTCAAAGACAGTTCACTACATAGAAAGAAAACATGTATTTCATTGTATTTTGGTTGTTTGAGTTCCAAGGAAATTATCCTTGTTTTCTTATTATTGGCTTGCAGCAGAGTTTTCCTCTCAAACACCCCAAGGATGAACCATACATTCACATGCATACACACCCATACCCATATCCACACCCACACCCACCCACATCCACTGCCACTGCCACACACATTGCTGTAGACACATACACACATACACTCATGCACAAACACACACACACACACACACACACACACACACACAGAGACAGGCCCTATTATGGCCAGGCCAGTGCGGTTCGATTCCACGCCCACACAAACCCCCGCAGTCAGTGCCACCGCGGGCCCTCCACCCACCTAAGTCAAGCTTCTCCAAAATAGCCAAAGAGCCACCAAAACCTGACTGGAGCCAGGGGGCCACTGGCGGACGGCTTCATCCCCCAGTCTGACAGATGTTCCCCTAGGTTGGCTGGGGTTGGGAGGCATGTGTGTGCTGGGTTGGTGTGTGCCCGGTGCCTGGTGGTGCACGTGTGGTTAACCAAGCACACTTCAGCCCTCTGCTCATTTTTTTTTCCTCTCTCTCTCAGAAAAAGACACTGGATCTAAAATGTGCTGTGGGACTGTTTTTCCTACCACAGCTGTATTGGTACTGCAAGGTTTCCTGCTGGCAGGGACAATGTAAAGTACATGTCCTATTTCATCTGAGGAGAGAAGGGGTGAATACAGAATACAGCTGCTGGTGTGTGGTAAGGTCACTTAAAATGCAATAAATAACTCTGAATTTAAATCAAGGTAAATGCTGAAATCATATATAGAACCAATTGCAATGCTATTGCCACAGTATGTTCTTACAACAACCAAAACCTCCATGCCTGCCTCCTACAATATTTAACTGGATTATGTTTAGTACCCTGATGTATAGGGTATTATCCTTAAGAACGGATCACTTCAAAAGAATGGATTGGATAAAAGACAGTGTAGTGGAGGCGGATTCCGAGAGACTCTTACGAGTGGCACGATAAAATCATGGGAGAACAGAGAGTCGCAGCTGTGTTTTCAGTTTTTTGAGGGAAGGGGGACGACTTAAGCACCCCTCTACCGCTCTGAATGGGCCAGCTGAGGGGACCATATGACCACGAATCCCCTTTATTAGAAGACCATCATCACAAGCCTGCCGCTCAAAGGAAAAGGAGGGTTATTGGCCGGGACGTCTGACGAATTAACAGTGGCATAAACCTGTTCCGCAGGGCTACATCAAAGACCGGGGTATGATATGCTTGCACCTTATGGTGCTGGAATGCATGGCCAGATAATGGGGTCTTGCCTGGCCAAATTGAAAACATCATGTCAGGTTTGGGGGGGTTAGTGGGAGATGGAAGTCTTGACCCACAGGCGGTGATTCTCACGTTTTTGTGTTGTTTTTTTTTCAGAAGGGGCACGAGGGAAGGTTGTCTCATCAGAAGCACAGTGGTATAACAAGCTCTTCATTTTAGCCTCCCATACACTAGCTGTGTAAAACCAGCCTCACAGGGGTATTCTCTGCACGTGAGAGTGAGTGGTGGATGTCCTAGATGTACATGAAATTTCAAAAGTGGGGCCCAGGGCTTCAGGAGGAAAGCACATAAAATGAGCATGTACATTCCAGGATAAATACTGATCTGCAGGCGATCATATAAGAGGAGGCCTTCTTGGAGACTTCAAATGTTGTTTACCAACATGCTTTTTCAATGGCCTATTGACATGACATGGGAAACCTACCATCATCTCTCATTCTCTCACTCACTCCTGCAGTTTTCTGAAGTCAAAGGGCAATAGATGTCAGAGTCTGAGAGACCATTATTTAGCCAATCAGTGAGTCTTGAGCTCCCAGGCTCCCGGTCATGGTCAGCCTTGTTCATTAGGCACGAGTCCTGGCCTGCATGCCGCCACTTAAACTAATGAAGCCTTCCGCAGGTGACGGCCAGCGAACAGCTCATTTGGATCCCGGAGCCATCCATCTCAGCCAGGGGTCGAAGGTCATCTCCTCCTCTGGCAAACTCCAGTGGCGGTGTGTGTGTGTGTGTGTTTTTGGGTTTTTTTTTGGAGGGGTGGGTGGCGTCATCTCTCTTGCAACTCTTCATTTTCATGCTTGTGCCCTGATGCTCCTTGGGAAGGCTCCACACCTACTGATATGAGGACAGACTTTATTTGTGGTCACTGACAAAGCCATAGTGGCTCTGTTGAAAAGACAAAGCTAAGATGATAAGGATTTTCTGAGACACTGGTGACCTGTCTAAAAAAAAATAATCAAATAAAGTAAAGGACTAAACTTTTTTTAATCCCTGAAATCTCCTGCTGTGAAGGAAGCCAGGCAGGAATGTGTTATAACCTCAGCCTGGGCACACACACACACACATACACACACTACACACTACACACTCACACATACATACACACACACAAACACACACACACACACACACACACACACACACACACACACTTCCTCTGGGCATTAACAGTGTCCCGTTATGACTGTATGACTGCACGTGCGACAAACGAAAACACCACCACCCCTGACCAAGAGAAAAAAGAAAAAAAAACGCTTCCAGGCAAAGTCCACTTCCCCTCCATAACCGTCAGATGGAAAATATGAAGAGCACATTTCTCCAGTGGGGAAAAAAATATCTTTTAAACATAAACTATGCGCTAACTTAAAGCTATAACATGCATGACGTTGGGGGGGCTGGAGTTAAGTATGACAGACCGACAGACAGACAAACTGACAGGCAGTCAGATGGTGATAGCCAGGGTCAGAAGGTGAGATGACAATCCAATGATAAATTCAATAAGCAGTGTGCCGCCATGGTGCACCAAAGGGCCTCAAACCCAATCTGCTGTGTTTATTGGAGCTGGAGCAGAGAGACTGTCAGTGGTCGGTGAGGCGTGACATGAGGCCCTGACTGCCTAATTCACCTTTAGAGATCTTATTCACCGACCAGTCATCCTATGGCCATGCAGGCAGCAGTCCAAGGGAGCCATATAACAGCCTGACAACCTGAGGCCAGGTGTCACTTTTCAAAAACATATACACCCCCTACAACAGATTGATCTGTGGATGTGTGTGTGTGTGTGTGTGTGTGTGTGTGTGTGTGTGTGTGTGTGTGTGTGTGTGTGAGCAAGCCACCAAGGATTTGGGGTCTTTCAGGTTGAAAGGAGATGGGGGTAAAAGTTTAGAGGTTAACAACTGAAAGCCAGCCTGCCCCACTCTTCTGTCCACTGCAAAGTTAAAAAAAAATGGGGGTGGATGGGGGAGGTGGAGGGTCATTCAGTTTCTCAACTCATGAGCAGCTGGACAAGTCCATCTCTTGTATGGTTCTAAATTGCCATTCACTACGTTCCGTGTTCTAATTTCACAAGGGGCAGGGGAGAAAATCGATGAGAGAAAAAAGACCAGAGTTGAACCCTCATGCGCTGATACAGAAGATTGTTGAAAAGTTTATATTGTGACGTTGTGTGACTCCCACTTATGCAGACCGGAACTATACACGTTTGCTCCCATTGTAAGGTATTATGTTGCTCTATCTTGGTCAGTATTCAATGACCTTTGATCTAACTGGCATAAATTACCTCTGAGAAGAAAAGCAACTACCAAAGAGGAAGGACAAAGAGCAGATTCACTTTTAACAACCTCACCTAAGCTCACTGAGGATAAAGTTGATTTATTAAGAGCATGACCGGTCCTTTTTAAGTGTTTGGTCTAAAATATATACTTGTTTTTCACTTGAGGTTGTCAGGTAAGCAGGATAGCACTGTGATAACCCTGATGGCTTTTGTGATACCCAGGATTGCAGGATAACATACAAGTGCAAAATAAGGTTTTGTTTTATTTAAAAATTTTAAAAAGTAAAATTTTTAAAGTAAAATCAAACCACATTCTTATTTCTATGAGCTACATGAATGAAAGTATATCGATAAAAAAAAAGAACTCCTTCAAAATGAGGTCAGCGTTCTGTTTTGTGTTGCCCGTGTTACTGCCCTTGCCCTGGAAGTTGTCTCTGGCAACAGCGTCCCAGGGTCATTCCTCACTCCCCGAGTGGTGAAAAATCAGACGGGAGTCAGGTCACTGGCATTAACTGGCTCCTGTCCTTCCCCCACTCTCTCACTCGCTCTCTTTCTCTGCTTCTGATTCTCTATATCTCTCTGTTCTCAGTTTGCTGTTTTAACTCCCAGTCACCCTTTGGTAATTAAGACAGGGATTCACCCAGCCGAAGGGGCAAACAAAAACAAAAACGCACAAGAAAATCCGTTTCCAGGAATTTCCCCACCACCCCAATGGCTGATGACCTTGGCCAGTGTGTGACAGAGCCGGGCAAGTATTGGTTACAGTTTGAGCTCCCATTTAGTGCCATGAAAAGCACAGATAAATCTTTGCCATAAATACCAATATCCCTGGACACGACATATCTGCATAAATTTGTCATCTGAAAATTGCAACGCAATTGCTCCAATGTAGTCACCCTTCCAAGCAGTCAATTAGACTTCAGTAACTTGCGTCTCTGTCTCTAGGTACCAATACTAGCACTTACAGGGAAGACAAGGAAAACTCAACAACTCAAAGTTTGGACCGCTGAAAGGTTTCACATGTTTTATGAACCTGGGTTGCATCTCATAGTTGGGCACAGCGCAGAAGTGAGGTCATGGTTTGAGAAATAACAATGCTCTAAGGAAGTGAATATGTGGCCATGTGGCACATGGCACAATGAGGAGCATGCACACACACACACACACACACACACACACACATACACACGCAACCTCAGTATCTCACAGTATAATTAACCCAAATATAAGCTAAGAATGGTTGTCTAAGCACACATAGAGTGTTTTGGAAGAGTAAACACTCTTAAAATAAAAATAAAATTGTCTTTTTTACAATCTTATATTAAATAGATTCTCTAGATTGATTCTCCAAAGATAATTTGTCTGAGAATCTTTCACTCACTTTTGATTTCAAAGTGGCTAAAGCAGTGGAAGTATAAACTTAGATCGGTACATTAAACCTCTACTAAATCTCATCGGCGAGTTTCTCTTCAATGCATGCATGCACATTTTAACAGCTGATGTCTACTCAGTTCCAGTGGTGCATGCCCCCTCCTCTTATGACACTGCAGAAAAACAATTCTAATGTACTTACACATTAATTAAGTACTACACACAGCATCTAAAAAAACTAGACTAAAATGTTTTTCCAGGACGTATTGAGATGCAAAGACTGGAAAGTAAATCTACTCTGAGGGCCAAATAAAGCAGGATATGGAGGAGCCGTGGGAAGTGGGGACAACAGTAGCTCATTTCCAGCGGAGAGGCACCTCCATCTTCCAGAGGCCCAGAAGACACCCACAGACAGGCTGAGTTTACGGGCCCCGGCTCATTTAAAAAGCCCTCATAACCCAGAGGTGTGAGAGCTATAACCCTCCCAGACACAACATGATCTCTTTGCAATACATGCAGCAACCCCCAGCACTGTTTTAGTGTCTCTCTCTCTCTCTGTCAAAGGTTGTTCTGCTCGCATGACAGCTCAGTAGCACCGCCTGTACACGTGAGTTCAGTTCAAAATTGTATGTGAGAGCCAGATTCATCAGTATGTGAGAAATAGAAGATGAAGAAGCCAGGATAAACAGTGAAACATCACTGCAGGTCTTTATGCAGGCTGTGTGTGTGTGTGTGTGTCTGTGTCTGTGTGTGTGTGTGTGCGTGTGTCTGTGTGTGTGTGTCTGTGTGTGTGTGTTTTATTGGAGAAACAGTAAATCCAGTGTGAGCTGCTACAGAGGCAACTGCAAAAGCGTTTTTTTACAAGCAAAGTTCACATGACAGGAGCCACAGCACGATTGGACAGGCCTGAGGATACAGAGTGTCTGGAAATCATGACTCACCTTTGTGGTTAGAGGGAGAGAAAGGGAACGAGAGAATGGGGAAAACAGGGAGCGAGGGATGACATTGACAGAGAGGGAGAAGTGTGGAGAGAGAATGCTTGAGAAAGAAAGAAAGAGATCGATAGAGAATGAGAGATGAAAGACAGAGAAGACAAAGACAGAGAGACAGAGAGTGAGATGATCAGGTGTAGAAAGAGATCGAGAGGGATGTGGAGTGTCAGGAGAGAGTGAAAGAGAGAGTGAGTGAGAGACACAGACATGTTTACAAGGCATTCCAGAAGAGGAAGTCAGAGCCCTTTCCAAGAGGGCTTTGTGGAGACAGCAAGCTGTAGCTCTTTGTTGTTGTAGTGCTGTGCAGCAATGTTGCACCACGACGCGAGTTCATCACAAAGTGAGTTGAAAGACACCGGCCTCAAAACAAGCCCCCTCTTTGGTGTAAGCATAATTGTTTCTGCAGACCCTAGTCTGTGCCAAATTTACAAAAGAAGGACAAAAGATGTTACAAGATCAGGTCATTTTTGTTTAAATATGTTAAATATATATTGTGTTTATTCACCATTTTTTTTGTTTAAGTTAAATGCAAACTCATTAAGAATTAATGTTATTGTCACTTGCTTATAAGCAATAGAAACTATATTCCAAGTGTTAGTGGGGACAAACAAACCAGGCTCGGGACTTTAGGTTTTTTAATAGACTATAAACAATCAATGTATTTCTAATTGAGGAAAGTGCTACAGCCATGAAGCACAAAAATGTAGTGGCTGTATTTTACTTTTATTTGAAGATTTAACAAATATCTTCACACTAAAGCTTTTTGTCCAGTAGTTGTAAATCAGAATTGGCAATGTTTGCGATAACATTTCTCTGTGATATTTTTTTCTTCTTTAAGGCATGTTTGAGGGGGTCCTTTGGTTACTCAACCAAACTGCTGTCAAACATCCACATGGCCCAATTTCATGGTCCTTCCAAAAACAACATATTCTTGGCACCTGCACACAGCTCCTGGAAAGGAGGTCAGATCCTGTTCGCTGTTAATTTTCTCGCCTGTCTTTCTACCCCCCCACCCCACCCAAAACACACACACACACACACACACACACACACACACATCGCTGCTGCGTCCCCCAACAAATAAAAATATCTCCCATTATGTGAACTCTTTCTGATGTGCTTGCATTAATCCCACTTTCACAAACCATAAACCTCCTCGCTGCAACAGCACAATGCTTATTAAGTGAATACTGAGGAGAGCTGGGAGGTCTGTCTGTGACTCAAACAGGCTCGTCAGCTGTGTGCAGCAGAAGGCAGATTTACGGCCTGTCCTCCTTCAGTTGGAGTGGAGGGAGACCTCTCTGACTGCAACTCTCACTGCCTGTTGACTTCACCCGTCTGGTGGCAGAACACGCAAGGTCTTCTTCAGTCAAGCATCTCTTCAGTCTTATTGCAAACACCCTGCTGTTTCCTATTAGCGACATGGAAAATGTACAAAGACACCAAACACTGTTGAACCAGCACTTGGCTGCACTTGCTTGTACTAACCAGCAGATGGAGCTAAATAAATAAATATCCAGGCTTCCCATAGCAAACCCTTTAAGTGAACCTCTCTCTCTCTCCCTCTCTTTCTCTTTTCACCTCAGCGATAAAACACACCTCTGTCAACGTCAAGGAAAATGTCTTCATTTTCATTCATTCATTCTCAAAAAAAAAAGAAACTGGTCCAGGAATGTGTCTCAATCTTCCCACTGGTGACTAAAGACATGAAAAAAAACACTTCAACACTGATGGCTTTGTGCAGCACAGGTTCTCCTGCTGTGCTATAGATTGACTTAGCAGGGTGCACATGTATGGGGGAGAAGAGGGGAGAGGGGGTAAGGGGGTGGGGGGAGAGGGGGGGTAAGGGGAGGGGAGGAGGGTAGGGTGCTCCTCAGGATAATTGTATTCGGGGTTGAAGCCTTTCGCTTAGGGTCAGCAGGGATGAAGATGTACACTGAACAGATGTGCTTAGCTCTCTGGCCCCAAACATACACAAATCATCTAGACACAAAACAGTGTGAGCAGCGTCACTTACAAAATCACCAATTTTCTCCAAAGAGTCACAGACAAGCCTATATAATTATTTACATTATTTTGTGCAGATTGATCTGATTTTCAAATACACAATGATTCAGGCTTTAATCAATATCAGTATTAATACTGATCTTCATGGAGAAATCTAGGGCATGATGTCTATGTTAAGGAAAATATTTCTTTCAAAATTCTTTTTATTGTTCTGAGAGAAGCAAAATACAATTTATAGGCACAGTGTGCATACCAGAGAATATAGTTTAATGCCAAAATTACAATCACATCTATGACTAAGGAAAATATTCCAGTTAAAAGGGTAAAAACATTTAGTGATTATGAATTACTCAGCAATTCAAGGTATTAGCGATTTTGTTGGAACCTCTCTTACTGTGAATCATCACCAAAGGCATTGGGTGTGATGATGTTGCCTGTCTGAGCCAATAAGAGCTGCTGAATGGTGGCTCACATATAACTTCATCCAAGCTGTCAGCAGGCTGCTGTGGGAGCTCTGTGGATATGCCTGACTGATGTTCTGCATGTATGCACAGGACTGCTAGCCTGAATGACAGCCATTTGCATCGTTTATGGGATTTGACCAGTACGTGCATGCCGTACCTTAGTGTTTGGCATGCTCTGATAATGTGCAGGGCTAGCAACATGCTTCTCTCTGTAACGGTAACCTAGAATGAAAAAAACACTCTGAACTCTGAATAGATGTTTTTGTGCCACTTATCCCAAAGAGTGTGAATCAAAGGCTATCATTAGTTGCCCCCATGAGATTTTGACAATCAAGACACAGTATGTACTTTTCATAATTAAAAATGACACATGCAAGAAAATAATTACAGTGAGTGTGATGTCACTCTCTGATACTGTGCACTTTCAGGTTGTTGAGGGAACAGGAACATCTCCAAGAATGGGACATTGTTTTGTTATTATTTTTTAGTTTGTTTTGATTTTAACACAAAAACGTGTGAGTGAGCTAAACAAACCAATGAGAGTGTGAGCTGAAAAATGAGAGTGACCTACGGTGTTGTCCTCTGGACAGTATGTCAGCAAACGATTCTCTGGAACAACTGGTTTGACAGCGATGCCTGGGGCCTGAGGAGACGAGATGCCTAGGAGACCTAGACCCATCAGTCATATAAGTATGCCCCCACATCACCCAAACATCCTTAGCTGTAGTGCAATGACCTAGTTTGGCTGGGAAGTTCCTCAAGGAGACAACAATCTTAGATCTGGTCAATGTCAGAGAATTAGACGTCTACTCTGAACCCATCCTGACCTTCTGAGGGGTGCAGGAGACAAACATTAACAAAGAGAGAAAGAAAGAATGAAAGAAAGACCTTTAAGGGGATTGAAACAGGGTCACTTTCTAACACAGATTTTTGTGATGTTACAGTATCAAAAAATAATGCATTATCTAAAACCTGACATTTTTTCTGTGAATCAAAGACCTGTTAAAGCACTACCTGTGTTTTTTCATGAGTGAGTGAGTGCTATTTGCAGTTACTGTAATGCTGCACTTTTCTGTTTGATTGTGTAATAGCAACAAAAGGTCAGGCTTGTTATTCCTTTTACCTGTGCTCTGAAGTGCTCCATGCTCTGGCATACACTGCACTTCAGGGCACACAAATGAAAATGTGTTTTTGTTTAGTCTCACAGGCAGACCTGAAAAAAAAAGACAAAATAAAAACTAATTTTCCAGACAGGGCCATTTCTGTTGACTGTGATAATGGTAATCAGTGACATTGGTAAATTCAATCATTAAAGAAACCTTTATGGTTTGGTTAGGATTAGATTTCTAGTTGGCTATAAATTGTGCATTACAATGCACAGTGGGGCAATGGCAATACATTGGGAAATGTCAATAGATTTTAAATGTATTAAATATTCAACTGTTTCTTCATAATGCATTCTACCCATATAAAGGTATATTAAAACAGGAGTCATGTCTGCAATATCTGATACTTGCATATTTGTGGTGATGGAGGTTTATTGCCATATAGGAAATGGACCCTAACTGTGTGTGCTAACAAGGTATTATCATTCATACTCTATAATCACAGTTTCCTTACAAACATATACACCTACAGCTGTAGTACACTGTGTACTGTAGTGTACTGCATGTGTGCTGTTGTTGACATCAGTCTTCAACTCCACTTATCAATATCTGCATTTAAACAGTTTAAACAGTTAACAGTTTTCTCGCATTTGTGAGAGAAAGCATACAGTCCTTTACCTCAAGCACAAAGCATTCTGCTGATGTAACATTGCCATCTAGAGGTAGGAGGCTGCCACTGCAGTCAGGATCCCTGGATGAATTTGGGGGAGGAGGGGTGGTTGGGTGGAGAGCTAATTTGCCAAGCTCTCATGTCTAAATCAATTATGATGAATAAATGTGAGATATTGTAGATTAAATACAAACCTAAACCTGACCGTATCTGGAAATACAGAATAGTGTTCTTTAGTGCATGTCAAGGTTTGTAAGGTCCTTGTTTGCTATTTAGCTGAACAGCCATGCATTCAGTCAGGGAGGTCAGAGCTTTAATGAGGTCTGTACCCCCATCCTGAATGTGCTTTACTGTGAACACAGGTGCACATAACACCATTTAAAGTAAAGGAATCAGCAGCCCTCTGTGGTAGGCCCAGCTGTTGCAGCTCCAGCATCATGCATTTGTGCATAATTTCACACTGCACATTACAGTATAATCAAACTGCATGCTTGAAAAAGTTATGTCAATTACTTTTATTTTCCTATGAGATTGATCCAAGCTAGTTTAAAGGAGAAAGTTTAATAAGACAGGATGAAATTGCAACGATTTCAAGGAACAGACACTATCGGTGTCTAACGTTACCTTCTGTTTCATCATCACAGATTGCCGTTTCATTGCCATCGACACACCAAGGCCATTACAGGTATCAGAGGTGGTACTAAATGGTACAGCAATGGCATTTAGTAATGATCATTTGAACATGAAACATATCAGTCAGATATACAGTATAATTATGGGCCCTATTAACTATTTTACTTCAAAGATTAAGCATTGAAGATACATACTATGAAAGACCGCAAAGAAACAATCTTACAGAAAAACAATCTTTCCCTCAATCTTTGGTTCACACACTGCCTGGGGAAGCAGTGGTCTCTGTAGCCTAAGATTAATTGGAATGCTTTATCACAGCTCCACACAGTACATCACAGAATTTTCATTGATACAGTTATCTACTACTACCAGAGAGGGTAGAACAGAGTGAGAGGCACAGACATTCGTTAAGTTCCGTGTTCTGTTTTTGCAAGCGGGTAGGGGGAAAAATCCCCCTTTATGCAGACCAGAGAGGAACCGTCATGCTGATACAGAAGACTATTGAAAAGTTTATATTGTAACATTATGTGACACTCCCACTTATGCAGACCAGAGCTTTTCACGTTTGCTCCCACTGTAATGTATTATATTATGTTGGTCAGTACTCAATGATCTTTGGCAGTACTCCTCAAACAGTTCGCTTCCACAGTCTGCTGGCCAAGATCACAACAGATCCTCTGGAAACAGAGAGGGTTGCCATGGTGATAGTTTCCTTCTCCATTCACAAGGCCTACCTGAAGTAATCCCTTTCTTTCTCTCTCTCTCTTACCCTCTTTTGCCTCTTTTGAGTTGATTGCTTTTTGATTTAAAACCGTATATATACTTTTATTAGTCAATTATTTCTAATAATAACAAAACGCACTTCAGGAGCAGACACTCTAAAACAAATCTGTTAACAGATTCACACACACACACAGGATAACACATATACTAGGCTAACACAGGTGTAACGGTTCTCAGGCAGCAAGGCAAGTAGACAGGGCTTTTTGACACAGCAGTTTATTTCCTTTAAAGCAACGGGATAAATATCACTGCAGCATCCGAGCCAGCATAAGTTTCTCTGCTTGACTCTATTAACAACAATATAGAACTCACACACAAACTTCAACTGGAGACACATACCTTTAAAGCAACAGGATAAATATCACTGCAGCATCTGGATAGTTAAAATAAACAAATACATTACATTCGTAAATTACGTTACGTGTTGAAGTATGTATGTCACATCTCATTACAAAGACAAAGGAGACAATACAGACGCATATGTTCACGCACATAGAAGGATAGCTAGTAAACGTTCGCAATATCGAATGAACATTCGGAATCCTATCGCACTTATACAAATAGAATGCATGCACACTATGTTCTTAATTTGCAATACATTTAAAAGAAACTGGATTCCATGCATGTTCGGATAAACTATACACAGAATGAATGAAATGCTAATGTAGTGCAATAAAGTGTAATGAGCTAGCGAAGTTAACTGTGCTAGTATAACTCGTGGTGGAAGGGACACATTAGTAAACTTCTTGTCAGTTTCACTAATTCCATCCATATCCCCATAATGTACACACAATTAGATCTCTCATAAAATACACTGAAGTTCACAAATTATATTACATTTTAACATGACGAAAATCTGAATATAAACGACAGTGCTTTGTAGTCAACCTACCCGAGCCAGCACAAGTTTCTCTGGCCGGGTACGGCAACCACGAAAGGACAAAGCAGCAGACCTGCAGTTCCCACAAGGCTCTAAAGGTGGCTCCGAATTGACAGTACAACATTGTTCTGCTTAATTATGGCAAAACTCACACAGAAAACTATTTATTATGAACTGTTTTTTAACTCTGTTACACAGGTCACATTCTAGGTCATTTCAGATCATAAGTCAGAAAGATAGCAAAGCAGCCACGGGAGATGGTCTGCAATGGGAAACTACACACAAAGAATGGATCCCACAGCTATGGTCATTGCAGTTATTGTAAAGTATATGTATATATGGAAAAGTCTCCCTCTTTCTCTGTCTCGCTATATATATACACACATGTGCAAAGGGGGAAGGGGGTTAATGTGAGGAGAAATACAACATGCTAACTGCTGAGGGGGCTGCATCACATTCACTTTGTCAGACATACACCCACACAAACAAAACTCCCAGTTGAAGAATGGTGTGAAATCGTGTGAAGAGAGAGGTGTTCCTTTTTGCAGTCTGGCAACCCCTGTTGCACCTGTCCCTCCACAGTAATCCAGCAGCAGCATGCCCACTCCCTAACAAAACTGAGAACCGCCAGAGGCTAATGTTCCTATCGGTGGCTAGAAGAAGATGAAGGACAGAACAGAAAACACACGGTGTGTGTGTGTGTGTGCTTGTTTATCTACCTGCAGTAGTCTCATGGTGATTACTGTCAGAATATTTGGGAGCATTTTTAAACCAAAGTGCTATCGTGAAAGATACTATTTGAAGGATAAATTCCATGCTCATCCTTTCCATGTCACATGCAATCATGCAATATTCACTGAAGAACGTACATCCCAATATTGTGTTTCACTATTTTAAGAGAGGGACTGTATTTCTTCAAGGACCCAGTAGACAGGCCATATTGCCAATATATAGTGACTGAGCTTCCATGAATAACCTTTCAAGCCTGAGAAGGCATTAGTGCATTTGAGCATCCATTTACGTCTGTGGCATTTCAGTCAAATTATGTGGCATTCTGAGACAAACCAAATGATGGCTTGAGTGTGTGTGTGTGTGTGTGTGTGTGTGTGTGTGTGTGTGTGTGTGTGTCTGTGTCTGTGTATGTGTGAGAAATACCCTGTGATCATTTTAAGTACCCATTTTTGGAAGGGTGGCTAGCTATAGCTTTTGAGATTAAAGGAGTGATGGGGAGATGCAAGAGTGGATCAGGAGGCCGGATGAGTGGTTAATATGCTTCCAGCTGCTGCTGCTGAGAGTAACCGAAAGACTCCCAAGGGCACTTCGGGGGCCAGATTGATCGGTCAGCAGGAAGGAAATGACAAGGGAATAGGAAAGCTGCTGGCAACTGAAAGCCTGAGAGATTTGTTTCAGGATTTCTTGGACTCGCTCTTCAGGGGAAGAAGAGGGTTGGAGGAAGATCTATGAGTGGCTACCAAACACCTCCATTCTTAGAAGAGACACAGTAAGCAGGGTGGTTCTTCAGGGTCACAGAACAACACTCTAACACACCAAGGAGTTTGCACATGCACATCAGTGGAAAATGATCCTAGTAAGAAAGTAGACAACGTCAGAGATAAAGATTGCATGTGCATGTGTGTGTTTGGGTGTGTGTGTGTGTAGCCTTTGTGTGTATGTGTCTCACATCGTACTATACTATATTTACTATTTACCTGCTTTCCAACAACAACAATCATCACATAAAAAACACACTGTACCTTGCTTGTCACACCACAAATCAACAGTACACTCCAGTTGGGCACCCTGTTTTCATGTATGACAGTTTATATTTGAAATACTAGACAACATGAAAGGCGGATGAAGGTAATTCAAAGTCCCCCCACCCAGAACACCAATCAGTGCCCTTTGTTACAAAAACAACCATCAGACTGATTAATCATAAAACACATGATTAATATTTATTTTTGAAAATCTCCCAAAGTTTGTTTTGTTGTGCTCATCAGAGTTTTTCTGTGATCATTTGATTTGCCCATCTTAAATCAAAGTATTCACATCAGAAAACAAACCCACAAATCCACTAATGATACCCAGCCTCCAACACAGAGTTGCTGGCAGAAGACACAAATGCCCATTTCAAAGACAAAACTGACCATGGTGTACCTCCAATAGGGGGATAAGTCTGTCAGGTTCATTCTGTAGTCTGTCTCTGACCCACCATTTGAATTCCACAGAGGTAAATCTGAATCACAGATTTTATTTCAGTCTTTGTGTTCATGCCCTGAATAAACAAGCAGGGTATTTTGTAAGAGCGAGAGACATTACGGAATAAAACTATTGTTCCACATGCACCTTGGTTTGTTTGGCTGGCCCAGTGAATAAACGGATTGCAATAAACAGAGAACAATGGATATGGCTGACACAAACACAATTTGCTCTACATGTGCTTTGCCGTTTGGTAACACATTATGGAGGCAAAATGAAGATCTATTTCAATCTAGAGAGTAAACACAACACCGAGCACGAGTGTGTGTGTGTTTCGGAGGGTGTTGGTAAGGTGGTAGTTGGGGGGGATGGGTGCGGGGGAAGGTGGTGCAATGATTGCTAAATGATTGCTAAAGTTTGCTATGTAGCATCTGGAGTCTGCAATTACATCCACTTGTCAAGCAAGTCTGGAGCCCAATGAAACTACCACCAATTAAGTTAACCATTATGCATGGCTTGGGCTTTGAAGCATCAGGGTTATCTGTTGCCAGGCAACCCCGCCAATTAAATAATCCCGTACTTCCAGACTCAAGGAATAAACTAAGCCACTAAAATGCAAGAGTATCGGTTCCTTAAACACATTTTCTCCTGAAGTTCAGTCAGTCTAAGCAAATGCGCAGTTAAACCAACACAGCTATTTTTAGCAGTATAAGTACATATTCAACTCCCAACTGATGTCTATCAAGGTGAATAGAGATTAAAAAGGGATGGTGAACGAAGAAGCTAATTCCTCACTTCTTGGTGAGAATCGAGTGGACATGCTCATGAAAACTCTCAGGAGTAAGGTGTAATTAGTTTAGGTTAAAAATTGCAAATTGTAAATAATCTTGCATTGTAGAATTCAAACCTATTTAACAATGACAATAAACCATGCCATGTTAAGATAGGAGATTTAAAAGAAATGCTAACCCCAAATAATCTGTGTTCTGGCTCTTCAGAATTCCTGCTGCTTACAGCTACCATTGCACAAAAAAAGCCTTTCACTTAAAAAGGTTTCTAATCAATGGCTCCTAGGTGTTTATTGGCTGTCCCTGGTCTGTTCCAAATCATGCCTAAAAATGATAACATCAGTGAATGCAGTGATTAAAAAATCTATTGTAAAACCTAATGTGAGTTTTCTACTGTTATGCAACGTTGGGTTAAAACATCAGAGGAAAAAAGGCCAATCCTCCTAAAAAGACAAATTAATCAAGCACGTTTTGTTCAACTTACCCCATTCTTGCCCAGTAAGAAAAAAAGCTTCTTAAACAAAGTCATGACAGACCAAATCCCACCATACCTGTTCTAATTTTTCAACCCAAATCCCTGCTTCCTGACTTACTGTAATCGAACACAATCGAATACAACTAATGGCTGCCAAAGCATTTGCAGCCTGCTTTTAGCATGACACCAAGGGAAAAAATACACACACACACACACACACACACACACAGTCCAATTGCAAGTGTTTTGGTCCACTTAAAATTGTCCGAGCATGAGCATGAGCTTGAGCCCTTTCATTGACGTTCTCCACAAGCTAAGCTTGGTTATGAAATGTTTTGCTGATTACTAGACTGCAAAGTAGATTAGTAGTTAATGGCCTTTGCTGAGAATGTGTCTGCATGTTTCAGTTTACAGTGACAGTACAAAACATTTAGCCTATACTATAAAGTGTGTGATATTTGCTTTAGATAAAAAAAATTACTATGGCAATCAGCCATTAAGGAGGCTATAACAAGGATGTCCATCCACTGGCCATCCGTGTACTGTAATGGCCATTGCGTTGATCACTTGCCTCTCATGTGTCTCAGCTAAGACTGCTCTTTGTGCTGCCGAACAAAAGATTAGTGAAGATTAGAGCTCATTAAATGTTTATTCTATGTTTTTCCTGTTTATTTGCTGCATTTCCTGCCTTCATTTCTTCTTTCTCTGTTCATGACAGTAAAAGGTGAAAACAATTTATAACTGAATGTCATTAAACATCGGTGTATGTGTGCATTGTGCTTTGGTCCTGGCTTGTTGCTATGGGAAACGTGCCATTAGAACTGACATAAATGGCTGACATAAAACTTCACCCTCACAATAGATTGTTTAAGCTACCAAGGGATCACATTATAGCTTACAGCTTGTGTCCAATTTTGTACCACAAGCCCCCCGAAGCAGCACAGATTTTGTCCTGAAATAACAGGTTGTTGCCCATTTTGAGACAGGACGGATACACTAATGGACGGATACACAATTTGGTTTATTGTCAGTGCATCAGTAAAATATCTTATTCAAACATGGTGGAGATTTTGAGCTTTGGTTCTGGAGATATCCATGGTAAAGTTGTGGGTTTTGTCTGATTTCACACAAGGGGCTAATCATTTTGACTTTAACTGTACTGTCTGTCAGTGGTACTAAGGTAATGATTTGATTTTCTCTTGGTCCATGTCGACATACTGACTGAAAATATGCTAGACACCAATACAGTAACAAGTGGCTCACATGGCACACATAACCTCCCTATTACTTCCAGAAAAGCAGACTATCAAAGAAACATAGGTGATACTGGCTTAATGAAACAATCTGTCAAAGAAACATGGGCGATACTGGCTTAAAGAAACAATCTGTCAAAGAAACGTAGGCGATACTTGCTCATCGTAAAAGGTTTTTCTTTACTTTTTTGCAGTTTACTCACAACTGCTCTTGACAAAATGCAAATGGGATGCCTGATGCAAGGTGAGGCATTAGTGGTAGAATAGCACTTTGAGGATCAAAGTCTCCCATCTGCCTGACACCATGACTGAGTGAGTGGGTGACTTCATGGCAAATGCACTTAAATCGTGCACTTTAATAGCTATTTTTTTGTGTGTTAAAAAATACAAACAATAAATACAAAAATAGAGACCTTGCACAAATGGTTGTCTTAACATGCATTTGTATTTTTGATCAAATATACTGTATTTTATACATGCCAGGATGGAAAATATGCATTTATTGTAAATATGGTGTGTCATTTGAACTTGTGGTGAATATATAATAACAATATCTAAAACACAAAAGAAAAAAATATTGCACTACTTTTCTAAAAAGACTGTGCTGTTTAGACTTTGATGTATGGACGCAAGAGATTTCTTGCATCTATTTCTGTGCACAAACACAGGAGACAGCATCCTGTCACTGGCAGCGGGTGGCTTTACAGCTAAACAAATATTTGAATTCGAATAGGCTTCTCTTCACGCCTGTGTGAGCGCAAACACAACAGCATCAGGGCTCCAGCTTCCACTCATGTTGTATCTGACACTGTGGTAGGACTTTCAGAGTAACCCATAGGTTTGAAAGCACCTTTTTAAAACCTCACAGGACACATTTCTCTTATTGTCCTAAGACTTAAATCATTGTTGCAATTGATGATGAGTACAAGCTAATTATCATGAACTCAATAGACAGCTTTAGAGGTTTGGCTGAACAAATCAAACCATCCACAATCAACAATCCAGGAATGCAGATTGAAAAGTTCAATTGATTCAGCAGAGGTCCTACAGTAGCAGGCTCTAAGCAGAACAAGGCAAAATGAATACAACCCATAAATGGCAAGATAATTTTATCACCATGAGTGGATATAGTCAGAGGGGAGGGACAGGGATTTCATTGTTGCTGTACTGCTTGGGTGTTGACTATTTCTGAGCTGATACCCCTATCTGTTGGAAATGAGACGCTTCTCTGATGTTTGCCTCGGAGCGGAGACAGTAGCAGCAGCAGTATTTCTCTCCTCTCTATTCCATGTGCATGTGACATAAATCCTAACCTGAGCAAAAACAGCTAATTGTTCTGGGACATAATGCATCAGTGTCCTTATATGTGCCAAGGTCACCAGTGTTTGCTGAGATGATGCTGAGAAATTTAACATATTTGTTAACCATTATGGATGACCAAACGTTGACCATTATGAATAAACATACCTTAAGAGTGAATACATTACATTTTGCACTTGTTTTGTCTGCATAGCCAAATCCATTTAAGGCTCAAGGTGCTACAATGTGCCACGTCAACATCAGCAAAGATGAACATCTCCTTGATGTTTTTTCACTATGAAACATTACTTGATATTTTGCAATGCAATTCAGACAGATAGCGCAAGAAACTACATGTAAATATGATATGTTGACCATTAAAAAGAAAAAAAAGGTATTGAGGTGATAATAAGATAAAATGATTCACTGTATGATGACTACATCCAAGATTATGTCTGTAAGTCACTGTGTTTTCCAAGATTAAAACATCACAGATCAAATTACATTCTTTTCTAGGCTCATGATGTAAACAAAATAGACATTTGACTTTTGTCTTATTGATTATGTTTAATTTAACATTGCACAAAGAAAACACTCCCAGTATCACCCAGTACTGCAGTCTGGGTAGCAGCAGAAATAACTATATACAATTTAAAAAAAATACAAAATGGAGTTCCTAAGGGGACAAAACTGCAAGAAATATGAATGTGAGATGAGTGCATTCTTTCAAAAACTTCAACCAATGCACACTGTCGAGTGGGTTTGGCACACAGCTGAATCAGTAGATTGATTTGATTTTGGGAATGATCTTAGTGAGCTGTTCCAGTGGTGTTTTCACATATTTTGTTGTCCTCTTATCATGGGTCCACAGTGGGGAAAGTGCTGACTTTGTTGTTGCGGCTGATTCTGCGTTCAGGTTTCGAACGTGGCTGCTTGGTCTGGATGAGTTCTTCTGGTGTATTTCCAAGTGGGGGCAGGAGCCGGCGCTTGCTGTTCCGCGTCTCGGGTAGCCACTGAGGTGGCAGCTCGAATGGTCCAAAGCCAAACTGGGTGACCTCGTCCGGGTCTGTGGGGGTGGCAGGGGCCACTTGGGAAGAGGAGTAGGCACAAGCGTGGTGGACAGGGGAGGATTTCGGGAGAGACAGGCCAGCCTCTCGTGACGTACCCGAGGAGGGGTGTAGTGGGTGTTGGTGCAGATGATTTAGTTCCGGTCCGGTGGAGCCTGCAACTCTCACAGAGCAGACAGCTGATGTTGTTGCCATCTCGTCCCCCCTGTGCTGAAACCCCACTGAACTCACAGACGGGATCTCATGTCTCCCATCATCCTCCTCCTCCGCCTCTTCCTCCTCCTCGTCCTCCTCTTCTTCCTCACTAGGCTTGAAGATTTGCTGCTGGCCGATGTTGAACATCTCCAGCAGCTGGCTGCCTGAGCGAGCTGCAGTTTCCACGCCCAGCGCGCCACCTCCTCCACCCCCAATGCCACAGCTACCGACGCCACCCACCTCTCCAAGCCCGGCTGAGCCCACCGCGTTCCGCCGGCTGCAGCGCCGGTGCACCCGGGCCAGCAGGTCGGCCAAGCAGCGTCGAGCCAATCGATTCACAGTAAGGAAGAGCAGCGGGTTGGTGAGCAGCGATAGCTTGGGCAACCAGGCTGCCGTGAGCTGCAGAGCCGCAGGCGCTGCCTTTGTTCCACTGCCAATGCCCTCACCCCCTGCATGGGCGCCCAGCACCAGTACCTGGTAGCCCACGAGTGCCCCATAGGGCACAGCCGAGAATGTGAAGGCTAACACAGCAGCCAAGAGTGTGGTGTGCAGCTCGGCCTCACGCTGTGACACATACGGGATGGAAATGCAGTTCTGTGGCGTGCGCAGTGCCGCGATGATCACCTTCTTCTTCTGACTCGCGCTCAGTGCGCGGCGAATCAACACCATGGCAAGGAAGACAGCCACGAGTGGCGCAATCACCGTAGTGACGCTATACGACACTACGTACACCAAGTGGCCAAGCGAGTGGCCCGGGACGGGCGAGCAGGAAGATGTGGCATAGATGTCGGTGACATCCGTGACAACCAGCACGGGCACACTTGCCACCACTGCATGCACCCAGATGTAAATGACCAGGTCACGGGACTTGGTATCAGATATCTTCCGCTCCAAAGGGTAAAGCACAGAGTAGTATCTGAAACAAAAACAACAAACAGGTCAAGAGTCACAGCAACTGACTACCAACAGTGCATTTACCATACTCAAGCAATGAGGAGAAAACAAATTCACATGTAAATCCACAGAAGTTACATGTTAGGTTATCAGAAATGTTCAAGGTAGTTAGGTAATTATCTGTTTTCAAGTCTTAAAATCATACCAGGCAAGACTGTGATTTTTTATCTCTAGAGCTCCCCCTAGAGTCGCCGATTTTTTTAAAACATTGCAACAACATTGTACATTCTCACCAATTCATGTGAATATACTTGCAAAACAAAGAATAGGATCCAGCGATGTACATTTTCAGGCGTTACGTTGACTGACAAGCTGGTAATAAATGCAAGTTTGATTTCATTTACTTTCAGTTTCGTTATCTAAACCCAAAGTTTCGAAGTGTAGTAAATTTGGAACATACGCTAGAGGAAGGCGAGAGAGCCTTCATTCACCCCATAATGAGCCATGTAATCATCAAAGTGACTATGAGACTGATAAATTAACCTAAAAACGTCTAGTGTCTAGTTTAAATAACCTTCAACCTCATGCTAGAATTCCAGCACAATAACAAAGAACTCCAGAAAAGCCCAGGAAAAAAATCAGGGTTGGCTAATTGATTGTAACCTTTCCTCTTCTGCTGTCTTGTCTAAACAAACAGACAGTTCCTTTTAAAGAGCCAGCATCATTTGAACTGTCTGTGCATGTGTGTATCTCATTTGAATGAAAAGACGGAATGTGAATGAAAACAACTAACTAAATGTGGTAAAATGATGAATGTTGGTGACTTCCTGCTGTGTAGCTGACAGCTTGGTATCACCCTCACAGTGTTTTCCTGTCTTCACAGGTGAGACAGAGGCCAAAAAACAGCACAAGATAAACAAATTGAGCTGTAATGGAGGCAGATATGTGGTGGGGGGGGGGGTCTCTTCCAAACCTCCCAGATGCAATAAATTATTCAATGAATTGATGAAGGGGTTGTAGCAGCTCATGTTGCTATGGAAGCAGGGCTGTTGGAGCTGGTAGTTGGGAGGGGCTTGGGAAGGGAATGAAAGGGAAGGGTTGGGGAGTGGGGCAGGGAAGGCTGGGAAAGTGCTTCCTCTCTGTGGGTTGCTGCTGGTTGTTCACCGAAATGGAAAAGCGGACGTGACTGCTCCAGCTCCACCGCTAGGTAAATCGAAGACTCCTTTAGCACGGAGCCCTGATGGGATCCAATGGGATCAGAAGGAAGAGGAGTGGGGGAGGGGTGAACAAACAGCCACAGGAGATCCCCATAGTCAGACTAGTCTTTGATCTTTCTCAAATCAACCAATCTAGCATCATTTACTTATTCATTCTGTCTACAATTGAGTCTTAGCTGAGGAGCAATCAAAAAATGTATTAAGGGGCAGAGAAAAGGACATTACATGGAGAGGGGTGTTTTTTTAGGCTAAAGGGTTTTCATTTCATTGAATGAATGATTGATTGATGACTGATTTCAGACTCCAATTCCAACTCCACCAGCCTAACATAGAAATACTGCCTCCTCCTCATAATCATGCTTCAGCCTTTCCATACTGCTTTTGTTTGTAAACACATCTCCTGCCACAGATGCACAGATTTATAGAAAAAGAAACTAGAAATACTCAGACACAGTCCTGTCCTTTTCTTTCCTCTACAGTTTACCCCAACAAATCTACAGAATTTCATACTGCACGTCATATTTTTCGCTATATTTTATATATTCATGAATCAGAGAACATGGTTTTGTGCTGTCACTGGCAATGATCAGTCAACCAGGTTGGACAAGGGCACCTGAATAATCAGACACCCATATGTCGCAATAAAAAAAATAGACCATCAGTTATGAAGCAATCACAGAGCATGACCATGAAATGCAGTGACTTGAGGCAATTATTATTCTAATGACCACTGATGACACAACACATCAGTTCTCTCAAAGCTAAAGTAATCCCAAACTTGCTAGCAGGCAGCCACCACCCCACCCACCTGTCCAGGGCGATGGCGGTGAAGCTGAGCACGGTGACGGAGCAGAAGAGCCTCTGCAGGAACTTGAGGGCCTTGCAGAAGAAAAGCATACGGAGCCACTGGCAGCAGAGCAGGCTAGCACTTAGCGCTACGTCGAACGGTATGCATACCAGGGCGGCACAGATCCCCGAGCATGCCAGGTTCTTGATGAAGCGCCCAGTGACGGACTTGAAGACATTAGTGTAGCAGGTGCACCATAGCACTGCTGTGTTGCCTGGCAAGAGAGAGAGGTATAAACAGACAGAAAGAAAGTAAGAAAGAATGAATGAATGAATGAATGAGCAAAACCACTAGATGCAGCTTAAGAGAAAGATAAGAAAGTTGTATAAAGCTAAATCGAAATGCAGAATATCTTGGATGCCTCTATTTTGAATAAGGGCGCATGCCTGATGTCTATTGGCCGTGAGTAAAAAAGTCAAAGAGATGATTTTAAAGCATCTAAGAAAAGTCTCTCCTCTCATAATCCTTGACAGTTCTAATGGCCCTATCACCTCGCATCATGCTCACACAAGGGTTGAGATGTTTGACATGACCTACTTCAGTGCGAGAACAGATGAAACATCACAGGAGTTGAGGTCGAATCAATTATGGCATTTATCAGACACACACACACACACACACACACACACACACACACACACACATCACAGTTTTCAGCTCATCCATTATGGGGTGAAAAGCAAGGTCTCTAGTCAGGCCTTGCATTCAGGCCTGCACAAATCCTTAACCCTTCTAATCCAACTCCAAAACATGGGATCATTTGTCATCTTCTGAAATGGTTTTCAATAGTATGTCCCTTCTACCTGCACTGAGGGGAAGGTGTAAGTTTGCCTCTGAATTTCTGCCAACTTCTGTATCCCTGGTAGATATTCTGTCAAAATCATTCTCTTCTGACAGGCATTATTTCCCTTGATGAAAAAAGCACTTATGGATGGGTGGATTATTCAGAGTGAAGGTCAAGGTAAAAGCAGGTGTACCCCCTGTCTGCCAATGTTAGAGATACACATGACCCACTTTTTGCTAAGAGCTTATTTTTCAAAACATAACCATATTTCCATATCCTGTGTGTGTGTTTTCTGTCCAAAGTGTAAATGACAGGACTGCAGGAGACTCTGCTTCCATGTTCTGTAGTGATCTATTCAAACAGATATTACAGAAACAATTTCTAACTATCCATTTTAATTGTGGGTAACACTGACTATTGTGGCTAACACTGAACGGACAGGCAAAATCTGATAGCATAGTATCAGCGTTGTGTCTGATCATATGGGGTGTCTGTTGAAAAGTAATACAAAGTTTCTACAAAATCCTTTAACAAACGTTGTAAATCCTAGGTCTCTGCAGGTCATTCCTCAGTTCAGATGTGAAATTACCTTGCTACTTGAAGGAGGAATTGAACCCTTATAATCCTGAAAAGAGCTGTTATCCACCTGTTTGTCTGATACTATGTTAGATATATATATAAGCTCAAAGACTGTAATTCTGAACTCTGGAAATGTAAGCACTCACTAAACGTTCTACGTGCATTTTCACAGAATACTTTAACTGGGGAACAGGGGAATAAGTGTGTCGTATTTACCAGTGTCACAATTTATTTCACACTAACTTATGTGCTGTGAAAAGACTACTTAGGATGCTGAGAGAGAACACAAAGCGTGACTCAGTTCTTGACAGAAGGTCTGCTCACCCAGGTGCTCTGAATGTGATTTCGTTAGTCTGGCATCTCATAAAACGACTGCTTAATTGGCTGCTAACTTAGTTTCTTAATGTGCTTTCACGTACGACTAGTGACACATGTTCTGTACCCCTACAGGGTATAAAACTTAAACTCCTCAGAAGTAAACTAAAATAATAATAATAATAATAATAAATACAATACATGCAAAAATAAATAAATAAAAATACATGCAACTTTAAAAATTACATTAAGAGGCATTTTGTTAGTTTACACAGCTTGCTCATCACTGACCATTTTGTAAAGTCTTCTAACATAGTGCAATATTTAGTAAAGCCAGCCATAGGTGTTTCAGTGTTTTCCCAGGCTTTTGCAAAATATACCACTTACACTGTCTGGTGATCCAAGAGGAGGTCATTGTTAGCTCAAGCATCACCTGTGGAACTAATTCATATTTTGCTGTGAGCCTACGGGGAGAATGACCCAACAAACCATTCACAAAATTCTCTTTTCTGAATCACTCTATTCTTATTAAGGTGAGATGTGTCTTTGAGTGGCAAGAGTAACAATAAAGCTAAGTTGACTCCGTGGAAACCACATTCGGTATATTGCAGAACTTGTGTAAACAGAAGCACTATAATAACATTTCAAAGGCAACTCAAGAAAAAAAAGAATGATTTATAGAATGACGATAGCCTAACCTTTCAGGATGTTATTAGTTAATTTATCAAAAAGAAAAGATGAGAAAAAAAGAAAAGAATATCTACATCTAGGTATGGGCTTTGGCACTAACTTTAGAGTTGCAACAGAATACCAAAACACTGCATTGCAAGTACCTTGGCATATTGGAAATTATAATGGGCAATATGAACAGACAGGTTTTAATTATCAGATTCAATATAGGAATAATATAACAATTTACTGAAGGTGAACGGCAGTAGAATCTGTGAGTGTAGGCTAACTCGTGAACCTGTAAATGGAATGATGAATTTAACACATTTGTGCTGGAACTCCGTAGTCATTGCCTTACCCAGTAGAGACCCAATGAGGATAAGAATCTGTGCGGTGGTGGTGAAGTCTTTGTAGACTTGTTCCTGGGTGAAGAAATGGGTCTCTAGACGCGCCACCTCAGTTGAATGTATGTCCTCCCATAGATCCATCTGGAGTGAAGTGTTCTGGATTTTCACATGGATATCGGCGGCGGCGGTGAGGTTAGCCGTCCCATTTTCACCAGTCTTGACCCAACCACTTAAGTTGTCCACATCCATCTTTCACACTTGCTTCGTCAGCAGTTTTACATTCCAAAAACTGACTTGGGAGTCTAGGCAAGCTAATGCGTGTGTGATAGTACTCCCTTAATACTGATCATATTAGAAATTAAGGCAATGTTTTCAGGTGTTCGAGACTAGCATGGATGCGAACCTCTTACTGAAGAGAAGTCCATAACTGTATGGCGATACCTTGTCTAACATGTTGTCATTTCAAATCAATTACCAAAAAGCGACACAGATTAATGAAAGATCCCATTTTGTCATTTGATGCTGATGGCAATGTACTTGTAGCCATTTTAACCGATTTAGTGTGTTGATGTTGCCCAGTTCTTGTGTAAGAACAGAACTCAGTGAAACTTTGTCAAAATGCTACACAAGCCCAAATCTTACTGTAGTGACCAGATACGCAGGGATCCTTCTCGTGAAACTATTGCGAAAACGGTGTGGTTAGCGAGTGCGTCCATCTGCTGAAACTGTATATATGCTAGTTCTACAAACACGTCACACTGGCATGTCTAAGTTATGCTGTATGAGTTTTCCCAGAAAAATGTGTTGGATACCCGTCTTTACGCACTGTCACCTATCTACATATACCAGTGTCGTGAACTCACGGAGGAGATGTATGCAATCCTCCCCTCACGAGCAAAATGCAGATATAGCACATTTGCACAAATTATATCAGTGTGCAACGAGAAGGAAAAATAGTTATCTTTTACCTTCAACGGAGACGACGTTTATTTGCTATAGTGAATAAGTAGGTCTATTTCTTCAATAAAAGAAGTACACCAGCATGCTTCACGTCATTACGGCATCTGTCCGTCACATTCGCCTTCCATAAACTGAGGTTGGTGGCGAAAGCCTTCAAGAATGGAACTCCTCCTCCTCAGAAGGTTAAAACTGAATAGGGTTTTGTGCGGACGTCAAATGTCGTTCTACTGCAAAACAGCTTCGTGTTCTCGACGTTGCGGACAGAAATGGGACGATGCAAAGCTGTAAATGTTGAAATGCAATGTTGATGTTTGGCTGGTATCTGTCATTCATGACGTGCCCTGAATACGCCTAATTCACCTCACAGCAAGGGGAGAAATTCCTCTTGGGCAGACTGGATTCTGCTAAGGCCCCTGACAGAAACAAAATAAAGGGACATACTCCGTAAATGAGTAGAACACCCATTAGACTTTTGTCCATAACACCGCAATGGTCAGCAATTTACTCTAAATCGATCTTCGTGCCCAAGTATGTGAATCTTAGTCAAGCGCCTTTAAAACAGTGCGATGGTGAGTATTGGGATTTCGAATTATCCCAACACTGCAGCTGTTTACAAAGCTAGACGGAGAACTACGTTGTGTGCGTGGGAGCGTGTGTGTATACGCGCGAGCCCAACCGAATAAATAAATAAAAAGCAAAAAGCTTATGCGCAACCTGTCATTAGAGCTGAAAAGCTACTGCTACTTGGAAAGTGGCAGAATTTGATCTAGATTTTGTTCCAGAATCACAAGAGACTTCTGCACGAACACCTGCCTGAGTGATATGTATGACAATCTCGCCTCAATCTGTTTAATTTTTGACCAGCCATTCACTCCTTGTCCAGTGCCAAATATCACCCAGCTAGTAAGGACAGAAAAAAGTGATAGTTAAACAACATTAAAGTTTTGCAGCAAGAACGATATAACTTGAAGACCAATTGGACATTATGTAATTGAGAGATTAGTACTTACCGTTCCAATATATGTTCTATATTTTACATTGTATTGTGGTCAGAGAGCTGAGAAACAAATGCTGAAGTTAGCGCCTATGTCCAAAGAAGACATCAAAATATTGAACTCAAAGATAAGAAACATTTAATCCAATGTCATGTTATCAGCACTACAATTCCAACAAGGAGAAATTCTGAAATGTGTGCATCAAATCATACATTTTTATTTATTTATTTGCTGATTCATAAGACATTAGGCTACAGCTTTACTTTGAATTGTGGGTGGTAAGCATCTAAATGCTTCCGGAAAAACTCCTGAACTCTCCCCCATGAATCCACCTGAGCGCGTGCGTTAGCTCTGGCCTCTCCCCCAAACACCACCACTTTACCCACTGCTGCATGGATGCCAGAGTGGTAGAAGGGCATGTAGGGAACTTCCACAAAGTGCCCCGCCACAGGGTACCTCACTACCTCAAAGTTCTCTTTCCCATGGTGCCTCAGTCGCTGGGCAGCCAGTTCAGCAAAAAGGACACTGTCCCAGTTCTTGTCATCTTCATAAGCTACAAACATGAAATTACAGTTGGCACGCTCAATGGGAATCACAGAGGCCAGATTCTCTTCAGTCATGGGATTTGGCATGGCTTTGCTGACGTCCAAAAGTCCTCGCTCTGTGAGGATTATTTTCTGTGTGTCATGTAGCAGGTGGGGAATGACAGTATCTTTGTAATGGAGGTCAAAAACAGTACAAGCACAGCAACCATTGATGGAGACTACTGCTTTGATTCCAGATAGAAGCGATGCCATTGCCAGAGCTACATCACCACTCTTGGAGATTGAAATAACTCCCACTCCAGAGTCTTTTGCCTTCAATAACACAGTAAAGAAAGATTTTTTTATTTTTTCAGGAAATTCCATCAATATTTACACTGCATTTCAAAAAGTGGCTTTTTTATTTATAGACTATAGTGATTTTCAGTCGCTATTGACAAATTCAACCTTTGCGTTTAATGCTTCTTCATCAAAATGTAAAAATATTGTATATGTATATGTTTGGCCCCTTCACAAGGGCAATAGGAAATCATTTTCATTTATCTGTTTCTGATACTAACTTTGGGTTGTTTCTGCAAGAAACACACTCCCTCTTCAAAGTACTCCAGGTCTAATTTGTCAATCTTTTTAGGCAAATCCTTGTACCGGTAAAAAGCCAGAGCCAGTACAATGAAGCCTTTGTTGGCAAGCAAACTAGCTCGCGGTTCTGATAGCCCACCACCTAAAGTGTACAGGTCCACAATGCCAGGGAATGGACCTGGCCCTGAAAGCGAAGAAAAAGTAACTGGTATTATGTCTCTGTTTATGTTTAAGGTGTTAGGCAGACACGTTTGTCTAAAGCAACTCATAATATTAACACAACATTACAAAAAAAAAAACAAAAAAACAAAAAAAAGAGAGAGGCTGACTTCCAGTAGGCTATAATACTAATAGCTATTCCAATATTCCAAACTAAGGAATACTCTGCAGGTCAATAGTAATTAAATTGTAAACATGTAAAACAAGGGTTTAATGAATGTGTGACACATTCACCCAAAGTGTCAAGTGAAATGTTTTACATATTTTACATACAGCAGTTATATATTAACAGAGTCAAACTCTGGTGTAACATTTAGCAGAAATGTTAAAAGTTTAATTGTTTTTTTGACCTGAATATGGCAAGTATTGGTATATGGATTTGTAAATGCAAAATAAAGTTGACTTACCAGGTGGAATAAAAAGGGTTCCCCGTATTCTACCATCTGTCACCTCAACCCTTTCGACATCTTCCTTCAAGAAGTGCCTTTCATGTGTCACCTTGTCAAGGACATGTCCAGGTCGTTCACGACTGATCACTTCAATATCCACTACCAAGGGCCTTGATGCATCCCACCATGTCAACTTATTATGAGGGGTCAGTGGTAACAAAGACCAAAACAGTCCCATGGGTTCAACACCACTGTAACTACCACTATGAGATGGAGAGCAATTCAAATCCACTTCTCCATTTTCATTAGCCTGGTACTCGGCAGAGGACTGGAATATCATACCGTGGTCATCTTTCACTTTAGCCATCAACGTCACTCTCTGTTTAGCATAGAGCCCTTGAACTACGACCTGTACTGGCTCATCAAAGTAACAATGAGCTGGCAATATCTTTATACTTACGCAAGACATTGTTGTAAGTTGCTGGAGACAAGTTCAAAAGCTAACAGTCACGAGATCCGTTCTTCCTTGCTTGCCTCAGTCCTGTCAGATGAAAACAAAAAGAAAGGAAATTTCAGCAAGCACAGTTCTCGTCTTTCTGTCTTGTGTGCTGTGGGGCGGTGAGCGGTGAAGCGGTGAGAAACACTATGCAACTGGGAAAACAGCTACATGTAGTAGATCAACATGCAGGCAGTAGTCCTGAAATGGAAATATCTTCCCAAATTTTGCATTGTATCTTGAAGCCTATGTAAAGTGGTTTATATGCAGCAAATAGAAGGATTTGCAAGAGCCTTTTTTCATACCAGAATCCCTAAGGAACATTAGCCTATGATATTTCTGGCACAATGTCAACGTCAGGAATTAAGCATGGGGGTTATTCTAATTAGGTGGTTACATTTTTTTTCAATCGCATTAACCTACACTTAAAATACTTTTTCTAAACTCTTAACACAGCAAAATGCCAACATCACACAACAGGCCAATCAGTTAGTTTTCTTATCAAAAGCACATTTTGTTAACAAAACACTAAGTCTACATTTCTAAATGTTAAAAAATGCTCTCTATGCACACTAACACCACCAAAACACAGACGGGCTCTGGCTCAAAATCAAATAATTTTTCATTTATAATAATTTGTTTCAAACAAGCACATATTTCAGTCATTTTTGAGAGAAGGGACAAAACATGTCCTCCATAGAAAAATGCCAATTACTGTCAAAATTTTAGGAACTGAAAATTAAAAAGGACACCAAAAATTTTGTCTTGAGGGTTCTGTATATATTTATTATTATATATATATATATTATTTAATTGGTAAAGTACTGCCACTGCATGCTGAAAGTGCATGCAATTTATCCTGTCCTCATCAAGAGGTTGCAATGTAAAATGGTAAAAAGTGGTTAAAAATCCAATAAATGTAAAAAATATTAATACCAAGACTTTTATGCTAACATAAAATGTCATAAAGTGAACTTTAAACGTATATTCTATAAAAGTGTGTTTACCAAACTTTGCCCTATCTTTGAGTCAACTCCATCAGTATTTTTTTAATCATGAATAAATCAGGCAAATTATGAAAAACTATTTACAGTGGATGTTCAAATGCCAGGTCTTCATGACGTAAAAAATGACAGCAAGACAAATAATTTCACAACTTTTTAATAACCTGTACAATGCAAAGTATGAAAATGAAAAACAAACAGAAATCTTGCAGGGAGGTGAAGTAAAAATAAACAACTGATATAATGTGGCTTGGTGAGGGTGGAGGGCATTATGAACAGTTCCAAATACCAATCAGTGTTGGCACAAAACTTTCGGCCTTCTGTTAGAAAGCTGAAGATGAAGAGGAACTTCATCTTTCAGCACAACAATGACCCAAAGCACACAATGGCCCAGCCAGAGTCCAGACCTGAATCCCATCGAACATCTGTGGAGTGATTTGAAGAGGACTGTGCACAGGAGATGCCCTCGCAATCTGTCGGATTTGGAGCGGTTTTGAAGAAAGAAGAGTGGGCAAATATTGCCACATCAAGATGTGCCACGCTGATGGGCTCCTACCCAAAAACACTGAGTGCTGTAATAAAAGCTACAACAAAGTATTAGTTTAAAGGTGTGCATATTTATGCAACCAAGTTATTTTAAGTTTTTTTTATATTATATTTTCCCCTTTAAAGGTTTCAGTTTGTTTCTCAATTGCATTGTGGTTATAGGTCACAAGGTGGAAAAAGTTGTCCAGTTTGAAAGACAACCTCTAAATACGCCCCTAGGATTGAGCTGTGAGTATTGATCGTGGTCAGAACCTGTTAATAGAGTAGCCTGCTGGCTTTTCTAGTTAATAGAATTAGGACTTCAGGCTGTTCTATTATAAGGTTTACTGATACCACTACCTCTGGGTTAATTTACCTTAAACACCTTCTTGGAACACCCTGCAGATTCGTTGCGCTGACTGTATGAAAAATTAACAGTGGTCATAAATTCTGCACTCACTGCTCGTACTACCGCACTACTCGCAACCCGAAGCCTATACTATCCCTGCGTCTATTTCGCCAAGAGGTAAGGAAAACAAATTCGGTGCGTTTTCGAGATAGGCTACCAACAAAACTTTTCAACCCTAGTCACTTCAAAGTCACTCCTCAATGCTCCGGCGTGCACTCTACCTCAACTAAACAGCGTATGTTTCTCCGTCGACACTTGGACACGTCTTTCAAAATAAAAGTACTAGGGCAACGGTGACATTTCACAATCCTACGTGTTTGTGTGAAGATCAATGGGCTTCCTGTATGTTCAAATATATCTTAGCCTATAAAACGGGAAATTTGATTACTTGAATATACACAGCCTATTATTAATAATGTGTTCAGATTAAAAGGATGGTTGACCAAAACATATCAAGCTACCCTTTGAAATGGTACTTAAGCATTTATGAGCACTGACAGTAGCCCAATTTAAACACAAGACTGATGCACAAAAAAGCTAACATAAAAAGACAGTATGGTCAGTTTTCATCAGCACTAGAAAAATGTCTTTGAGATGATATATAGCCTACTGCAAAACATTTGGAGTAGCCAACATAAAAAAGAAAGCAGTACAGTCAGAAATCAACAAAGGGAGTTATCATTTTCAGATAGTGAATCCCTCAAATGAAGAACATTCAGTCGGCTATAGCCTATCCAAACTAATTCCTTGTGTTCATACCAATAACCTTCACTGAAAGCAAACAGACACTTCATTTCATTCTATTGGTATTCCTGAATATGAATTATTCCTGAATAATTTTGTTTAATTGTTTAATTTTGTAACATCAGCATCAAAACCTGAAAACAATAAATAAAATATATCGTTCAATAAGTAATAATTCATTAAATAATAAGTATAAGCTACTGTAAATACAGTGCATCATAGCTTAGCTTTATGATTACAACTAGTGTGTTCCCTATAGATGTTTCCTGAAAAACTGTTGAACCCTATTCCATAGATCAACCTGGGCCTCAGCATGAGCCTTGGGCTCCCCTCCGAGGACCACCACAGAGCCAACAGCAGGGTGGAAACTAGTGGGGCAGTGGGGCATGTAGGGAACATCCAGGAAGTGACCTGCCTTCGGGTACCGCACCAGCTCAAAGTTGTCTTTCCCGTGGTCTCGAAGTCGTTGTGCAGCCTGTTCGCTG
The DNA here is from genome assembly GCA_015244755.2 of Tenualosa ilisha. Taxonomy (NCBI): domain Eukaryota; kingdom Metazoa; phylum Chordata; class Actinopteri; order Clupeiformes; family Clupeidae; genus Tenualosa; species Tenualosa ilisha. The sequence goes on along the minus strand of PYXC01001398.1, from coordinate 1,692,573 downwards.
AACAAAACACTGTTCCAGTTCCTGTCGTCTTCAGCAGCCGCAAACAGGAACTGGCAGCTGGCACGCTCGATGGGAATCACAGAGGCCTGGTTCTTTTCCAACGTGGGATCTAGAAGACCATCCCTTATGTCCAGTAGTCCTTCCTTTTTGAAGATTATTTTACTCATGTCGACACCAAGAGAAGGGATCACTGTGCCTTTATAATGAACAGGAAATACAGTAATGCAATTGCAGCCATTGATGGAGACGGTTGCAGTGACTCCAGGAAGAAATGATGACACTGCAAGTGCTATATCCCCACCCTTGGAAATGGAGATGATCCCTATGCCAGGTCCCTTTACCTAAGAAAAACAATACATTTGAAAGAAATTGCAATATGCAGATTGTTCAAATGACTAGAGTAGAACATTTTTTAAATTTTAATTAAAAATAAAATCAGAACAGGTAAAAGAAAACATTTTGACCTTCAATTTTTAGGGACATCTATACATTGTAGTTTACTTTCTATCACTGTCTTGGGATAGATGCACACACCTGAACAAGACACTTGCAGACAAACATCAAGAAAGATACTGGTGTCAAATTTAGCTTTCTTCCAACACTAACCTTAGGGTGAGCCCGTAAGAATGTCACTGCTTCCTCAAAGTACTCCAAGTCGATTTTCTTTAAGACCTTAGGCAAATCCTGGTAACCCTGATATGCCAGTGCCATGACTACATAACCTTTGTTTGCCAATAGACTCGCTCTTATTTCTGTCAAGGCACCACCTAAGTGAGGCACGTCCAGAATGGCAGGAAATGGACCTGGTCCTGTTAAATATAATCATGCACATTACATTATATGATATTCTGTAATATTCTGTAAAAACATCCATTCTTTATTCCTTATTCCTAAGCCTCAGGAGAGTTTAAGAATACTGATTTCCAAGACAGGACTGGGTTTACATTCATTTTTTTTTTTTTTTTTACATTACATTCTATTTTTAGACTTTACGGCGGTCTGCTTGCAAGAGGGCAAAGGACCGCAAATGGCCCCCAGGCCATAGTTTGGCTACCCCTGCATTAGCAAGTATTTCAAGAACAAAAGTAGCAAAAATTAAGTAGGCTAATCAGCCTCACCATAAGGTTGTTATATGCAAAAAATAAGTGGGACTTTGTACTATCCATGAGCATTTTGTTACAACATCAATATTAACCTGTGACTTCTAACCTAACTTCAATTAAGGAATAAACTGAACCCCCAAGACAAACCAAGTCTCTCAGACTGACCAGGCGGCACAAACAGTGAACCCCTTATATTGCCACCTTCCAAGGGAACTTTCTGCACACCATCTGCCATAAATCTTCTCTCAAAGATCTGCTGGACAAGGACCCGTCCGTCGCACACAACCTCAATGTCAACGGAAAGCGGCATTGACACATCCCTCTGGGTCAGTCTACTGTGGGGCACCAGTGGTTTCATTGACGAAAATAGACCCATCGTTTCAATTCCCAGGAAACTACCACCTAGTGAAGGACATGTATCCAAATCGATCTGTCCATTTTTGTTACAGCAATAAGTAGCAGACGCTTGGAAAGAAACGCCTTTGCTGTCTGTAAGCTTGGATCGCAACTCCACAGACTGGTGAGGGGGAGACCGGTGACTTTCATATGAACTGGCTCGTCAAAATAACTGCACGGCCCTGGCGAAAATTGTAAGGCCACCCTTGAGTCTACACTCAGTTTTGCAACTATACATTTCCTAGTCCCTGTCCAAAAACTCCTGTTCAAAAACGCCATTTTCGTTATTTTCATTTTCTGAAAACTATTCCGCCGTTTGTTTTCCTTCTCAATCTTCCTCTACTCCATGTTATTTATCACGGTAGAGGTATGTCATTAGCGCCGCTATGTGTCTTGGGTAGGAACGTCAGCGCCTGCACTAGTTAACCTATGATGACAGCTATGGATGACAATCGTTTCTACGAATTCTACTATATGTACAAAATGAGTGTAACAAACTGTTAGCCATAAACCTAACATGAAAATTAATCCAATAACAAAGGTGGATGCTCATGTTATTTCAATTGTCAAATCCAAATACTTAGCAAAACATCGTCAGTTTTTTTTTTCCACTGAAGCCGCCCCTTTTTTAGACACATCCACAGAAGAGATATGAGGAAATTCACTGAAAAAGGTTTGTTTTGTTCCAGAAAGTATAACCTTGGCTGTACTGCTGTGCAAGCAGTGTCAGTGCAAATGCATAGTTTTGACAATTTATGCAGTGTATGCCTATGCACTCATTGCATGCATACAATTCATAAGGCCCCAACACTCGGTGAACTGGAAAAAGGTGACAGTCTGAAAACAACCTGCCATTCCACAGTACAAATATAAGCTTTATTAGTAGGACAGACAATACACACTCAAGTACATCCATACAGTCATGTGCATATACAACAAAACTTCCACAAAATCTTGGACCTATTACCAAACTACAGTATGAGGTTGAATTGTATCCTTAGAAAACGTGAACACAATTTTGACAATTCATCTACCTTTTCTGCCTTTCTTTTTCTCTTTTATTGAGTTAATGTTGTATCAACAAATATCACCAACATTGTTGTGTGGCAATAAAGTGTCTGTCTGTCAGTTTTTGTACAAAATTATTTCTTTCTTTGAAATGCATTGTTTGTTGTCAAAACAAATTTGCTTCTCATCAAGTTTGCATTTTTCCTTACTGTTTCCATTAGGCCTATGTGATTTAGGACAGTTACTAATAGATGATTTTTAAAATGATGATTTTAAAACTTATAATGACCACTCCAATGCTACAGCCTAGCTTTAAAATTAGAATGATCATTATTTAAATGTTTCCTGAAAAATTGTTGAACCCTCTTCCATAGATCAACCTGGGCCTCAGCATGAGCCTTGGGCTCTCCTCCCAGGACCACCACAGAGCCAACAGCAGGGTGGAAACTAGTGGGGCAGTGGGGCATGTAGGGAACATCCAGGAAGTGACCTGCCTTCGGGTACCGCACCAGCTCAAAGTTGTCTTTCCCGTGGTCTCGAAGTCGTTGTGCAGCCTGTTCGCTGAACAAAACACTGTTCCAGTTCCTGTCGTCTTCAGCAGCCGCAAACAGGAACTGGCAGCTGGCACGCTCGATGGGAATCACAGAGGCCTGGTTCTTTTCCAACGTGGGATCTAGAAGACCATCCCTTATGTCCAGTAGTCCTTCCTTTTTGAAGATTATTTTACTCATGTCGACACCAAGAGAAGGGATCACTGTGCCTTTATAATGAACAGGAAATACAGTAATGCAATTGCAGCCATTGATGGAGACGGTTGCAGTGACTCCAGGAAGAAATGATGACACTGCAAGTGCTATATCCCCACCCTTGGAAATGGAGATGATCCCTATGCCAGGTCCCTTTACCTAAGAAAAACAATACATTTGAAAGAAATTGCAATATGCAGATTGTTCAAATGACTAGAGTAGAACATTTTTTAAATTTTAATTAAAAATAAAATCAGAACAGGTAAAAGAAAACATTTTGACCTTCAATTTTTAGGGACATCTATACATTGTAGTTTACTTTCTATCACTGTCTTGGGATAGATGCACACACCTGAACAAGACACTTGCAGACAAACATCAAGAAAGATACTGGTGTCAAATTTAGCTTTCTTCCAACACTAACCTTAGGGTGAGCCCGTAAGAATGTCACTGCTTCCTCAAAGTACTCCAAGTCGATTTTCTTTAAGACCTTAGGCAAATCCTGGTAACCCTGATATGCCAGTGCCATGACTACATAACCTTTGTTTGCCAATAGACTCGCTCTTATTTCTGTCAAGGCACCACCTAAGTGAGGCACGTCCAGAATGGCAGGAAATGGACCTGGTCCTGTTAAATATAATCATGCACATTACATTATATGATATTCTGTAATATTCTGTAAAAACATCCATTCTTTATTCCTTATTCCTAAGCCTCAGGAGAGTTTAAGAATACTGATTTCCAAGACAGGACTGGGTTTACATTCATTTTTTTTTTTTTTTTTTACATTACATTCTATTTTTAGACTTTACGGCGGTCTGCTTGCAAGAGGGCAAAGGACCGCAAATGGCCCCCAGGCCATAGTTTGGCTACCCCTGCATTAGCAAGTATTTCAAGAACAAAAGTAGCAAAAATTAAGTAGGCTAATCAGCCTCACCATAAGGTTGTTATATGCAAAAAATAAGTGGGACTTTGTACTATCCATGAGCATTTTGTTACAACATCAATATTAACCTGTGACTTCTAACCTAACTTCAATTAAGGAATAAACTGAACCCCCAAGACAAACCAAGTCTCTCAGACTGACCAGGCGGCACAAACAGTGAACCCCTTATATTGCCACCTTCCAAGGGAACTTTCTGCACACCATCTGCCATAAATCTTCTCTCAAAGATCTGCTGGACAAGGACCCGTCCGTCGCACACAACCTCAATGTCAACGGAAAGCGGCATTGACACATCCCTCTGGGTCAGTCTACTGTGGGGCACCAGTGGTTTCATTGACGAAAATAGACCCATCGTTTCAATTCCCAGGAAACTACCACCTAGTGAAGGACATGTATCCAAATCGATCTGTCCATTTTTGTTACAGCAATAAGTAGCAGACGCTTGGAAAGAAACGCCTTTGCTGTCTGTAAGCTTGGATCGCAACTCCACAGACTGGTGAGGGGGGAGACCGGTGACTTTCATATGAACTGGCTCGTCAAAATAACTGCACGGCCCTGGCGAAAATTGTAAGGCCACCCTTGAGTCTACACTCAGTTTTGCAACTATACATTTCCTAGTCCCTGTCCAAAAACTCCTGTTCAAAAACGCCATTTTCGTTATTTTCATTTTCTGAAAACTATTCCGCCGTTTGTTTTCCATCTCAATCTTCCTCTACTCCATGTTATTTATCACGGTAGAGGTATGTCATTAGCGCCGCTATGTGTCTTGGGTAGGAACGTCAGCGCCTGCACTAGTTAACCTATGATGACAGCTATGGATGACAATCGTTTCTACGAATTCTACTATATGTACAAAATGAGTGTAACAAACTGTTAGCCATAAACCTAACATGAAAATTAATCCAATAACAAAGGTGGATGCTCATGTTATTTCAATTGTCAAATCCAAATACTTAGCAAAACATCGTCAGTTTTTTTTTTCCACTGAAGCCGCCCCTTTTTTAGACACATCCACAGAAGAGATATGAGGAAATTCACTGAAAAAGGTTTGTTTTGTTCCAGAAAGTATAACCTTGGCTGTACTGCTGTGCAAGCAGTGTCAGTGCAAATGCATAGTTCTGACAATTTATGCAGTGTATGCCTATGCACTCATTGCATGCATACAATTCATAAGGCCCCAACACTCGGTGAACTGGAAAAAGGTGACAGTCTGAAAACAACCTACCATTCCACAGTACAAATATAAGCTTTATTAGTAGGACAGACAATACACACTCAAGTACATCCATACAGTCATGTGCATATACAACAAAACTTCCACAAAATCTTGGACCTATTACCAAACTACAGTATGAGGTTGAATTGTATCCTTAGAAAACGTGAACACAATTTTGACAATTCATCTACCTTTTCTGCCTTTCTTTTTCTCTTTTATTGAGTTAATGTTGTATCAACAAATATCACCAACATTGTTGTGTGGCAATAAAGTGTCTGTCTGTCAGTTTTTGTACAAAATTATTTCTTTCTTTGAAATGCATTGTTTGTTGTCAAAACAAATTTGCTTCTCATCAAGTTTGCATTTTTCCTTACTGTTTCCATTAGGCCTATGTGATTTAGGACAGTTACTAATAGATGATTTTTAAAATGATGATTTTAAAACTTATAATGACCACTCCAATGCTACAGCCTAGCTTTAAAATTAGAATGATCATTATTTAAATGTTTCCTGAAAAATTGTTGAACCCTCTTCCATAGATCAACCTGGGCCTCAGCATGAGCCTTGGGCTCTCCTCCCAGGACCACCACAGAGCCAACAGCAGGGTGGAAACTAGTGGGGCAGTGGGGCATGTAGGGAACATCCAGGAAGTGACCTGCCTTCGGGTACCGCACCAGCTCAAAGTTGTCTTTCCCGTGGTCTCGAAGTCGTTGTGCAGCCTGTTCGCTGAACAAAACACTGTTCCAGTTCCTGTCGTCTTCAGCAGCCGCAAACAGGAACTGGCAGCTGGCACGCTCAATGGGAATCACAGAGGCCCGGTTCTTTTCCAACATGGGATCTAGAATTACATCTCTTACATACAGTGACCCATCACCTGTTGCTGTTACTTTCTTCCAGTCAATATCAGTGGGAGGGATGACCATATCTTTGTAATGGAGTGGAAACTGGGTGTTGGCATTGCAGGCATTGATGGAGACAGTTGCTGAGACTCCAGAAAGGAATGCTGACATTGCAAGTGCTATATCCCCACTTTTCGAGATGGAGAGTATCCCTATGCCTGGTCCTTTTACCTGACAAATATGACTTAATTATTAGGAGGAAAATATTTCACAGAAGCAATACATCTTATATGATCTGGATTGGAAATGCTGCCTTCTGTTTAAACTCTTTTAAACTTCAATGTATGTTTAGGTGTTCCAATATCATAAACAACACTGCAATTTCCTCCACGGGTTATTCCGAGTCAATTCAGACTGAATCCAGGAAAATACTAGCTTTGCTGTCTCAGGTTTTGCTCAGTTTTGGTCACAAAACGAAGACTTGTAAATCAGTTTTGTTCAGTTCTAAACTACACTTTTCCCTCATCATTTCTATTATCTCCAAATGCCTTATGGGGTGCCATGTTTAAGCAACAATATCTGAAGAAGATTTATTCCTAGCCAGCCCAAACACTGTATAATGGAAGACACAAATATATGTTCTTAGTTAGGCTGGCCATAAAAAGCTTATATTGTATGCCTGTTGAGTTAATTTAAGGGCCTTGGTTTGAAACAAAGTGCAAAACTAGATTTAAATAGATTAAAAAATGTTCAGGTCTTGTTTTGGGACCCAGTGTACACGTCAAATCTTACAGAGCAGCAGCAAAATTACCTGATGTGCCACAGAATGCACCTCATATACAAAGTTTATCATCAGGTCAACACAACACACCTTGCAAGAGAATTGCTGTCAAACTGAGCGTTCTTCCAACACTAACCTTAGGGTGAGCCTGTAAGAATGTCACCGCTTCCTCAAAGTACTCCAGGTCGATTTTCTGTAAGACCTTAGGCAAATCCTGGTAACCCTGATATGCCAGTGCCATGACTACATAACCTTTGTTTGCCAATAGACTTGCTCTTATTTCTGACAAGGCACCACCTAAGTGAGGCACGTCCAGAATAGCTGGAAATGGACCTGGGCCTGTGAAAGCAAAAGGTAAGGATCATTCAGACATTCATAGTCAGGCTTAATAATACAGTTGAAAGAACCAACACAATACATTTATAATTCACTGGACCTCATTACTAGACATTACTGTATACTGAGGGTAGTGTCCACTGGTTTGTTTTAGTGATGAACTGTCTTTGCTTGGCCCACTTATTACTGACAACTTTAACTCTAACCCGGTAACCTCCATCCAGTGACATGACTGTAGGCCTATAGTGACTTACCAGGTGGCAGAAACAGCGAGCCCCTTATATTGCCACCTTCCAAGGATACTTTCTGCACACCATCTGCAATAAAGCGTCTCTGGATGGTTTCTTTTGCAAGCACCTGTCCATTGCATTTAAGCTCAATGTCAACTGTGAGTGGCGTCGACACATCTTTTTTTATTAGCTTTCTGTGTGGAACCAGTGGTCGCATCGATGTGAGTAACCCCATCGCGTCAGTTCCCCTGTAGCTACCGCCCAGCGATGGACATCGTCCCAAATCTATGTTTCCATTTTTGTCAGAACAATAAATGGCCGAGGCTTCGAACAAGACGCCTCTGCAATCAGTGAGTTCGGATCGCAAAACCACGGACTGTTCAGGTCGAAGTCCAAAGACCTTAATATTGACAGGCTCGTCAAAATAAGTGCAGCGGTCAGGTAAAGTTTGTAAACTCATATTTGTGGCTATTCACTGCAAAAAAAAATCCTCTTTTCAGAAAGGTCTAACTATAAACTATAAATTATAGATCACAGTTCGTAAAGTATGATACAAACCTCTTTTACTGCCTATGCTACAAACCGTCATTAATGTTTATATATGTAGGTTTCCTTCTTCTTCGTTTTAGCAGCCTATCTTAATCATAACCGTAGAGATAGACTTACTGCCACCCACTGGCTAGGTTTAGGATGGACTATACTTTACTAACCTTCTGGATATGTAAAATTATCTACATTTACATGTTGCATGTTCAGACTCGAAGCCCTCTCAGGCTACATTACTTGTTGCACTCGTTATTTTCGATAACCCCACCCACCCATTGTGTCGCTTCATAATACAGGGATGATTCACACCCACAACAAAATGAATCCTAGTGTCTAAAACAGACTTGGTCATCAGTTCTTTCTTTTTTTTTTCATTTTAATTCACAATATCTGTCCTGCCATTCATGATTTAAGAAAAAAAATTGTTAATCTGCCAGTATGTGATTAAGAGGCACAGACCTTGGTAAATTAATCCGTAGGTGGTGTTAACCTGCTAATAGAGATCCTATATGTTCATTCTCTTAACCAAACAAAGCTAACAGGCTACTCTATTTGAAGGTTTATCACTCTATCACTTAACCATCTATTTGGACTACCCCAATATTATATTTCAAAATAAAATCACAAATCTGCCCAGATAGCTATGTTTTGTAGTGCTAACAATACTAGTAGGCTAACTTGCTCATTATTGGATTTTTATCATTTTTATACCGAATAAGACATTGAGGGTAATTTTACTTGTTTCACGATATTTTATCTAGACAAGTAAGCCTGAACTTAACTTATTAAGATAATCACTATTGGTGATTTCAAACAAAATGATTTCACTGCAGCAAGACAGTGGCACTTGACAATTACTTTGCAACATTTGTCTGCAAGCAGCAATATGGGGACCACGCATCATAATTGGACAGCATTACCATAGACATATCATGGTTTTTGGTCAATGCCAATGTGACAAATGCTCACACTATGTTTTGTGGCAATCAATCACTGATTTTCCATGGTATTTCACATTTTTTGTGAAAATTTGATTGCTGTATTGCATTAAAGGCTCCAATGGGTAGCTTTTATGGGGCTTGGTCTGAGCATTACATGTGTCAGCCTTCATGAAGAATGGACAGAATTTGTGGTCTGTGAAAACCTAAGCGCTTTTGAGAAAATCCCAATATTCCCATTATTGCTAAGACAATGACATCACAAATGTCCCTGGATCATCCTTGAGGCTCTCCTTAGTAGCCTAGGAGGTACACTTGCATTGGTCCTCACAAAGAAGTCTGGAGCCAAAGTAAGACATTTGGTTTGGATCTGATCATCAATTTGTCGCTGAGATATGAGCTCATATATCATATGGCCTTGCTGCCAATTTTTTTCCTAAAAATACTTCACATAGCATAGCACTCACATGTGGTGTATCATTTGCCGTTTAAAATTGCATAACTGTGTCAGTATAATTTTGTAAACACTTATACCAATCCTAATAGGCTTATCTTTAGGCCCTACAATATTCAGTAAAACAAGAACAGATGGCCAAACTCATACACACTTGGCTACAGCATGCCTTTAAAGTCAGGATGGTCCTTATTTCAATGCATCATGAAAAATTTCGGTACCGTCTTCTATAGCTCAATCTGGGCATCAGCATGAGCCTTAGGGTCCCCTCCAAATGCCACAACAGAACGCATAGCTGGATGGGAGGCGGTGGGACAATGGGGCATGTAGGGAATCTCCAGGAAGTGACCCGCCTTGTGGTACCTGACCATCTCAAAGTTCTGCTTCCCATGGTCTCGAAGCCTTTGGATAGCCTGTGTGACAAATAAATCACTGTTCCAGTTCCTGTCATCTTCAGATGCTACAAACAGGAATTGGCACTTGGCATATTCAATTGGAATCATAGCGGTGTTGTTCTTGATCACAGACGCTGTAATGATTTCCCTTACATCCAGAAATCCATGACCTGTGTCAACAACTTTAACTCTATCATATTTGGTGGGAGGGATGACCAAATCTTTGTAGTGGAGAGGATGGGTGTTGACAATAGAACAATTGATGAAGATACTGCGATTCCAGGAAGGACGGCTGACATTGCCAGTGCCAACTCGCCACCTTTGGAGATTGACAGAATGCCTATGTCTGGTCCTGTACCTGATGAAGTAAATTTTGAAACACAAATGCGTCACACACAGCCTAACATATAAGTCATGCCTAAAAAAACATAACTTGTAATGTTCATAATGGAACACTAGATGGAGATATTTTGCTTTTTTCCATCACCAACCCAACATGCTTTGTGTGTTATCATCTTATCAGAACGTGAAGGGATACGCGCCAATTCAAATACATTTTAGGGAAATAGGCTGGAGTAAAGATAAAAGAGGGTAGGTCAAAGTGGTTCTTAAGCCTAAATATAACGAGTACTGGTGAAAGACACATTTCTGAAAATGTTGCAACAGCTTGATTTCTGCACCTTGATTAGATCCAACCAGGTGATGTCATTTTTTCCCCCAACAATGGCAGTTTAAGAGGATTTTCTAAACTTTCAATAAAATCATAATCATTTTGAGTGTTTTAAAATCACGTTTATGTAGCTGACGCGAATGTCAATCTTATAAGGAAAACATGTCACTAGCCAGGGATCCCTTTTAAAAGCTGTACTTGGAGCCTAGGCCTGCTTCGAGCAGATCAAATTGATCTTCTCTGTAGGGAAGTCAATAATTTATCCTCTAGAACATACGACCATGTAGCCTTTATATTATCGGCCTAACCCATGGATACGTGGGCAGTATACCATAAACCGGACTGAACAAAATTCCACTGTCTTGGATGCATCGCAAATCTCTACAGACCGTGTAATTGTATGTTGTGGGATGAGTATTAAAGAACATACAAGCCCCTCCTACTACCCAAATCTCAACCTCACACATTACACTCACCTACCATAGTTCCCATGGAAACGATATCAGAGCGAGGCAGCTGGTGGAGTTCCCTGTAGTCCCACATCAACATTTCTTTGCTAACAAGCTCAGCGAATAATCCTGCAGGAACAAGGTGTAGGGTAAAGGACGCAAGGGACCTCAAGTAACTAGCATCAAGACCACTTTACCATTGCAGGTTTTTAAATCTATTTCTAAACACTCCTTTGGACAACTGGCTACATGTTCCACAAGTGAAAGAAGGGTGTAGGGCTTCTACCTAGCCTTTAAACTGGTATGTATCAAGAATTGTAGCTGATTTAGCTGAAGCTAATAGGCTAACGCATTTGTTGCCCTTTCCTTGCTTTTTGCTAGCCCGAGTTTACGCTGCACACAGCTGACAAATCAACCCAGTCTAACCCGTCGTTATCAGTCTCAAATGCCCTTTATAGGGTAAGCGTCTAACAAAAAATGTTTAGCCATGGGGTTACGTTATGTTGCACAATTGTGGATTGTGAAGCGTCGAGGTCCAACGTTGTTTTTGGCTCGTCTATGTCAACGTTAGCCATGCAAGAGTAACGTAATCGGTAACAGTGAATCGTTCACTTATTGAGGTTCAGTTTCAAGCAGTCTTACAAAATCTGCTATTGGTTAAATAGGATGGTAACATTTTATTAATATTTTTTCCACATTTCTTGTGGAAATAGCTATTCTGGGGTGAGGGAGGATAATGGTGCTAGTTTTGTGAGCAGTCTCACCTTAGGTCGGTTAGCTAGCGTAAAGTTGATTTGTTTTGACATTTTTCCTCTTAAACAAAGAGACAGTGACTTTATAATATTTTTGACAACACGTTTTTAGCTGCCGAAGTATCATAATGGTTGGACGTGAATTCAGACGAAATGCCACATCATGTAACGTTGGCCCAAACACAAGTGTTGTCCCTAAACGTAATTCCATTTCAGCGTTTGTTAATTTTCATCTAAACTGTCTGTTTGTGTTAAAACAACTATGACCAGACCGTTTGCTAGTGACAACTGTTACGCTGACTGCTTCTGTGTGCGTTTTTTTTTATTCTCAGATTGGTAGGGTTCTTTTGAAATTGCTGCTGGCCCATTGAAAGTTTGCAGCCATTCAAAACGTTTTCCACTTCGTGAATCAGATCGCTCAAAAATCAGCACTTCACGGTTTTAAATTTTATTTTTGCTGGGGGCTGTTAGTTATTAGATTTGCCCATCACTAAAATTCTATATGTAAAGGCACTGGTGTTGTGTGACAGGATGTGTTGGATGATACGCGCAAGCCGTTCTCTTTGTTTTGTAGCTTCGGCCCTCAGTACATTTCGCACGTGTCAGAGCGTGTGACCGCTCGGAATCGGGAGATGCCACGGAGGACCCCCCCCCCCTCAGTTAGTTACTGCTGTAACTCTTTATTCTCCTCTATTCTCAGTGGAGATATGTTATAGTTATATGGCTTCGGCTTTACAAGCCAGCGTCAGCATTCAAAAGTCTATCGTTTCATGTTACCTGGTAGAAGTAAATGGTTAAGAAAGTTTTCTTCTCTCAAAAGTTAGTGTAAGAGATTAGTAATAAACGATGACTGCATTTCTTTCGTGTGTGCACCATATATTTAGTCTAACTAAATACGAATTGCGTTGTGTTGCTGTTATGTTGATTCGCTGTGAAAGCAGATGTTCATTTTTGTGCTTTTCTCTCCTTGCACATCCCTCCGACATGTATATTTTCTCCACATAAAATGTCAGTGTTGTGAAGGGATCATTGGACTAAATTTAAATGTTTTTTGAAAAAGGTCCTTTCTTAACATAATGCAGATGACATTTCTCATATCTGTCCAAACGCTTAATGAAACCAAAAGCATTCCTCAAGGTTCTGTTATAGATGTCTCTACAATGGGTGGAGTGCTCCACTCAACCACCAAACTAAGTCTGTCTCGGCCACAGCCCCCTTATTTGCCTTGCATGCTTCCCATTTAGGGAGCCATTGGTAGCAGGCAGATGCCATTGGAAACATATAACTTCAGTGTCTTAGAAGTGAAAGTCTGTCTTGTCTTTTAAAAAAAAAACGGAAAAGAAACACACCCAGAGATTATGAGGGATTGTGGATTTGGGGCACGGTCTCTTTTACAGGGGAAGCTCTCCACCATTTTGATGCCACGTCTTGTGTGCATTTGTGCCTGTGGATTTGTTTCTCTTTACTGCATAACTGTGTGTTTAAGACACAGCCTTGCGAAGAAGTTCAAGTTCAGATGCCCCATGTACCTTGGTGGCCTGACGCAGGCATGGCTGTTGAAGGTCGTTATGTAATCATGTAAGACTTTATTACTGTAGCACTAGTCAGTGAGAGAATCAAACTTTTGTTTGATTATTGTTATTACAGTGTAATAAACTCCTTTATTTTAGTGGCCTTACATGCTAGCCTTCTACCAGCATCAGATGAACTCGAGCTGACATGTAATGGCAACTGGATGGGTCAACCAAGTCAACACGCTCTTTAACTTGCCAGTGGGCCATTGCGTATTTTGAACTGTGATGGTAGGCGCATCTACCTTTGGCACCATTTGATAGACCTAATGGCTATGTTACTTAAAGAGTAAAACATACTTCCAAATCTGGGATTTGCCATTTGGTCCATCATTTGAAATTGTTCATTGTCTTGCTAACCTGGCAAAGCCTTTATTTTGTATTCATGCTTTGTCCAGAAAAGTACTCAAAGTTGTAATATATCAAACAGCTTCTGCTTATCAAAGAGATTTGCAGTCAGAAATTGCAGCCAGAAATAGCAAGGATCTTCTGATGACTTTCTCTGTTAAGGCTTTCATCAACACTATGTACAGCCACTTCTTCAGTTGGTAAAGAGTTATATTAGTAAAACTGCCATGCCCTCACATGTGAAAGGTAGTGATGTCACATCAGGCCTAACCATCAAGAATCCTGAATAGCTTGTCTTTTGGGTTGAGAGGAGAATAGCCTACTTCCTTGAACTTCAGCATGTTTGCATTGCAACCTCGATCACCTGTTTGAACATGTGCCTGTATGCACTTTAAACAATTTGAATCGGTTGCTTTTTACTCCTGTGACAACCAGTGTGTTCTCACTGGTATTCTCTTCCTAGATTGCTCAAACTGAACAGAGAGCCTATAAGCGAGCAAACCTAACATACAAAAGCCTGAGACAAGGGTCATTTCCCCACAATAACATAAATCAAGATGTAACTTAGAGGTAATGCTAAAGAGCAGTCAATTTTGTAGTCACTCGTAATTTTACCATGTTTGGACAGTAGACTTGGTGGTGAGCTGGTTCTGTGTTTTTTTCCTGGAGTGGCTGTGCTCAGGACATTAATATCCAATAGTCTCTCATGAGATGAGCACACATTACAGATTTTTTTTTTCCAACAGGAAGCCTGTCTGCTTATACAAGCTTCCTGTAAAGCACACACACAACAACAACAACAGCAACACCCCTCCACACACACATTGACCACAAATGGATTTTGGCAGTTCACTCCAAGCAGTTTATCTCCATTTTTTTCCTAACGCTAGGCTTAAAATGGTCTCATCTGTAAAATGAGTCATAATGGATTATGCTCATTCCCCATGAAAATAGCCTAAAATGTGACACTGTAGACAGCATTTTAGTTTTGGTGTCATATGAATACAATGTGATATACTGTGAACTCTTATAAACAAGCTTTATCCTAAAGTAAAAGACAGATTTCATGACGAAAACCTGACTGCAAAAAAGGTTCACTTGCTGTTCATGAGAAAGATTTTGACTAAAGCTACGCTGTAAGTTACGACAAAAAATAACTTGGTAATGGTTGAAGCTTTTATCACATCAGATTAGCAATGCTATGATGGACACTGTGCCATTCATTTTATGCCATTCATGCTTACAATGTTTTCGGTAATCACACTAGCTCCTTCAAATAACTTATGCACAAGTGCCGTAAAATCACCTCTGTAATGCTTTGCTGCTGTTTGGAATTTTTACTGTACATCTACACGATAGGCTATTGAAGCTGTAGAATGGCAGAAATGGCTTATTCACTTTCTTTTGACAAAAGTGAGGAGTGTGTTTTGTGACTGAGCTAAGAAAAGCTAAAAAAAAAAAAAAAACTTGCAAATTAGCCTACCTACCTTTTTCATCTGTTAATGATTGGCAGTGATCGTATCATGAGAGATTTGAGCAACATGAGCGAACACAGAAATTATGCTTTTGCTGCGTGTAGCGATTTTACAGCTTTCGTAGCTCATGATATGAACGTACAGTCACTGATGTAGTGGAAGCACTATCAGCTGCTGCTATTGGATTACAGCGGCATCTGCTCTTCAACCTGTTGGACCTCACACGCCCTGGAGCTCATTAGTAAACTATTGTAATTTTGTTTATTTTAAGTTTGTTTGTTTTAATTGATTCAATGAAAGATATATTCACTGATGCTCATGTATGAGAGTTTTTCTTTAAAGACCTGCTGTTTTTTAATATAAAATGAATAGGCTTGGTAGGTATTACCATACATTTCTTACATGTATGCATTTAGCAGACACTTTTATCCAAAGCAACTTACAAAAGAGGATGGCATTCAAGTTACAGCACAATGAAAAAACAAACAAAGAGTGCATATTGCTAACATGGAATTTGCAGTATTTTAAGATGAAAGGGCAATAGTATAATAAAAAGTGCACTATGGAGAGAGATTAAGAGTAAGAGATTAAGTGCATTCCTGGTATTCTGAAATTCAAGCCATGAAATATTCTTGGAAGAGCTGGGTCTTCAAGAGTTTCTTGAAGGTGGAGAGGGTATCTGTTGATCTGGCAGCACCTGGAAGGTCATTCTACCAGTGTGGAACAACACATGAGAAGAGTCTTGATTGACCTGCATGAGGTGTTGGCCGTGCTAGATAACGTTCCTTGGAGGAGCAAAGTGGCCAGCAGGTGACATAGGGCTTTAAGAGAGTATTCAGGTAGATGGGAGCAGAACTATCAATCACCCTGTAGGCCAACATCAGTGCTTTGAATTTGATGCGAGCGGTTAAGGGTAGCCAGTGAAGTTCCATAAACAAGAGGTGTGACATGCGCTGTTATTGGCTGGTTGAAAACCAGACATGCAGTTGCGTTCTGGATCATCTGTAGCGGTCTCACAGCACAGGCTGGAAGACCTGATCGGAGGGCATTGCAATAGTCAAGGCAAGAGATAACCAGGGTCTATACCAAGAGCCTGGTTGCATGTTGAGTTAGGTACGGCCTGATCTTCCTTATGTCGAATAGAGAGAAAAACGGCACGACAGAGCTACCAAGGCAACGTGATCTGCAAAGGTCATCTGGTCATCAATCATGACACCTAGGTTTCCTGCCTCTTTGGTTGGAGCAACAGATGGGGAGTCTATCTTGATGGTGATGTTGTGAAGTATGGTATCTTTGGCTCAGAGGACCAGCAGTTCAGTTTTGGAGAGGTTTAGTTGGAGGTGATGTCCTTCCATCCATGCAGATATGTCAGAAAGACTGTCAGAGATCCATGTTGACACCGTTGTATCATCAGGAGGAAAGAACAGATAGAGCTAGGTATTATCTGCATAGAAGTGGATGATCGAACCCAGTGAGGTGATATACAAGGCAAAGAGAAGGGGCCCCAGCTTAGATCCCTGGGGTACCCCTGTGGTGACGTGGTGTAGCACATTTCTTTTCCGCTTCTAACTCATTTTCTCTGTCTTTCTTTTTCTCTCTCTCTCTCTCTGTCT
Organism: Tenualosa ilisha; assembly: GCA_015244755.2. Classification (NCBI taxonomy): domain Eukaryota; kingdom Metazoa; phylum Chordata; class Actinopteri; order Clupeiformes; family Clupeidae; genus Tenualosa; species Tenualosa ilisha. The sequence continues at coordinate 1,675,761 of PYXC01001398.1, read as the reverse complement.
CTGTTTTCTGAGTGTGTGTTATTCAGAGATGTCTTACTATAATTCTCGCCATGTCTTAGTGTTCTATCCCAGTCCTAGGCCTAATTGATCTGGGCAAACACATTTAATTTCCCATTAAAGCAGTTTTTCCCCTCACATCATCCTGTTTGGATTAAACTTCATTCGGAAGTGACATTACATCTGAAATCTAGGATTATACGACTGTGGGCTATGTTTTGTACAGTTTAATGCACAAAGGCACATTAATTGGTTGCAGTGTTGACTTCTGTAAATGCTAATTGCATGCGTCCATTCATTATTGAGCTTTTAGATATCCTTCAACACATGCATGACTGACTGGGTGGTCTTCCCTCTCCTGCCTCCCCTCAAACACACACAGGTTGAGCCAGAGCCGACCCCCACCTCCACTGGTCGATGAGTGGCAGCATGGTGGCGGTGCCCAGCCCATTGGCCCCGCGCCCACTCTCACCCAGGTTGGCAGTGCCTGTCGTGCTGCTGCTGCTGGCCACGCTCACCAGGGCCCACGCATCAGGTAAGAGCTGCCGCAGGCTTGTCGCAGGCTTGCATTGTCAGAGATGGCTGGTGACGCACACACACACACACACACACACACACACACACACAAACTCATGCACATACACAAAAAAACAAGTATGTGAGTAACACCTACTCCTACACTGTTCTCACATACATGTGTAGAGCTCATCTTGTATGCTAAGGTGACTCCTACATTATTCACATATATATAGAAAGTATTGTGTCTTGATCACACAAATGTATGCATTGTTGGACACATAATGTTGGGCATAGTAAGCCTGTTGTCAGTAATTGTAGCCATGCGAGTCTGAGGAGAACCAGACTTTTGACTCTGGTTCAGGGGGGAATTTGTGTGTGTGTGTGTGTGCGTGTGCACCTGCGATAAAGATATGAAATGGGTCTTATTGCTGTTTGTACACAGTTTGATGGTGAAATGGCTGCAGGGTAACAGCAGTGGAGCCTTCTCAGGAAAAGTGTGTGTGTGTGTGATTGAGAGTGTTCTTGTTCCCTGCAGCCCACCCCTCCCCCATCTGTCCGTTCTCTGTGTGTGTGTGTGTGTGTGCACACGCTCATGAGCGGTGGCAAATGTCCTTGCCAGGACACTAGTGTGATGTACTCCTTGGGTGTGGCGATATGGTCTCTGCTAATCTGCGGGATGAGACATTTTTGAAAAGGTCTGATGAACTCTATTGCTATTTCAAGACTGTCTTACCTTTTATCTATTTTTAAAAATGTTTTTCTCTATTATTGCACTGCTTGCCTCTGTCCAAAGATAGAATTTAAGCCATGTTTTTTCACTGTCTCAACATCTCTGAACAAAAGGAAATAAAACATAGCAAAGCCTACAGATACAGCCTTGTTGCAGCATACACGTACAAACACTAACTTGCCTCTCTGTCCATGTTTGCACTGATGCACCAAGGGCTGGCGAGAGTCACCCATAGCCTTACGCAATGCAGCCCGCTGCACGAGACACGTGCACAGGCTCACGAAAGGCAGACAGACGGGTAGATGGACGGATAGATAGATTGAATGAGCGTGGCAGAGAGAAAGAAATGGATGGAGAGGAAAACGTTGCATCCCTAAAAATGGAATTCACAGAAATGCTGTGCCTTTATTGTCTGTGCTGAAAGGTGGCAAGTGAACTCTCGTGGTTCGTCACAAGCTCAGAGGAAGAGTGAGGGAAATCATTTAACTAAATCTGTGCTCCATCCCCCACCTCCCCCGCTCACACACACACACACACACACACACACACACGTGTACTATAGCCTACATACAAACAAAAGACCAGACAGAAAGAATCCCTTTAAAAATGGTCTTTAGTTGATGGGCAGCAGGTCTGAGATCCTCTCCTAGCTCATTGTGTGCATCCCTATGTGCCTCAGAGCTAAGCTTCTGCTTTAACCTCTGCACATCCCCCTGTCCCTGCATGCATAATTTACTGTAGCAGATACTGTAGAGTAATCCCCTGGCATGGCCCTAGTGTTCTCGAGATTGCGCTGAATATGAAATGTACAAATTCCATTACACGACTACCAGCTTATGCACAAAGCTCCCTAAGTATACAAATGAAGCTTAATTTTTTTTGAGGATGTGGAAATAAAGCCTATTTGCTGAGGCAGAAGTCAACCAAACAATCATGTTTTGAAAATGAAAAGGGAACACAAGAGCAGTATGAATTTAGCTTGCTAAGTAGCAAACATTAGCTTCCTAGCTAGCTTCAGAAATGTCACATTTAAAGCAGCAGCACTTTCAGGATGTTTGAGTTGTTCTCATGTACTCATAAGCCATTATATCCTTAAATATAGTAAATCACTCCTGGGTCATTGCGGTTATGGTAATGTAAAAGAGGAACTGAGACTCGACCAACATGCCCATAAAGACACTAGCCTTGAGGTCTCTACTGCACTTTTATAATATAAGGAAGTAGCTTACACTGCAATAAGAGGAATATGCAGCAGGTTGCACAGCCAAGACCAGGAAATTGCAAGCAGCAGATTTTGGCTTTTTCTTTAGTCGTTGCATCAATGGCAAGAGCAACAGTACATCAATAGTATCGAGTCAACGCAGTGCAAAAATACTGATACAAAGTGGCTGACAAATAAAGTGGAAAGGGTGTCTTGTTCCGTTTGTTGTGATTCTAGGATGATGGACTTCAGCTGACAAATGTAGAAAGTAAATGCTTGAACTGGAAGCAGTAAGGACACCAAGATGCCGATGTTGTGTGTCGTGTGTGCGCACGCGTGTGTGTGTGTGTTTGTCTCTGTGTTTGTAAGAACAGGAAATAGTTTCTCGATAAGTCACAGCCTTAGAATTGAAGTCAGTGTTTTTCAGATCCATGGCCCTTTGCTGGAAGTTCACTGCTTTCCCATCAGCCTGGCCTCCTCCCCCGCCCTCGTTCCCCAAACACTCATAGCACCACACACCACTGGAGCTCATAAAACCTGGTTGGGGTGAAAATCCTGTTCAGGCATGACATGAACTCAGCGACTGCTCTGATTCCAAGTATGCAGGCATTGCAAATCGTCATTAAGAATAATAAACACCGACTGAATGGCACTGGGCAGACTGGATGACTCGATGTTGTGGCTAGCTGTCTTCCTTTTTGTGTGGAAACTAATCAATGGATTCCCTCTGTGCTCTTCAATCTGGATGCAAGACCTATTGTTTTAGCTGACAATAGTGGCATTAATCTGGACAGTGCGGCTGAATGTCTATTTGTTAACCTAACCTATGTGATCTAAAATTTTCCATCATTACGCTTTTAGGATTTGTGCCAAACATGCAGTTGCTCTTAAATAGCAGTAAGAGCTAAAGGGTTTTTTTTTATGTTTCCATTTCGACCTAGTGTTTAATAACCGCCACATCACACACATGCGTTATGTGACTCTAGGGACCAACACTGTTAGCACTTCTGGAATGACTTCAGTGAAAGGGTAGCCATCATAAATATAACGTGCTAGTTAAACTACAGCTTGCCTTTGATTACGCTAACTTTAGCACAAGGGTTACTGTGGTGGGTCTCGCCTTGTGCAGTGTCACTCTGTTTGATGGTAACTAATTAAATAGAAAATGATGTAGTTGAGCACCAGATGGGTTTGGGCCCCTTGTATGCTCTGCAGTGCACTTCTTCCACAACTCCCCCGGAAAACAAGGTTGGGAGACGCTCTCGCTTTCTTTCCCCCACCTTCAAGACAACGGCGGATTGTTGTCTCTGCCTGGGTTCTGATCAATGTTGTCTCCATGGCTACGGGCTGTGTTATTGCTATGTCACACTGTGAACTGAGGCTCACAGATTGGAGGCCATGAGAAGCAACTCTCTGGCCTTACACACACAAACTTATACACTTCTACTGATACTCAGTCACCACCCTCACCCACCACCCCACGCCTTTGCCGCTTCATACCCACAGTGTGACAGGCGGGTCTGGGACAAGCGCCAGGATGGCTGCAGGACCGGACACTGTTTGCCCATGCTGACAGTTTATCTCTGTCCCCACCCCCTCCTTTTCTCCCTTCCTGGTTGTAGGTCGTGTATCTTATGTTATATGTGCTTATGTGTGCTGAGGTGTTTTTTTGCCCCCCTACACTGTGCTCCCCATTGGAGCATAGTCTGGTGGTGCCTTTTTTTCTCCTCCTCTTTCCTCATGTTATGCTGTATTTTCCCTAGACGCAGCGACCTCTTGCTCTCCCCACCACAGGGGGAGTGGGAAATACATTTCCATTCCTTTGTATGTCTTGTACATGTGAAGAATTTGACAATAAAAGCTACTTATACCTATACTTATACATGCTTGCATCACCTCAAAATGACTGGTGCATTTCAAGGTTCAAAACGTGTGTGTGTGTGTGTTTATTTGTTTTGCCTGTAACACTCTTGTTATTTTTCCTTTGTGTGCACATAGGCCTGTGGCTGTGTGTGTGTGTGTGTGATGTTGTGTGTGATGTTGTGTGTAGGGCGTGGTAAGGGTGTATTTTGTTTCATTGCACCACCCTGAGAGTACACTAGTAGGCACTGGCTGTGTGCTCTGGCTTTGTTTGCTTTGTTTGTTTTGTGTGTGTGTGTATGTGTGTGTGTGTGTGTGTGTTTGTGTGTGTTTTAGGAGTGCCCTGCTGTCCAGGCCCTTTCCAGATTGCTGTGAGAGTAGTGCAGTCAAAGGGCTCCTCTCTCACACTGGGCAGCAGGCCGGATGATGAAACGCACCCATTCACCGAATCTGCTGCTTTGCCAGCCAGCCTGCCAGTCGCTCAAAGGGGCTCTGCATTGCCTCACAGCTGCACTCTCCTTGCTCTTAACTTATCACACTGGAGAGCCTGGCAGGCCTGTCTGGGCCTGGAGCAGGGCAATTAGTCATCCACACACCGCCCCCCGCGCCCCCACCCAGCAGAGTGCTAAAGCGACATGCCAACAGGTAGCGTAATGTCGATCTGGGTTGAAGACCTGATATCGCTTTCTGAAAAGAAAAGGCCAGGTGGTGGGCCGCTCGCTACTGTAACCAGCCAACTGTTTCTGGAACCAACTAGCTTTCCTAGCATTGGTGGTAGCACCTGAAGATTCTCGGGTGCCAGCGTGTTTTATTTGAAGCCCTCCGGTGTCACCACCATTCAGCATTCTGGCTGGCCCAATAGAACCTTCAGATACTTAAAAGGATCCCTGGCTAGTAAGACATGTTGGCCTTATATTATTGATGTTGGTGTCAGCTGAATGCAGTTAAAAAACACTCAAAATGTTTTTGGTTTTATTAAAAGTTTTAGAAAACCCTTTCACTCTTGAACTGCCATTGTGGGCATGCCTTCGGGGTAAAAATGTACATCATGAGGTTGCGCTCGTCTGCACCCGAGCTGTTGCAGCATATAGAGACCATTGGTATAGTTCCACTTTTTTTTTACCTCACTTCTCTGATCGTCTTCCTTTTCACATTAATTTTCAGTACTGGCTCCTGTGTTGTCCTCCTGATTTGTGGGACACTTGGGTTAAAACAGCAAAGACTGAACAGAAGAAGTGTTCATTACACAATAATGTCCAATTCAATCAGGTGATTTCAGTTTTTACACAGAAAGCATTGAGATGTAAACAGTATAAAATGCAATGGTGGTTTACAAACTCTACAAATAAAGAAATTTTCTAAATGTTTGAGTAAAATCAAAACCACGTTGAGTGCCAATGACGTATATCTACATAACCTTGTTATAAGGCCAGCATACCTTACCAGTCGGGATCCTTGAAAGAGTCAGCAGTATGGCCTGCCTACCATTGGTGAGATACAACCACTGTAATGGAAATAAAAGGGACACCATTTCATAGGTGGCTTCTCAGGGCATTTGGTTCTGATGCACTTTTTGTCTTTTTTACTGGAATCAGAATGCCTCTTTCACTTTCCTGCTTGTTCTGCCTTCCTGGATTTGATGAGTGGAAAATAATGTGCAGGTCCCTGGAGAGCCAGCATTGGTTGAAGTCAGGTTGGATTGGGAATTGAAGTAATGGGTAATGAATTGTTTTGGTCGGGCCATCAGCAGAGAATCGTCTCACTTCTGAGAGGTATTGAGGCTTGATTGAAAGCGCTCTTACTAATGAGTTTTCTAAATTTAGCCTTCCGAGTCCTGGTCCCCTGTCTGTCTACTTGTCTGTTATTGCCCCGCTCTGGGTAGAGGGAGAGAGAAAAAAGCACCACTGAACTGAGGCAAAGGCTCTTTTAAAACAAATCCAGGCGGTTATTGAGACACAAAACCTCAAGTGTATTTGTTCTGAATTGAAAAACGTAACCACAAGCGGCATCAAAGCTGAAACTAGAGAAGGTTTAGTTAAAGAAAAGGCTTATGAATCGACCACACAAACACAATGGAGGTCTGCAAGTCCAAAAATCGTGCCATGCCACAGTGGTGTCAGCAACAAACATGATGGTGACATTGATGGATCACAAACATGAAAGACTGCGGAAACAGAACTGTATCTAGATGCCTAAAAACAAGGATATGGATATAGTCATAAACCAGAAAAAAAAATGCACGCTGCTCTGGCTTTAATAGCTGGCCTGTCATGTTGGCGTGCCTTTTAACAGCTGGGTCACAATGTAGTAGACTGCTGTCAGTTAATTGCTGCAGAGATAGTACATTTTGTTCCATTCTGTATTGAGTTTGATGGTCGCTCGAGAGCTAGTCTGGTAATGTTTATGCTCTAGACCTCGTGCTTCAAAAAGCCAGAATTGTCTGAGCGTGTCTGAAAACAGCAGCCAAGCGGGAAGGATGGCTCAAACAGGCACCTTTGACTCCATGCTTGTGAAACGGCTGTGGGAGTCGTGACTCACTGTATGATGGAGAGGGAGAGGAATCGGCATGGTGTACAGGTCTTTGGGTGGGGTAGATCGTGACGTTCAAAACCAGACATTAGGACATCATGTTCAAGCATCCACTTCTTTGTCATTTTCTCAAACATGTTTTTTCCACTGTCCTGATAAACCTAGTTTTTAAGCTTTTTGGACACAGTTTATTTGTGAAATGTATTAATACTGTGTTTTTTCTCAAACTGCAAATCAAAAACAGGAGCTTTGCCATAGGTTTTTTTTTTTTTTTTTTTTTTTTAAACTTTCTTTTCTTATGACAATCATGGTGCCTTCAGAAGCTGCCCAGTGGTCAGTCAATAAATGCAAGAGGTATTCCTGACGTAATAATTCTTGGTGGTGTGTTGTATCTAATAGCATTGCTATTGTGCTCAAGTCGTTAGAGAAGGGTTAAGCAGGCTATTGCTCGCTGTTGCTGTGTGTGTGTGGGGGGGGGGGATGCTAAATACCCAGTCTACTGAAACCTGCCTCAGAAACGTGACTGGAGACAGTGCTGGCAGGGCCCGCCTGTCAGCAGATGGACAGTCTGTGTGAGCGTCAGAAGGATATTTATATTCCAATAAATAAAATGGGCCGCACTCCAGCCTGCAGCCATTTGGAATATGAGTATTAGCTAAATAGGCTTGTAGAAGAATTTTACAAGCCTTGAATCTTGAATCTGTTTGATAATGCACCCAGATAAATGCATAGCTTTTAAAATGGAGCACACATTATTTATCATGCAGGGCAATCAGTTAGCCTGTGTGCTTTACACTTCAGTAGGTCACCAGTGTCTCTGTGCATATACTGGAAAGCCAAAGGGCAGAAGAATACATTGCTGTTTCTTTGGAACTGTTGGAGTCTGTTGGTAATGAAGGAGATTAGCACTGATGAGAGATGCTGAGCGAAGTGAAGACGAAGCTTCTGGCACTTAGCACATCTGTGCTCGGGCTGCTCCCTGTTAAACACAGCGCAACACAACGCCCCTCTGTTCAGTCCTCCTCCTCATTAACCCCCAGCTCCAGTGTGACTCCAGTTTCAAAAGGCTTTGATGTGCTTGTGACCGCTGAGTTTCTGTGTGTGTGTGTGCACGTGCGTGCACATGTCCATGCATGCACAGGCATAAAAGAGAGAAGGGGCCTCCAACATCTCAACAGATGTGTTTTTTCTCGCTGGTCATAAGATGTCCCGGCTTTAGGTCAGGCCTCCCCTAAATTTGTTAACACTTAAGACATGGAAAGTCCAGTGTGGTTAAACAGTGTGTCAGCCTGTACCAGCCTAATATAGTGATGTTTGATGTGACACCCCCATCCCCCAGACATCGTCAAGCCATAAAAAAATCCCCCTGGGGCTGCGGAGGCTGATGGGAGATATTAAGAGGGTGGGGGCGGGTTCAGCACACCACTGCCACGTGTCGCCACTATCCCAATATAGCGCCCAGCAAAGCTGCCGCAGGCAGAGGACCCAGCATCTGCGAGGGAGGGCACAACCTCTCAGCTCCCGCCCCATGTTGACCTTTACCTCGGCAGCCCTATGACCTTTGACTTCCACCACCACAACTACCACTATCGTCCACCACTGAGGTCAAATGTGGAGGAAACTGGACGGAGGCGTCAGCTGGGAGTTCTGACCCAATGGCACAGGAGAAATGGAAGGCACGCGTGTTTGTGTGTGTGTGTGTGTGTGTGTGTGAGTGTGAGTAAAGGGGAGATGAGGAGGGGTGTCTGAGCCAAACAGACACATGTGTTGTGATTCCTAGCCCCCCCCCCCCCCCCCGCCCCTACCTTTTGTCTGGGATGGCTAGAAAGCTGAGGAGGTATTTGTGCCCTACAGCTGTCTTGGTGTATTAAGCATCTCCATCTGCTGCCTCGGAGAGAAGCAAAGTGGGGGGTGGTCGTGGTTGGAGGGGTCATTTACAAATCCGCGCACACACACACACACACAGACACACACAAAGGTAGGCCTCTGTGTTGTTTTGCAGATGCAGAGGCGGCACATGGGTTTTGAGTGGAGAGGCAGGGAGGGCAACAAGCTGTTGAAATCTTTTCAGGTTTTTACCAAGCGGGAAAAGGACACAAAGAGCAGCACGTGGATGAGGCCTCAACCCAAATCATTGGTTGTTTGTTCTTTTTCTTTCCCTTTTTTTGTTTTGAGGGGTGGGGGAGTCTTTCCTGAAGTACAGGGATATCCTGCAGGCGTGTGCTTTTGTCATTATTTGCCTGTGTGTTTGTGTACTAAATTATATTGATGTGAGTATGTAGGGCCAAAACCACTATGTTTGTCATAGTAAATACTTGCTGTTCAGTATTGTTTTAGTATTTGCTGTGACTTCATTATTTGTTTCATGCCATGATGTTTTGAAAGTCACAAAAGGAGCCAGGGCAGGGAGAAAGACAGAGGAGAAGAGAAGGCAGTGAGTCTGAGTTGGGTTTTAAACATCAAAAGCCAAATTGCTGCTTTGCGGCTTGGACCGAATCGCTGTTGTAGAGAAGCAGCAGCAGGGAGAATTCACAAGACCCGCTCTAAGTGCTGAGATTGATGCTCTAGTCAGCAGCCTGGCAGTGGAACAGGAGCCTGTGTGTGTGTGTGTATGTGTGAGAGCGTGTACTGTTGCTACGGTGTGCCAGCCAAGCCTGTCTCCCTGCCTTTCTTTGGGCGAGCAAAGAAAGAGTATCTGCTGCTCTTGTGATTGAAGGCACTGTTAGCATGTGCTAACCTGCCACTAGCTACCCACACCCCCCTCCCCAATCCCCCACATTCCAGCCACACACGTCAGTCTCTCCAAAGAAATGCCCCTCTCTTCTTTGCAGCTGCTGCTGTAAACTCTCTCTTTGTGTGTGTTGTGTGTGTGCGTGCGCGTGTGTGTGTGTGTCCATCGTGAATCAATCACTAGCCCTGATGTCGTGATTCAGACACTTTGCCTGTAAACGAAGGGCTCCCGGTTCTATCCCCAACCAGTGGACCATGCTTACTTGTCCTTGAGCAAGGCACCTCATCCCTCACTGCTCCCCGGGCACCGTTATCGCAGGCAGCCAACTGCTCCGGGTTAGTGTGTACTTTACTCTGTGCTGTATGTGCTTCACTAATTCACGATTGGGTTAAATGCAGAGACTAACTTTAGCTTACAGGATCAAAAAAGAGTAGAGATTGAGTCTAGATTACTATGTTTGAAGTCACCAAGTGTTGTCTGTAGAAAAAAGAACCAAAAAATTTGATACAGCATAGAGATTCACCCTGGATTTCTCTTTTAGTCCCTCACACGCAGTCACACTAACTTTAGAGGACTCAAGTCCAGTGCGGTTTGTGTGTCTGATGTGCCGTGAGCGCACTGAAATAGAAGCCCAAAGTAGGAGCTGCTCCCCCCTGCTCCCACTGTGCAGTCCTTGACTCATCTTACAGCCCTGTGAAACAGAGACGGCCATTAGCCCTTTTTCTCACTCACAACAGCCGTGTTGAGTTAAGAGGCAAGGGGGTTTCGCTCCCATGCACATGGGCTGTCAGTGGTGTCTGTCTGTCTGTCTGTCTGTCTGTCTGTCTGTCTGTCTGTCTGTGTCTGTTTGTCTGTTTCTTTCTGTGTGCTTTTCGTCTGTTTCAGTTTTTCCATTTCATTTGTTTGTTTTGCGCTCGGCTGTTCCTTTCTGGTCTCTACAGCTGGCCCCCAATGCCTTGCTGCTCATTGCCCTGAGAACAGTGTCCCCTAACGTATGTTTTCAGGATTTAAACCCTTTTCAGTCCATTTAAACCCTTAAGCTTTGATAACAAATCCAATGTTATGGAAGATGAGGATCCCCCATCACCTCCCCCCAACCTTCCGATACAAATGCTTTCTTCCTCTCCATGCTAAAAACAGAGAACCCCCCCCCCCCCACCCCCTCCTGCTGAAACTCAGTCTCGTACACATACACACGTACACTCGCTGTCTAAGTGATAGCTTGGAGGATTAACAAAAAGAAAGAACAAAAACAACAAACAATGAACCCTGGGATCAATGGGATCCCTGAACCAAAACATGTTTTCCATGATGGGACACTGAATGAGTGTGGAGGTTCTGGAATTACCAACATTTTTGTCCCAGTTATGATCAGTCATAATCCCAGCCAGGCCTCGGCATCGGCATAAAGTTTGATTTTAGCAAATACAACTTAAGCGTCTGTGTGTTCTGAGATTCTATGCTCTGATGTTCAACGCATTCTGGGCCTCAGCCCTTCCCTACCATGGAACTCTGCCATGGTGTTACCACCATGCCATTCCGCCATTGTTTTATCTTGAAACTCCCTGCGGCAGGGGTAAAAAAAAAAAAAAAATCAGATCACTTCACTTGCCAAGACTTGTTCCATACCACTGGCCTGTATTGTATGTAATCATTCACTCTTTGCTCTCCTGTTGTCTTTTTATGATCTCTTTGGCAGGCCTTCACACTGACATGAGTCATGAGTTCCTGAGAAAGCTGAGTCATTTTATTTGAGGTGGGAAAGCCACAAACCATATTTAGGAGTTTCTTTTTTAGTGACGAATGATTAATATTTTGCAAGCCATAGTGATTAAAAACGGTTTTGCAATTTACAAAAGTTCAGGCAGAAGTCAGTGTGAGTGAGGTGGGTTGACCAAGCAGTGGGCTGTTTACGCAACAACAATAACAACAAGATAATTTGAAATGTGCCTGGGCCAAGATGCCTGCAAAACCACAGCATACTTTGTTTGTCATTAGCCTAGAGAGCAGAGATTGGGACTTTCAGTAGAGAAACTGGTCCTCTTCATGGAGCTTAGCAGAAGCCTTTCCTCTTCACTTTTTGTTACTGTTCTTGTCCTTCAAAAAAAAAAGAAAAAGAAAGAGGGAGGGTATGGGGGGGTTTGACACTGAAACAAATGGGCTATTGTTTTACTGCTGCAGTCCTCCCACCCTCATCGTCAGCTTTCAACAGGCCTCTCTCAGTGCTCAGCACATTTGGCCTTGCCATACTGCTAGTGTTTGAGAGCAGTGGGTGTGCCAAACATATCTTGTGCTCAGACCCCTACAGGACCATGAAACCTTCTCTCACTCTTCTGCATAGACTGTGTAGAAAGCACTTGGGTGCAACGGTTGCAGTGGGGGTTGTAAAAAGGGTGTTGATTGCACCAGTGCTTAGGCTACTATGCCCATTTTAATCGCCTGATCTCTCAGCTTAAGGAGTGGCGAGAGAGCAGATTAGGCTAGATGGCATTGAAGGTCCTCCTGGAGCTCAGCACTTGTTTGTGTGTTTGTCTGGTTGTCACCTCATTGAAGAAAGGGTTGTCTGTTGCTGCGGCTGGGGAGAATGATTATAGCTGTGCCTCAGAGACAGATGGAGGACAAAGGGTTCTCTCTCTCTCTCTGTGTGTGTGTGTGTGTGTGTGTGTGTGCGCGTGCGCCTGTGTGCTTGTGTTTTTGTGTGTGAACACCCTCTGGCTATTTGACATGGTTCTGTGCAGAGGACCAGATGATGACAATGAGCGGTGGTGTATTGTTGGACGATGACAAAAGGATGTGTGTGGTTTTTTCCTATCGATTTTGATTCTGTGTCCACAAATGTGCTTCCTCATTGGTTTTCCCTTGCGTCACAACAACAGCTATCTAAATGGACATGGAAGTTATGTCACTACAAGTCTTTAGATAACAATTTTTTTTTTTTAATCCTTCAGATTGTCTATGTAATCCTGAGGCTCAGGCTTTCCCGCTTAAAAAAGTTTGTCTTCGTGCCTGGTTGTTGGAAAATATTTCATTTTACTGTCTTCCTCTTTTTTTTTATTTGTGGTGTTGGCTTTAGCCCATGTCTAAATTTGTTTTGAATGGATCAATGTTTAAAAAAATCACAAGCACATCTTTTTCAAAAAGTTAAAGATTTTCTTAGTACAACATTGTTGTCTAGCCTCGTCTGTTCGAAACCCAGCTGACTTGATGATTGGCGCAACAGAAAATCTGGGACCCAAATGTCCTTGTAATTTAGGGCTGCCAGACTGTATCCCGTAGCTTACATACAGTCTTGTAGAGCCTGAATATGTTTCATCCTGCCTATGAAACCCTATCCCACCCGCAGATTTTTAAAACCTCATTCTGAGGCCTATCTTGGCAAAATGATTGATGTAATTTGGAGTATGGATTGGATGTAAAAAGGGTCGAAGGATTGCTGATCAGTGGAAGCTAGTCTCTCGTCCCCCCAACCTTCCCCAACTGCATCTTTTCCCCCATCCATCCCTTAGTAAAGAGTGAACAAGCTAATGCTAACCCGCTAATGCCCTCCTTCCCCCTGCTCCCTTGCAGGATGCCCGAGGCCCTCGGGTGTGCAGCATGGCTGGGTGAACCTGACCGAAACCAATCGAGGCTCGGTCCCCGTGGGCACGCTGCTGCAGTACGGCTGTGATCCAGGCTACATGCTGGACGGGCCCAACAGCATCACATGCACAAGCTCCGGGCATTGGTCCTATGAGCCGCCCCTCTGCATACGCACAGACGGTGAGCCAGCACCCTCCCACCAGCAATAGGTCTAGGCCTAGGTCTCTGGCATGATGTTTTCAGATAACATCTTATCATATTGTTCCTGCCAGAACAGTAGCTCAATAAACAATTTGGCTTTCAGTAACGATCTGTTGCTAGCTTTTACCCATTTAGCCAATTCCTTGGTGCAAAATGGATACACCAGTACTCATTCATAGTTGAAAGACAGGCCCTATAAATTGGGTTCTTGTTTATTATTTTTTTCCCCGTCTGTAGCTTGCCGACCACCCAGTGAACCAGAGAACGGGGGCTACACATGTCACCCTTCCCCCTGCCATCGCTTTACCCAGGGCACGGCTATCGAGTACTACTGTGATGAGGGCTACACCCTTAGGGGGGAGTACAAATACCGCACATGCCAGAGTGGCGAGTGGGACCCAAGCCTGCCTATCAGCTGTCATCTGATCCAAGACAACCTGGTCCAGGGTCAGTCTTTCCACCTTGTTGTCTCTCAGAAGCAGCTCAGGAAAAGGGGAGATCGATGTTGCAGTTTTGACCGGGACTAGGGCATAGCATGCCTGTCTGTTGCCAAAATACAGAGAAGACAAAGACACTCTTTGTGTTGAGTTGGCACTGTAGAGAGATTCTGTCCCCTGGGATAATTCAAATATTGACCTTGAGTGGTTCTAATATGGAAGTAATCAGAGCACATTTGGAACTGTGTTGGTTGGTTTTTGATGTGTTTGCCATTTAGCTCATGCAATCGAATCATACCACCAGATGGTTGAATCAGACTCTTGCATGCTAGTGTGCCATGTTATCACGATGGCTTCTGATTGTCCACTGTTGTGAAATGTTTCTAGCCACAGCAAAGACTACTTTGTGGTGAATAATACAACACTATCCTTTGCCCACATCTGTCAGCTTGATGTGACTGATTGTGTGACGACCTAGCAGGCTAGCATGCTAACATGGCTTTCCTCTCCTGCCCTCCTGCAGGATGTCCGAGACCCTTGGTTGTGCAGCACGGCTGGGTAAACTTGACTGAGACCAATCGCGGCTTGGTCCCTGTCGGCACAGTGCTGCATTATAGCTGTGACCCAGGCTACTTGCTGGACCGGCCCAGCATCATGACGTGCACAGCCTCTGGGCATTGGTCCGATGAGCCTCCCCTCTGCATACGCACAGACGGTGAGCCAGCATGATGTCACCCCTCTGCAAGTCTGCATGTTGTATCTCCTGACTGTTCTCTTTGCTAAAGGGTTTCTTTGTGAAGTGTTGCTTGTTCACAAGCCTCATTTTAGTTCAATAATGTAGTTCCTGACTTTTTCTCATCCATGTGTGGAATTGATTCAAGTTAAGTTTGCTAAATCCATGCTACTCAGGTTGTATGCACTCCAAGTTGTCGTAAACAGGCAGTCTGCCTTTTAATTTTATACATTGTTTAAATCAGCTTGCATTGTGACAGAAAATACCAGCAAGAGTCGTTTTTAAAACTGACAAACTGAATTGAGTGGGTTGTACTATATATACAGTAGGCTATTTGATTTCCTGCAGGTTTAGTTTCATATCCTTTCCCATGCTGTGTCTTTGTGGAGGGAAAAAAAGACTGTGTATGAGTCAGGAAATCTGGCTTGTCCCTGATAGTCATGAGATTCCTGCCGGTGCTGCTTCTCCCCAAAATGAGCTTTGAAGTTGCACAGAAAGCCATTTTTAATTAACTTTTTAAATTGTGCCATCTTTCCCCCAGATTGCCAGCCTCCCAGCGAGCCTGAGAACGGCGGCTACAACTGCCACCCGTCCCCGTGCCGTCGGCTGACCGAGGGCACCGTGATCGAGTACTTCTGTGATGAGGGCTACGCCCTGAAAGGGGAATACAATTACCGCACCTGCCAGAATGGGGAGTGGAATTCCGCCATGCAGGTTAGCTGCCACATGAGCCAAGGTGAGTCCTTCCCCTTGACCCTTGCTCCTTGCTCCTTGACCCTTACCCAAATGTCAACCAAAATCTTGATACACATGCAGATAGGGATTTGCCTGTGGCATCAGAAGTTCAAATTACTTAAACTTTGTCATGCAGCATTTACCATTGCAAGTGGTTATTTCACCTCATATTGCCCAAACACACTTATTTTAGTCACTTATTTGCTGGTTTAGTTATGGGCATTGGTATTGGTATTCCCAGCATTTCCACTAGAATTAGGTAATGTTGATATTTTCCAACATTCCCATT
Source organism: Tenualosa ilisha (assembly GCA_015244755.2). Classification (NCBI taxonomy): domain Eukaryota; kingdom Metazoa; phylum Chordata; class Actinopteri; order Clupeiformes; family Clupeidae; genus Tenualosa; species Tenualosa ilisha. The sequence goes on along the minus strand of PYXC01001398.1, from coordinate 1,660,220 downwards.
GGTTTGGGGTAAATGTTAAGCTTTATAAGAGGTGCGTTTAGGTTTGGCAAACAACAAACATTTGTGGTAAATTTCGAGTAAGTGAAAAACTGTTTACAAACATTTGCTTTTGTTTACTTTTATTTTAACGGGTCTCAGCTGTGCTTCACATGAGCTCTAGATCATTTCAGTCATGTGGGTTTGCATCATCCCAGCTGTGCGCTCAGCTCATCTTGCTGCTCCAATGCCTATGTGCCCCTAACAGGGAAGGATGAGCACTCTCCGCTAGCTATGCCGGCCTTGTCCATCGTGGCCTCCACAGCCAGCTCCGTGGCCTTCATCCTGCTGCTGGTGGTGCTCTTTGTGCTGCTGCAGCCCAAACTCAAGTCCCTGCATCACAGCCGGTGAGTCCTGCCAGCTACACAGTCTCATTGGACTTTCGGGATTATAACTAATAGAATTTTAGCATTATATCTTAGTAGAATTTTAGTATGTCTTCCAGACTAGTAATTCAAATTTTTGAGTGTTTTAAAGAACATAAGTTACCCTTAATATATTCAAGTCATCAATCCCTGAGTTTTGAGTATTTAGGTACCCAGTTGGTAATTGTTCACTTAAAGCAACACCAAGGAACTTTCGCTCTCCGGTTCCCCCCACAGAATGAAAGCATTAGTAGTGATGCACTGGTTCTGTCTAATTAACGGTAGCGTGTTAGTTTAGTAAACCCACTAGCTAAACTGCTAAACAGTGTGAATTACTCTGTATATAGCTAAGAATATATAACTGCTAGAATAGACCATGCCAGCACTCCTTACATCATAGCCCGAAAGTCAGTTCAAAGGAAATATGATTCTATTAATTTCTCCAGACATTTCGAAAAATACTGTTTTAGAGTGTTTTAAGACTCAACTCAGTCTAACCAGCTACGGGGTACATGATCACCATATAAACTTTAATGCCAAGTGAAAAAATTAACGAAAGATGAAAAAAGGTAAATCTACAAGATTGTGTAAATAGTTTTACAAGTGAAGTCATTGCAACTCAATTTCTACTGTTTATAACCTAACAATAGTTCACAGAGTCCATAACTGAGAACATCATAATGACCAACTTCCTACAGTTTGCTGTGAGCAGATTCAACTTGAAATACGTGGAAAACATGTTTGACCCGATAGTTATTACTTCCCTTGCCACCATTGCTCTCTATGAGACATTTTCATGCAGTGTTCCTCCTCTGTCCCAAAAATGAATGACTTCTCTCTAGCCTCTCATGCAGGTGTAATACGACACATAGAAATCAAACAGAAAATGTTGTTTGGTGATGTAACGAAGTATAAAATATTTATAATTATGAAATGTTTTGAATCCTGTGGTAATATTTTGCAGATTTTCCATTGCCACACTGATGCATTCTATTGCAGTTTTGTTACATGGCTATATAGATAAAGAGTTTCACAATAAAAAAAATCTAAATCATCTGGATCTCATTCTGGATCTGAAAGTGAATCCATTTCGTATGATTATGTACTCTACCACAGTTGGTGCTGGCTGCAGTGTGCAGCAGTGGGGTGGGATAAGCTGAACTTTAGCTTTCCCCTGAGGGCTGGACTGTGCCCTCTAATCCCCTGTTGCATAATCGCCACAGCACTGAGCCTTGCTATTATGGACCAGTCAGGTGGACGGATGTAGCAACATTTGCTCGCAGATTGTGTGTGTGCGTGTGTGACATGTCCTCTGCTTCTTGTCCTTCCCTTTATTTGGTGCCATCATCAGCCAGCCTTCAAAAGCAGGAAGGTTGTGTCAACAGGTGTCTCTTTTTTATACGTAATTAAATACATAATTTTGACACTCTCTCCTTCTCTTCTTATCCTTTCTGTTTCCTCCTCTAGTCGTGAGCAGGGTGTGTCGGGCCAGCCGTCCTCCATTGTGGTAGAAGGCGTGCAGGTGTCGCTCCCCTCCTATGAGGAGGCTGTGTATGGCAGCAGCGGTGTGTGTGCAGCTGCCTCTTCCGCTGTCCCGGAGTCTCGTGTGCAGATTGTACTCTCTGAGGGGCCCCAGTCTGACAGTGGCTCCCAGTCCGACTGCCGCCTCCTACCCTGCACCTCTTCCTCCTCCTCTGCCAGTTCTTCATGTTCACGCCGTCATGCCGAGACAGTGCTGGTGCATCCCGCGCCCTCCTGCTCGTCCTCATCGTCGCCGTCGCCCTACTCACCCCCCTCGTCCTGCTCCTGGGCCGCTGAGCAGCCTGGTGCAGCGGCCGCTGCCGCCCCCCTGCACCACGACTCGGAGAGCAGCGACCAGCACAGCCTGCTCTCACTCACTTCCTCTGAGGACTTTGCTGATGGTACGTGACCCCAGCCAACCTCACAGTCATGCTGTTTGTGTATGGTGTGTGTGTGTGTGTGTGTGTGTGTGTGTGTATATATATATATGTATATGTATATGTGCGGACTACCTAATAGTCAAAACAATACAATAATGTACACTACTGTTTTACAATGTTTTTTAATATTGTCAACTTGATCTCCCCCTCCCCCCTGCTCTTGCAGATATTCCTTTGTTGAAGGAAGCCTGAGACCTATCCACAAATAGCACCTCCCCTCCCCCACCATGCTAATGCCAACGAGGACTATGGCTTCTGTAACTTTTCTTCTTCAAGATCCCTCTTATCTGACCACCTCGCACCTGGCCTCCAGGGCCTGCTCTCTGCCCCACCTGTACACCTCTGCCCCTTACCTGCAGTGGCTTCACCTCCCCTGAAGAAAAGAACAAAAAGTTAATGGCAAACTGTGAGGCCTGACAGCTCATCTGACAGTTACAGATGTGGTTTGTTCAGCCATTGCAGTCACAGAAAAAAAAGGCTCCACTCTCAAATGACCACCGGAAACAGCATAGCAATTATACACCTTAAAGTCATATGTACAAAGGCATACATAAGAAAATGTCCCCCAAGGGTTTTTGTTTTACTGTTTGTACTATCATATTTTTCTTCCTCAGATTTGTTTGCCTTTTCCACTTCCCGTAAATGGCACACCGCAACTTTGCCAGTGGATCTGTTGTAAAAGGCTTTCATCAGGCTGCATGACATGAGATATCAAAAAAAAAGAAACAAAAATCAAACCTTCTGTATTGAGTGACGGCTTATGAAGAGAACAAGAAGAATATTGAGACAACAAATTATTGGAGGTGCGGTGGAGACGAACACGGAAAATGACGGACTACTCTCTACAGATCTCCAGCTTGGGTTGTGTTGCTTTCTTTGTATGTTGCATGCAGCTGCCCATTTGCCTCACAGGGAAGTTTCATCCCTGGGGATATGGGATGAGGGGAAAGATGAGCATGAACTTGGCACTTCATTTCCCAAGATGCACCACCGGCTACGTCTGCTTTAGTGACATGGAATCCTTGTGTCAATTGTTGCACCCTGCAAAGAATGATCCTCACTCACTGCACCAGAGAATTGCTGGTCTTTTGATTTTGGTTTGGGCACAGACACAGACACACACACACACACACACACACACTGATACAGACACAGACACACACACACACACTCACACAGACACACACACACACACACACACACACAGAGTTTTATGTGCTGCGCTACTTCTATGGCATGTGAGTGTGGTTTCTTTTTATAGTGTTTTATTTTGGTGTGTTTTCCAGTTGAAAGCTGTTGTATGTTTCAGAATGCAGAATGAAGTTTTTCTCTTACCATTTTCACTGTTAAGGGAGGCCATCATGTTTTATGGGTTGTGTATGTGTGTGTGTGTGTGTGTGTGTTGTGTGTGTGTGTGTGTGGTGTGTGTGCGCTTTTTCTCATTATGGCTGTGATTATCGATCTGAGGTTGTGTCTGTGTATGGGATTAAACTGCAATATTTATGATCCTGTCAGAGAAATTGGATCGCTGTCCAGTCATCAGCACGACTGGATAATTCCCACATACCCACCCACCCCTGCATGTTAAGACATGGTTCCTCATCTGCACTGTTATTGGATTTTTAATGCTCAAGCATTATTCCAGGCACTGTTAGTTAGCGATGAAATCAGTGGGATGGCACCCCCCTCCCTCCAATCAACACCGGATAGAACATTTTAAAAAACCCTGACCTGTTGTGATGTGCTTACCTACTATTAGATTGAAAACACAAGCTTTACTCATGGAGTTATGATGGCTTTACTTTAAGCAAACAGAAAGCTGTACACTCCAAAAAGAAGTGTGTCATTGGAACAAAACAAATCAAGAAAACCTTGAGTGACTGTAATCACTGATGACCTAAGGTAGCTTCTCTACTCTTGTGTTTTGTATTTTATTGGACTGTTTTGGTTTCCTGTCAATGTTACCACTGACCAGTCTGGCCAGCAGATCACCTGGGTTCACTCAGATGCACCCAGGCCAAAATTTTCAATTGATTGTAGGTGGGAGCAGTGGTTTCCTGGGAGCATCTTCTCACAGGGACTCGTTGATGGGAGGGGGATATCCAAGAAGCAGGACAGAAAGGCTGCTTTGGCGTGGTGTTTGTTCAGTGCACCAGATGTGATTGTGAACACAGAAGCACAGACCAGTTCCTTGGACGCAGACAGAGGGTTGACACTACTGCAACACACTGCAGTAAAGTGTAAAGTGTGGTATGGTACCTGTGTGTAAGTATGTATGCTTGTGCATTTGTGTGTGTGTGTGTGTGTGTGTGTGAAGTGTACAATGGAGAGGACTATACCTCGTATTAAATTAAGTTGTTGATCAACCACCCCAAGAAAACTTTGGCTTTTGGTAATATTTTTTTTTGCTGTTCTTTAGCGAAAGCAGACGAAAAAACATAGCAAACTTGGTATTTAAACCCAACATTTTGTCTGTTCACTTTTTTCTTGTTTTTGCCTGTCAGTGGAAAAATGAAGGCAGAAATACTGATGTTGCCTTAAGAACAACATTTCCTAAGTTTAAAAAACACTTTATGGTGACTGTTTTTTTTTTTTATCTGATTTGCTTTTTGATCTTTAAAAACTGTCATTGTCTCCTAAATGGCCTTATGTTAATTTTCTATGCATAAATACTGTCTTGTGAGTATTTCTGTTTTTTCCTTTTCTTTTCTTTTTTTTTCTCCCATTCTGTTTTCCAGGGACACGACTTAAGAATGTCCACATATCCACGGTCATTGTCCACACGTTTTAAGTGACTTATTTGAGAAAGAAACAAAATGTCAGAGCACCTACTTATATTTTGCCTTTCCTTTGTTACATTTCAAAGATTGAGAAGGTCTCATTTATAGACCCAAGTCACTGTTGTACGGTGCTTGGCCTCTCATGGAATGCAACAACACTATTTTCTCTCCCAATCTTATCCCATTTCACTGCTTTTACTTTTTTCTTTCCCTCTGTACATTGCGATGGGTGTGAAGATAGTATTTTAATATTTGTATAAAGTTTAATTTAATTCTACAATGTGCGTGTGTATATAACTATTTCTAATAAAAGCTTTCTTTGGAAATCTTTGGGATCAATTATTTTAGTAATTTCACACAAAACTATGTGTTTCTAGTGGGCTTGTATTACACTGATTATTTTCTGGCGTTTAACTTAAAGGCCATACTACAGAAGTCGCAACTAAAGACTACTTCAATTTATTTAGGAAGGCAAGTAGGACCTAATTCATCCGCCTTAGTAAATGCCACTATTAGCGAATTCAAAAGTCGTCCTGCTCCATCTAGTGGTTAAATCTAATAGTGAAATATTGCACTTATAGGGACCTGCAAACACACCCGAAATGGCCATTTGTGCTAATTGTATTAGCTGTATAAAACAATTGTATGCATTACATGACATTAGAGCCTCAAGGATTTTCATGGACCATAGTGTGTAAAATAGAAATGCTCTCAATTAAAGGTTCTTAATGATGGTGCGCTTACAATCTGGTGATGACACTGAATCCAATGTCTTGATAAACTCATCAATATTTCTATCGAAATGTTTGCATGAAGCAACTTGCACTACGCATTTAATGCCACTGTTTGTGTCTGGTTGGGGAGGGGGCGGTGTTGGGCGAGTCCATTCAGTGGGGTTCACATTATTATTATATCAACTATTACAGTTAGAATACTAGTGCAAAACATTAATTTCTTCATTAAGCTTAACGTGTGCTATCTTGAATCAATAATGTTGCTCTTTGACATCTTGAGATTTCCGTCAAATGACAGTGGCAGTTTATGAAATTATCATTACACTGTTCCTGGATTTGTGGTAGAATCGAATGCCCTTGCACTGCATCCTAATGTAACAGTGGAAGACCGTACTAGACGTGAAAAAACAGACTCCATTTTGTATTTCGGGCTCAAAGGAGGGTTGCTCATTTCAGCAGGTATGTTGGTCATATGTATATTTCTCCCGAATTTTACGTCAACGTTATCAAAAAGTTAGTTACAGTTAAGCCTGTACAACGTCAGTCGACATAATGTTGCATGTTTATGTAACGTTACCATGCGGTTGTCTAGCTGCCTAGCATTATCATTTTCCCTGTTCGCGAGGAAGGGATACACATTAGGCTACGACAGAGAACCACGCATCGTGTTGGAATTAGCGTGCCAAAAAATGTTTATCCTGTATGATTAATTTCTTATTTGATAAATTGATAGCTATACTAATGTACAAAAAGCATTACCGTTAACCTTCATAATGTAGGTGATGCAATGGTCAAAAATAGGTCAATCGCCTCGCATTAGCAAGTCAGCACAAGGCTAGCTAGCCAGCTAACCTGAAAGTATTTTAATCAGTGCTGTCTTGCGTTCGTTTTGATACCGCTTTTGAACATAATTTTGGTTTTTGACATATACGTTTACATGTAAGACATAATATGAACAGAAACACATTGTGATCATATCATTCTTTCAGAGTGTATAAGATATCAAGAATTGTGTGGAGAAAATGAACGGGTGTCGCATCTTCATTGGCCGGCTGAATCCCTCAGCCAGGGAGAAAGATGTCGAGCGCTTCTTCAAAGGATATGGCAGAATCCGCGACATCGATCTAAAACGAGGATTCGGTTTTGTGGTAAGTCAAAATGTTATGTACTGTAGGTTATTTATTACTTAGACATTAAAGGTAACATTTCATAAATCAGACATTAGACATATTACATTTATGTATGTAAATGTTGTAATGTAATAAATGAAAACATCGCGGTACTAGGAGTAGCTCATTATTTGTTTGATGTCTGCACTCTTCACTTTTGTTGGCCCTCCAGTGTGGGATACTAGCTAATATTATTTCCATAATAGTCGCACAGCCTGTTATACCGCATTTTTAGCTCGTCCTAATATGTGGAGATCATTGTGTTCCACAGGAATTTGATGACCCGAGAGATGCTGAGGATGCTGTTTATGAACTTGATGGCAAAGAACTCTGTAATGAAAGGTGAGCTACCCCACCAACAAGTCTTTAGGCGGTCTTTCTCAAATGTAAAGTGCCATATTATTTACAGAAACATAACTGTTGGGTCTGGTCGGACTACATATCTGATCCCAAATGAGGTTTCCCATGAGACAGTGATAATATCCTGGGAAATCACCATTCTCTGTAATGCTAGTAATCACCCCACATATTGCATTAAACTTGTCTGACAGCCAGAACGTAGATATATCGTGCACTAGCGGTTATGCCGTTCATCTGACAATTAGACAATTAGGGTTTGATTTCCATTTCGATTGCCATATTGCTTAAGAATCTTGTGTTTTCTCGTAGGGTGACTATTGAGCATGCTCGTGTGCGTCTGCGAGGGGGTCGTGGGAGAGGCGCCGGTGGTGGCCGCTTCCCCGCCCGCTACGGCCGAGGTTCCCAGGACAGTCGTAGGTAAGGTCAAAAGACACGTCAGTTTCGTATGTGCATTCAGAAAACATGGGCTATGTCTGGAGAGACATATCTGGAATATCTACCACACTTTAAAAAATTCTCATGCTTCTCATGTCTTGTTATCCAGCCGGAACCCCCCTCCTATGCGCACCGAGAACCGGCTTATTGTGGAGAACCTGTCTTCCAGGGTCAGTTGGCAGGTGAGTACTTCAAGTCGCCACTTCAAATGTGTGTTGTGGTCAATCAGTGTTGATATGGCAGAATGAAATGGCACAAAGTTTAAAATGAGACCACAATGTCATGAGCATAAAGGATCAAAGACTCTAATGTGAAGTGATCTAAAGTAGACACTTAGATAGCCAAACTTGGGCGAATTGTTATAGGGGAACATAGACTGATGACTGTTAACCAGCATTCAACCAGATATCCTCTCACAACTGACATTATGTTAAGTAGCATTTAGTCCAGTGTTACTAGATTGAAATTGGAAAAAAAATCAACTTAGTGACTTTTTGTCTCTGTTTTAACCAATTGTTCACCCCTTTATTTGCCAGCTTGACTGTTGTGTCGTATGGAAGAGCTCGCTTATGGTGGAGTAAACCCCTTCAGGGTCCCTCTGTGTGGGTTGAGCCAGTCGTGCCAGGCAGTGTGCCCCACTCCTAGTTGCCTCCTGCTGGTCATGTGATCGCTCGCTTTGGGGGAGCCCCACGCTCTCGCTGTCGAGCCCTGCTGGTTGCCACGTCCAATGTGCCATCCCATCCCCTCGCCCACCCCCTCCACCGCCTTCAAGCGGCGAGAGAGAGAGCGAGAAAGAGAGAGCGAGAGAGCGAGCGAGCGCGAGGGAGAGCGAGAGGGGTGAAGGGCCAGGGGTGCCCTGCTGGCACTGCCGAGCTGAACCGAGCCAAGCCGCCCCAGAGCAGAGCGAGCAAGTGACAAAGCAGAGGGGCAAACAGAGAGAGAGGGGAGAGTGCAAACTGAACGGGTCGCTCGCTGGCGTGTTGATCGAGGCGTGTCGGTAATTTGAGAGGCTTCGATCGATATCTCCTACCCTCCCACCAACCAGCTCCCTCAACCCCATCACCCACCCAACCTCCCCAACCCCCCTCCCCCAGACCTTCCTGTTCACCCCTTCCCAGTCAACACCTCCCACCCTACCCCACCCCACCCCACCACCACCTGTCCCCTACCCTGCCCCTCCCCCCTTCGCTGGTGGTACCGCAAACACCGTGAGTGAGTCCCCTCCAGGTGGCCGACGGGCGCTAGCCTCTGCGGTGTGATGTTATGGTCTAGGAGAGACCCAGTGGCCCTGTCCGAAGGGCTCCCAGGTATTAGTCTACATCTCTTCCACCCCTGTTCACTCTGCACTGACGGGGGGGCAAGGAGGGCAGGGCCCCGAAAAAGGCGCCCTCTGCCCTCCTGTCCAATGAAATGCAGGGGCTCTGTACAGTACAGCAAGCTGCTCCAATCAGATCTTCTGCTGGTCTCTAATATTGTGTTCACTGAGGGATGAGAGCGGGTCCAAAAATGTTTACATTTTTAAAGTGCCAGCCATTTTTTTTTTCAGCCATTCTTTCTCTTCTTTGGAAATAGACTGTTTATTGCATTGCAGTCTTAGTATTTTATTTACACTAATGTAGCAATTTTCTTCCACTCGTCCACTTACTTCTATGTGCATTATTGCTAGCCATCAGTTAGAGGCACCCTGTTATCCTGTAATAAATAAATAAATACATAAACAAATCCACTCACGTGGAGCCACAGCGAAAATATGTTAGTGCAAGCTAAAATCAAATCTAATCAATCCACGTCAAGTTTTTTTTTTCCTGGCTGATTACTGGCTTTTGTTATTCTCTAAAAGGATTTTTGGATCCTCCCTCTCCCATCTGTGGTAGTCTATGTAGCAGTACTTTTGCTCCTAACCAAATCTTTCTCTCCTTTTGTTAATACTTGCTCATGAAATGTAGTGTAGCTATGCGCCCAGCTGACTAAAGGTATCGTGTCTGTGTAGGACCTGAAGGACTTCATGAGGCAAGCTGGAGAAGTGACTTTTGCTGACGCCCACCGGCCAAAGCTCAACGAAGGGTAACTTCTTTTCAATTCACACCACACGATAAATGTTGCTCTTCACTTACAGAGATTTTCTCATGTTACTACTACTAATATGACATCTCAGATGCAGAGATTAACTCATGCATGTATTTGTTGCTAATACCTTTCAGCTGTGCATGGCTAGTTAGGAAAGGTGCCAATTAGGTGGCAAGAACAACGTATTCTCCAATGGGACTGAATAGCATAAAAACATAATGTATATAAACATTTTGTTATCATGATCTTGATACTTGAGATGTATGTTTTAGAGGTCGTTGCTGTTTGTGAGATAATAGCTTGGCCACAATCATCTATTTAGGACGCTATTGTTTACCAACATTCGAAATGGGACTAGAGATGCAGCAGTTGCTTAGGCTATATTGCAGAACACATTTTCTAACTTTAAACAGTACTAGTGTATTGTTACTTTATAGATGTGGTGTCAAATATAATTAATAATGTTGTTACTGGCCATTTACAAGCTGGCAGGAGTGGTACAGTTTTTTTTTTTTAATAAGTAAATTTTTGTTCATGAAGTATATTCTTAACATGTGTGTTCCATTTCTGCAGTGTTGTTGAGTTTGCGTCTTCCAGTGATCTGAAGAATGCCCTGGACAAATTGTCTGGGAAAGAGATCAATGGGAGGAAAATTCGTCTCATTGAGGCGAACAAAAAGAGGTAGGTCTGAGGACATTTGCAAATGGATGTGTCATGTGTGGTCTATGATGGTTCTCAGTTCTCCATTTTTTTTCTCCTTTTTTGTCTCTCTCCTTCTCCTGTAGGTCCAGGTCTCGCTCTCGTTCAGAGAGCTCTTCACGTTCTCGTTCCCGTGGGCGTTCCCCAACCCGTTCACGTTCCCGCTCCCGCAGCAGGAAGTCTTACCGTTCCCGCTCCCGGAGCCGCTCCCGCTCGGCAAGCGCCTCCCCGGCCCGACCCAAGGAGTCCAAGCGCCCAGTGCGGGCCGAGTCTGGCTCCCCGCCGAGCCCTGCTGTGCAGCGTGCGCCCCCCTCCCCAGCCCGCTCCCCGTCTCGCTCTCGCTCCCGTTCCCGCTCCCTCTCCCCATCCTCTGACAGCCGCCACTGAGCACCACCCACACACACACACTCTTGCTCACATTCACACTCTCTCTTGCGCTCGTGCATGCGCGCGCATAAACACACACACACACACACACACACACACACACACACACACACACACACACACACACACACTTGATATCAGCCAAACTGGTCCCTCATGGTGGTTATTTTCCCCATGAACAACCAGTTGGTCCCTCCCTTCCTTACCACCATATCGCAGTTGTTTGCCAGTGGTATGAAGGAACCATGTTTGGATATGTGTGTGCTTTCTTCATCTTCAAAAAAAAATTAACCACTCAGAGACAGGTCATGTTTTTGCCTAGTCCTTTTTTTGGTTTGTTTTTTGTTGTTGTTGTTTTTGAAGTGCACACCCCAGGGATATCATTCTTACTCTTAAGAGCAACCTGACCCAGTTGTTGACTGTGAAATTACTTTGGAAGCTCATTCAGTGGTGAACTTTACCACCATTGGTGTGATAGTGTTCTTCTCCTGAGTTCCATGGACACCTCATACCGTAGGTGAACTGCAATGAAAGGTTTAGTAGTTAAGACTTGGCTCTTTTGTGGTGAGTATGGTACTTTTTTGCCCTTGTTTTATTTTTCATTATATATTTGTCTTTTTTTGGTAATACTTGTTGGAATTGGAGGAAAGGAATTAAAAATATCGCTACAATGTGTTTAAAACAACTACAAATTATTGTTTGGTTTTTATACGTGTGTGTCGACCATTTATTTCAAGTCTAGAATAATTTGCCCTATTTTGTCCTCTTGAAAGCATTCAATGTAGTAGCTTCCTAGGTTCTGAATTTGCTTGAATTAAATAGCTGATTTGCTGAAAATATGATTCAAAAAGTGGTATGCTGGAGTTCATTCCCATAAAATAGATGTAAGATAGATGGTGGCTCATGTAGTCTTTGGGAAATGTGTCTGTGGTGAGTGGGCGCTTGACGGATTTAGGTGCTGTCCAGGGTCTTGTCTCAGTCAGTGCGAGGATGTCCATGCAGGGAGTCTCAAAGATCTGGCCATTTACATTGGTCACCTCTGGTTTCCTCACCTCTCAGTAGTGACCGTATCAGACTTAGAGGCCGTACACACGGGAACAGATTTAAACGCCAAAACGGTAAATTGTTTTATTGCTTTGGCCTTTCATCCACTTGGGACTGGCCTTAGCGTGCTTGTTTTTTTCTTGTTTGCTCTCTGCCGCCCTCTGTTTTTCCATCCAGCCTTACTCAGGTCTGGGATGTTCAGTTCAGTTTATTAACTGAGCTGGTATTGTACATATTTTCTGTATCTCTGTTATTTCACAATAAAATAAAAGACTTCAGTTATGCCATTTTACTCCTTTCTGCTTTCTCAAGTTCCTCATAACAAATGAGCATATGGCTAACAGGCATTATATATGTATTGCTAATGTGTGTACACATTATTAACAGTAATTTAAGAAAAAAAATTAAAATGTGATTTGCAGTCAATTTGATCTCTCATCAGCTGTGATCATTGAAACATGATGCATGATTTGAGCCATCAAGTACAAAATATCCAGTGGATGGCCTTTACAGCCATCGAAGTGCTGAACATTAACACATGTCCTTAATGACATCTCAGTCCATGGAGGGGCCACATTACTGATTAGGGCTGAGCCCACATCACTGTGGCAATGGGCATTTTTCAGCTTCTTCTGTGGGGCTTTCCACTGTGACCTCACTGTATGTTTCCTTCTCTGCAAGTACATATGAATGAATGAATCAAAATAAGTTTACTTCACATTCAAATGTGCAATAAAACTGATTAAACACAGATATTGGTTTACATGGGTTTAACGACTTGCTAATGTGAAAGACTAACTTAATTTTAAAGCATCCTTTGAAATATAATTTGTCATTACTTCATTTCATTATGTGGAACAGAAAAGGAGTAATTTCCACTGTTGTTCCTACCTTGTTTGGGTGCCACAAACCTGTGGTGGCATCTGAAGATTAATATGAACACAACTGCTTCTGCCACCTGGAACATGATGTAAACAATTGGGAACAAGTACAGTGGGCCAATGGTCTCGGGAGGGAAGGCCACCTTAAGTATAGTGGAGCACAGCTGAATGTTCTGACAACCTGTTTCCATGGCAATAGTCCTTCTGCATCTGTGAGAAGGATATTGAAATGTAGGCTAAACAAACAGATATAAATAGAAGACTCTGCTCTACTTTTACAGTGATAGACAGTGTTCTCTTAGTAATGGTAACTGCTAGTTTATCTACCTATATAAGTCTTGTTGACATCTTCTAACATCTGGAACTTGCTTCATTTTGTGAATGTTCTCTACAAATGGGTGATCCACATTCTTTTGCTCATAGATAGGCAGGGGTATACTGTACATTAATGTAAAGCCACCATGTAATATCACTCTGTAAAGTAGACTGAGGTAACAGGGGCCGAGGGAATACTTGGAGAGAAGTAGAACCCCAAGCCAAGCTGTTGGACTATACAACTGAAAGTCTTGTTTTGAGGTATTTGGTTTTCGTATGCAGGGGCTACTTACGAGGAATTTAGCCTGAAGATGGCAGATAGGATGTAACCAAATGTGTACCCTATCAGAGGCATCAGTGCTGCTGAAATCAACAGTCGGGATGATACGACTTTCAGTATCTTCCCTCCCACTGTAATGCTAGCCAGGACACCGATGATCACACCGGCTGTCAACATAATGCTCAGCCCAATCTGTCACGAAACAGAAACACATTTACATTTTTAGCAGACGCTTTTATCCAAAGTGACTTACATTTGTTAACTACCAATTACAGCAGGGCCAGTCTCCCCTAGAGCAGTGGTCCCCAACCTTTTAATCAACGCGGCCCACTCAACGCTTGACAATTTTACCGCAGACCGGGGGGGGGGGATATAATAACAAACGTGAATCCACTGTGTACTCCTTTGCAACTTTATTATCAGTTTTCTCGTAACATTGCGCCAAACAACATAACATTCTTTAATAACATCTTATCTGCCCCTTAAATAAATTATAAAAAAAAACACACGTGGAAAAATAAATAAAGATCAAGAACCGGCAATTCCACAGTTTTTCTCTATTACCTAAATACACATGTTTTATTACTATTAAAAGCCGGTCGCCGCATATTATGCAGAGCGGGCTTGGTGTGTGAGAATCACCTGTCGCGATAAATCCATAGTTCAAGTCGAACACGTTGTATTGTCTGTTAAAAGCTTTTTTTTCTTGGAAGTGGTAGGCTCTTCTGTCTCTTCACTGGACCTTTCCCCTTCGAAAAGAAACTTTGCAAACACGTCTGTTTTTTACTCATTTTTGCGAAATTGGGTTAAATTTTTAGCGATAAAGTGACCGAGACGTAACCGAGAGAATCCGGTCATTTTTCAAAATAAAACATTTTTCTAAATAAATGATTGTTCTGACTCAGATAATAAATTCAGCGGAAATAATTAGTTATTTCTTGGGCGGCCGGCGGCCCGGTACCAATTGATCCACGGACCGGTACCGGTCCGCGGGCTGGGGACCACTGCCCTAGAGCAACTTAGGGTTAAGTGCCTTGTCCAGACTACAACCACACAAGCCAGGCTCCTCAACCGCTACGCCCCCCCCCCCCCCCCCCCCCCTTCAAAACAGGACAACAAGAGTTCAGAATTATTTCATCAGAGCAGAATTCAGAGGGTGTTGAAATATCATACATCACACAGACATCACCATTAGTGTCTAGCAGTGGAGGGCTGAAATGACAGGAACAACTTGAAGCAATACTTCACTTGAACCGCCTGTGTATACGTCATGACTGGGTTCATGTTCATGTTGTCCTTATTGATGTTGTAAGCACAACGTTGCTGAGACTCACACTAGTTGTTATGTGAATGTTTGTGATACCATAAGCACACACACTGCCAGAAATAATGGCCTTTCATCAGCTTTTCATCAAGTTTCATCAGCCATGACATTGCTGTGCCAGTGCTTCTATGACTGTGAGCTGAAAAGTTCACCTACAGTATCAAAGTCTGAATAGACCAATTTCACAAACAACAACTATATTAATACAATATAAAATTATGAATTAATGCAATATACTTGGACAGCTGATACAAGGGTTAATAAAGGTTCTAATATTAGACACCTGAATTCAGTGGAAGCTACAGGCCAAGAATGATGCCTAATCTCAAGCTCATGTGAGAATGTCTAGCCAGCTGTCCCACCTTTGTGATGAGTCTTGAGTACTGTGGTGTGCGGTGGTTGATGTACACGCCAATGGCACAGGGCACAAGGGTCATGACAAGGGCAAGGGTGATGCCGGCATAGGGCACAGCGTTCTCCAGGCCAGTGATACCCTGGCAGTACAGGAAGAGCAGCAGGGGCATCATTCCAAGAGCCAGCAGGGTGGAGCAGGATGTCATAACGATGCTGCAGGGGAAAGCACGATGAGACAGACAGTGTCATATCATACATGCTGTGGGGACCTGAGGATCAGAATCTTCTCCGTTCAAGGATAGGCTATTGTGTGTGTGTGTGTGTGTGTGTGTGTGTGTGTGGTGTGTGTGTGTGTGTGTGTGTGTGTGTGTGTCTGTGTGTGTGAGAGAGAGAGAGAGAGTGTGTTTGTGTGTGTGTGTGATGCATGTGGGCCTACATGTAATTTTTTTTCAAATGTGAATCTAACATCAGTGAGACTTCAGCTCCTCTGTACATTGTTAATAGGCAAAGCAAGGTAAGTTTATTTATGTAGCACATTTGCTACACAAAGGAATTTCAATGTGCCCATTATTACTCCAAATGTGACAGCTCCAAATGAGAGTTTACAACATAAGATGGGTATTGGCTCCAGTACACCTGACTATCAGTAGTCAGTCATAGAAGCTGTGGGTTATTGATTGCTTTTACTGCTTGTTTTATCATATAATGATAACACAAAGGACAGTGTTGTCTTGTTTGTGTAATTTGCAGAAAGACAGAAAGACTTGTATATCATGTCCTGTTGCTCAAGTAGGTTATGGGTTATTCTGAATTTATTAACATTTATGTAGCCTACTATAAGTTTGTTCTTAAACAACATTATTTTGATCATATTTGTGTATGTATAACCATGTACTGTATCATTATTATTATGTTATTTATATTGGGCTATTTATTATACATATGTGTGTGTGTGGGGAGGGGGGGGTGGATTGTGTGCATGCAAGTCTATTGCTTTGTAAGTCTGGATTTGCAACTCAACTCTAACTTAACGGCAGACAAGGTAAGTAATTCGTGGTAAGTCAAGGACACTTCATGGGTGAGCTAATAGGCCAAAGACATATGTTGAGAATGTGACAGAGTTGAGCCAAAGATAAGATCCACTGCAAAAAATAGGATAGAGAGTGTCCCAGTCTTTCTTACCTCTGTGGGGGAAATTGAGATTGATTTGTCAGGCAGTAATCAGGCTGATGTATGTAATGCAACGGGTAGGGTACTATTAACGAGGCTAATCATATTTTATTACAAAGGGTGACAGCAGAGTAGGGTTGCCAACTTCCTCAACCCCAAATGAGGGACAGTTTCTTATTTATGTAATCGGAAGAAGCAGAATAATCGTGAATAATTCTTCAACAATCAATTCTACATTCGGTTCATTTTTACTTTATCATATAGGATTTTTTAGTTCATAACCAATATTTGGGCTTCTACTGGCCTAATCATTAGGCTACATGGCACAGATACACACAATGCATTACAATGCAGATGCAATTATACTGTTTTCAAATACCCAATACATAAAAAACTCTCATCAGCTGAGAAATAGGGTGTAGCCTACATATTTCTACCACATTTCTACCATTGTGGAAATATGGTGTTTTACATATAGGCCTGAAATAAAGGAAATACCTTTTTCATTTGCGCAGCAAGGAGCTTTTATTTTAATGATGAAATGACCTCATGACAGAGACAGAGGTCGTCTGCTAAGGTATGACTTCAAAAATTCTACACGGGACTGATGCTCACACACAATCTCTCTCCCTCGCTCCCCCGTGTCATCGTCACTCATTCTTGTGATACTGCGACTTGTTCTGGCCGCGTTTACAGTAGCCTATTTTAGGCCGGCTGTGATTGGGATATGGGACTGGAGCTGCCCCTAACTGCACAAATCAAAATCTCTCATAATTCGGGATAGCCTGGACAATTCGGGACAGTTGGCAACCCTACAGCAGAGAGGTCATTCAACTGACAAAATACTCATTCAAATATGTCTGAAATCAAATTTCTCTGAATTTCTGAAACACTGCACATTCATCTTTAATTCCTCAGTTACCCATTGTCAAATGTGTCTTTTGTTGGACAAAGCTTGCTTCAAGTACCTATTCTAAGCAAGTTCTGTTTACAAACTTAAAGAATTTCAGCTTCCCAAACAATGCAATAACAATGAATTAACACAACTTTCCCATATTTGGGAAAATGCATAGTGGGAGGAAAAACCTGCGAGATATAGATGTTGTGTTGAAAACTGAAAAGAAAAATTATTACTCAACAGCAACATTAGCTTGCAGCATTTAAAGGTAAATCCAGAAAGTTATTATGTTTGTCACTTCCTTTACAGCCAAGGGACACCCAAGAAAAGCAGTCAGCTAGACAGATTGACCATGCAGTATGTCATTGCTCTCATAGCAGTAAAAATACTTACGAGGGCAGTTTTAGATATCACTCTCTTCAATTTTTGTTGGTGGATGCCTGAATAATAGGTGACTGAATAAAAGACTTTGAAAAGACTTTGACACATGCCACGGTGCATCTCTATTAAAATATTCCTATTATCCCTCAGAATATGAAGTGCTAATCCTATAATATGAGCAATTCTAAGTAACAGGTGTCAGAATAACAGCAGAAGACCAAGTGTTGCAAACTCAAGCATGCTGGCACCAGTAACATGTCCTCTGCTCAAAGGGAAGGAATGTTTTGATACACCACAGGCTATATTACTCTGTTTACCAACTATTAAGTTAATAACCCCTTAAACTGGATACAAGATAGAAATTTAAGAACATTTTGTAAGAAATACCTTGACCTTATTGCCAGAGTAAGGGATTCCCCTTTGTCCTGTATTAATTCCCAATCTGGATCAGGTGATAAGTGCAAGATATTTCTTAAAAGGTCCTTGACTTTTCGTCTGATTAAAGAGGTTATTGACCCTAACAGTTTGTAAGCAGACTAATTCATGGTGTAGGATATTAACCAATTAATTTTATGGAGCAATTTATCACACAGGTTGACAACAAGGAGGTCATTTACCCTCACAGAAATTTGTTGCATTCGACTATCTAGATTATTGCTTCTTCACTGGTCTTGCATGGGTCTTGTACCCCGGGATCTGAATGCACATCATGCCACCCAAAGTCACCTCTGCCACACTTGGGCCATGTTTGGTTGACATGCTGTTTGCCAGTGGCAATTCAGAATCCTGATCCGTACTGATATTGCGATATAAGAGCTCTGCTCCAGTGCAGACCCATTTAGCAAATTTCTGCCAAATGCTACCCAGAATCTGGGCCAATTACCACAGTGCTGGCCATGATCTGTTCCAGATCTGAATCCAAATCCATCCGGTATTGGGCTGATGGAAAGCTCTGTTCTGGTGCAGACCCATTTAGCGGATTTGTACCAAATGCTACCCAGTATCTAACCCAATTGCCTTTTGCTGTCTGGGCAATCATATAATGCTGGATAAGTGATTGGTTGGTGAATTTAGGGTAATTCCTAAATGCTGCAATTGCCGCCATGGCTGACCCTCAACCTTAACCTTGACTGATGTGCATCTGGTTCCCAAGCTATGGGTGTGTTAGATATGTGTTTTTGTATTACTCCTACTGTCACTGTGTTCTATGCTGTGTTTTTAGTCAAATCATATCTAAGTACACTTTGCAACACACTCTTCTTGCAACACACTTCAAGGGAATGCACCAACCTTTTGGGGAAATGGTTCATGTCTACCCTATTGTTATGGGTAGATAGATACACTAAGTAAATGTAATTCACTGACTGAAAGTGGGCAACCAGACTGACCTCCCAAAGTGACATAACTTCCAAACAACTCCATACTGATGACACTGTGTTCTTAAGTTACCAGTTGATCAGTTAAAGAGGTTACTGACCCTCAGGTTATAAGACTAAGACTAATGGTGTGATATTTTGTGCTATTAGCCAATTATTACCTCTGGACATTTTTATCACACAGGTTAACAAAAAGGGGGTCATTCACCCTCACAGACTGCATCTTATCGATATCTCTTAACTTTTCACTTCCTCAAGTTTTACAGTCATCCTAGGTTATTAATGTTTTTAATTCCTGGGCCATTTATCTGTTCAGTCTTTTAACTATTGTTTTGCTTGAATTGTTATTGTTAGTCTGATGTGGGACTTAACAGCTTGTACAATGAATCCACTTTCAGGTCTTTATTTTCTACTCATCATTCAATATTTGCTGTCAAAGGCATTTTATGCAAGTCTGGGATTTTTAAAGTACGGCGCTCCCAACCTGCACCACTGTCCTATGGCAAAAATGGCAAATGGCAATGGCAAAAAAACTTGTACAGTATTCTTTCAAACGGCAAAGTATAAAAACATAAGGACTAAAAAGGTATAGGCCTACCTGAGGTTCATGTCACCCTGTAAGGCCAGTGCCAGAATATTGGAGAGATTTCCACCCGGACAGCACCCGCATATGAGTACTGTCACCGCCTCTGTGGGGGTCATCTGGAGTGCCTTGGCCAGGCTGAATGCTGTCAAGGGCATAATGCCATACTGGGCCACCACAGCGATGGCTACACCTTTGGGCTTGCGCATGTGTGCTTTGATTTTGGCCGCCTCCATGGTACATCCCAGAGACACCATGGTGATGAAGAGAATGATGACGATGATGAGGCTGACGATTCTGTCGACCACTTGGGGGAGGGGCAGCTGGAATGTCGTGGAGTTGTTGGGGGCCGTGATGTTGAGGAGGTCATCAGCATTTAAAAGATTGATCTCGCCATATAGGGAGTCTGTTGAATTCTGTGTGAACACCATCTTGGAAAATGTTCTTTTTTTCCTTCACTAAATGCAGAAAGAAATTATGGAGAGAGACATTTTTTATCAAAGCAACATTATGTAGTTTTATTGTAAAACTGGTGGACTGCCTAACCCACACACCAAACCTTCAAAACACATCCCAGAGCCTTATTGACACTGTTAGAAGATGCTGATCTATGTGGTGGTGTTCTGTGGTGGTACCCTTCACCCAGAACTGCACAGTTCAAATCCTGAATGGCTGGGGGACACTACCCACTCTTCCTATAACTATATGCTATCGAACTAACTACCAAACTGAACTTACTACCAAAATGAATTGACTGACAAAATGGATTAAAGTACATGTATAAGATAGACAAAACACATTATGAGAACATATCTGAAAAATTCTTTCAAACAGTCTTTCCCTAAGTAGTGAACCCCAAAGATATCTGAAAAAAGCAAACATCTATCTGGCTGACGTATGAACGTATGAAAAAAATCTCTTAATCTTTCAGAATTTAGAATAAAGCCAATCTGCACAATGTATATTGGCCCATGGTCTTCATTGGTCATAGTGCAAGATAAGTGCAGAAACTTCAATATCAGAAGCAAATATAAATGACCGATAATACTGAGAACAAAATGCTCTGAGTGCTATATTGTATATGTCCACAGAATGGAAGAACATCATAGAAAGATCATCAAAAACAAACAAAAACATCTGGTTATAGAGTCTTAGAGATAAGATTTCTGTACTATTTAACAACATAAAACTGGAAAAATGTAAAAACTAGTGATTGTCCTACCTCTGTATTTACGATTTTGTCAACTCGACTTCTCTGTAAATACCTTGGTTACTGTAAGAGATGTCATTGACTGACATGTCTTTCTTTCAACATACACACACTCTCTCTTCCCCATCTCCCCCCTCCTCTCTCATTCTTTGAAACCACATAGCTCAGCAGATTGGCATCTTTGAGCAACATCCTGTCAGGGTTTGCATCCAGAGTAATTTGGTAGTCTCAGACCAGGTAAACACCCAGTGAATTGCATGAAATCTTGTGAGCCCATCCTTTTCAGACAAATTTGAACATATCAGTAGCGACATTACAACAACTGTTTGGTTTCATCATTGATTCATCATGACATAAAACTTGTGAGCTATTCAAATCTCCTCATCCTCTAGATGCAATAAATCATCTTAAAATGCCCAAAACAGTGAACATGTGAATATGACACTTTGAGAGTTTTGCAACTCCAGTATTGACAAAGCCATATCTTACACCTGTTATGGCTGTAAATGCCAAGACTATACTTCTGTTTTCACCCTTAGTGCACATATAAACCCTCTGGCAAGATTTAATTGAGGTTTGAACACTAAAAGATCACGTGATTAAGATTATCGTTTACTTATGCCTCAATATTGAATGACTTGACAAATGTCTTCTGAACAGTGTTTTTTTTTTCCTCAAGGTCCACAGGTTCTGCCCTGGCTTACCTCTGTTTACTCTGCCCCATGGCTTACCACCCACTCAAGAAAAACCCACATCCTTCACACCAAGTCTGCAGTGCTGAAAGTCATGATTTTCACAATAGCAGTTCCCACAACAACTTGCATGTTTTATCTCTCTGTAGGCAAAATGCATTGTTCTCCCATTGACCCAGAGCATGCAGTAGGCAGTATAGTTTTTAATTGAGCAATGCATTTCCCAATTATGTTTCAATGATTGACCAAAAAATTACTAACAAGCCCTATAGACTGATAAATGAACAACAAAAACATTTTTAGTAACTATGACTTGTGTACACCATGACATGACCTTCTTTTCTTTCTTTAGAAGCATGTCTTCACAGAACAGCCAATAATACTGAATTTAAAATGACATTTACCTGTACTGAAGAAACCCCTTCACTCCTTTGCTGAAGACTGAATTGCACCAGTGCCACCAGTACTTATATATACCTTTTCTCCATTGGCTAATTATTACATGGAGCCATAAATGCTCAGATTGCTTTAACACCCTGAACTATGTCCTGTTTGGCTCAGTCTCTTAGCTTTGCGTGAGCTGTAATTCTATCAGGACATAGGCCCTCAGATTAAAAAACATTATGCATTATGTACAGATAGACTTTAAAACTGAGAATTCAGAGTGTTTGTTCTACTTTTGAATATCATGTAGTTTATGTTGAACTTGACATGTAGACTAATCTGGTATTTATCTTCTGAAATTGTGCGCGACCTGAGTTATTCAGAAGCACAGATTACTTTAATTATATGTGATATAGGCTATATTATATCCAGTGCACTTCAAATGACTGAGGGACATAGGGTCCAAAGTAGTCTTGTGGACAGACAGTTTGTTGTTGTTTGCTCATTATTGTTATTGCTAATAAATGTGAGTAACTTAACATTTGAAATGAATCAAGCTGTTCAGCAGGCTTTGGTTCTTCTCTGTCAGCTGCAAACTTGGGTGTAAGACAAAATTAGATTTTGCCTTTAGATCTGTGATTCTTAAAAGGCAACTAGATGTATCGTCTAGCAAAAAGATCTGAAGAAAATTAATCCTCATCTATACTCTTGATACATCCCCTGAATCACGCTTCCATGAGTTATACATGTCAATACAGATGTTCCAGTCTTCACATGATTTAAGTGTGTGTTTATGTGTGTCTGAATGACTTTTAATGTAAATGTGGGTACTTCATGTGGGCGCTACATCACACATGAGTGGTAGAGGGCTGAGTGGATGTAGTTCCTCAGGACCTATGAACCCCTAAATTCCTTTAGTCTTCATTTTCCTTTTTTGTTTGTCGTTTGCAGTTTGTAGTTGGTACTATACCACACATGGGCAGTTGAAGGCTCGTTGGATGCTTCTCAAGACCTATAAAACCACAAAACAATTGTCTATCGGAGCATAATGGTTCTAAAATCATCCTTGTGTAAAATGGTAAAATGTTACCAGCCCGTTTTGCAGGGGATCGCACCATAGCTACATACTAAAACTGGATCTACACGCCCTGTGAGTTTCACGGAACCTGGTGTTTCGGTGACCCTGGAGCAGGCAACCAAAAATTGCCGGAAAAAAAAAACAGATGAACAGATGAAACAGAAGAATGGGAACTCATGCATATTAGAATGGGAACTCAAGCAATATGCAGCAGTATTCAGAAATGCCAGCAGAATGCAGCAGTATGCCAGTTCAGAAAGTCTTGACAAGACATAAACGCCATCTGGTGTCGAAAAAGATAGCATCATCTTTAAGTTGCTCCTTTGTTAACCTGGTAATAGAAGAATTAAGAGTTAAGAGAATAAGAGAATAGAATTCTCTTAACTCAGTACCTCTCAATTATTTTCTGTTATTCCCTCCCCCCCAGGAAAAAGAGAATATTTTGCGCCCCCCACTCTCTGCCACGACTAAAAATAGTATTATTTGTTACATTTTATTCTAGTACGGCAAAAGAAAAGCATGTTCCCCATGGTTACACGCCCCTCCCCCCAGGGGGGTTCACCCCACTATTTGAGAAGGACTGTCTTAACTCAGCAGAGCCATTAGGCGACTCTACTTAGGTCTACTGCTTTGTATATATTAACTAGGCCAGATTTATCATAACCACCTTGGAATGCAGATTAGGCACTATCAATCTACACGTGAGCCCTCAGAAGCGCTCCTGAATGAATATAGGGGTAAGGTGGGATCATATGAGTCAGGTGATGACTGAAATCATCTTCAGGCATGATTGGATAATCAGCATTGGATATGCACATCATAACTCAGTCAATTGTGAAAAGGATGTGTGTGTATGTGTGTGTGTGTGTGTGAGAGAGAGAAAGAGAGAGAGAAAGAGAGAGAACAACAACACAACACCAGCATGGTGTGTATTCAGAAAAGGCTGCTTTTGTTTTCAAACACTAGACAGAAACAGGTTAAGACAATTTGAAAAAAAAGACATAGTTACATAAAGTTAGTAAAGTTAGTAAAATTCAATATCATGGGTATAAAGAACAAAAAACAAAACAAAAAAAAAAGATTTAAAAATAAAAAATAAAATAAAAAAGACAAAATTCTGTTCTGTGAATACAAACTGATCATCAAAATGACATTATGAACTAGAAGTCATCCTCATATGATGAGAAAATGTTATGATAGGGAAGGTTGTGATGAGTAACAAATAAACATTGTTTCTGACATCTATGTTTTGCTATGGCCATATTGTATGTCTACTCTGATCCTGATCCTCACTTATTATTGGGGGTGCAGGGGATGCACTCTCTCTCTCTCTCTCTCTCTCTCTCTCTCTCTCTCACACACACACACACACACACACACACACACACACACACACACACACACACACACACACACACACACAATAATGTGGTCATCAGCTCTAAAGGAAACAGATATTGCAGTCTCCTTGTTTGTACACATGAACTGATCCATCAGCCTGAATAATCCAATGTAAGCTCTTTATCTAGGGCAAGATCTGGTGGGCCGAAGCAGTATATGGTTTTCCATCAGAGCTTCCTTACAACCTTGCTTTAGAGACAATACATCCATATAAAAAAGGTTTCTTGGCACATATTTTAGCCTATAATTTCTTATCATTCTAACAACAGCACATTGCTTACAACATAAATTAGGCTACAAGCAGCAGTAGCAGCAAGAACAAAAACAAAACAACAGCAATAACAACATCAACAGGAACAACAATTATGTTCATTATGTTAACATAATAATAATAATAATAATAATAATAATAATAATAATAATTGCCATACCAGCTAAAACCTAATTTGAAGAGATTAAAAGAACTACAGGCTACAATACAATTCAGAGGGACAAAAACAATATCATCAGTTGGCCTGGTTGTCATGGACATATTTTATTTCATGCTCACGTCCACGTGTCTCATTTTTGGACTTTCTGAGGTGTTTTGTTTAAACTACAACTACCAGTGTAACGTCATGCAGGTTACGTATGATCGGGGCGCCCACTGAACTAGAATCCTGGGATTGTAGTTTTTACTTTGGTAACGCCACTTGCTTCCTCACACCGTAGCTTTTGCACACAAACTACAAAACCCACGTGCAACCTCGGCAGTCGCATAGGCGTGTTGTTCGGCGGTACATGGTTCCTGTGTGGGCGAGTCACGTGTGGGGAGTTCGTTGATCTCGTTTCGCTTCTGCAGTGAGACTTGATGTTCATTTGGATAAGGTTGCACGTAGCTACATGTTGTTTTCGAGTCCTTGTTTCATTTAGATAAAGTATTCCATCGAAGGATGAGCGATAACGATGACATCGAGGTCGATAGTGACGTGAGTATAAATTTCTTGTATGGTTTATTTCTAAGTTTTGTTTAGGTAGTTCTGTAGTCTAAGATCACATAGGAAATGTAGCGAGCTACCCAGACAGCTAGCCACTTGCTAGTGAAACTACGTTAGCTAGCTAACATTACATTGCAAGCTGATGCATTGAGTGTACGATATTCGAGCCAATGACGGATAGTTGGTCATGGGTCTGCTGGACTAGTAACGTGGTAAATTAAAGTTTTTATGGTGGGAAACATTGATTGCTGAACATGGCAGAAGTATATATCTAACAGCATATTGAATTTGTCATATCAAGTTTAAGCAGATTATAGCCAGCGGTTTCTTTCTAAACAATTGTGGCTAACGTGTCAATACCTCTCTGTTCTGTTCTTTTACAGGAAGAATCACCGAGATTTAACTCTGTGGTGCGTAATTAACGGAGCTATTGATCCAGATTAGACGATTTAATATTGTAATTTTAACTGTACTGGTTGTAGCTAACAGTTAATTTCCGGGTAGGTGACGTTGATAAACAATCGTTGGGTAACCAGTTTGCAAGTTCAGTCGATGAATACATTGTGTTAACGCTAGCTTTGGCGGAGCGGCTCTCTGCAGTTTGCTACGTTGAAAATCTGTCCAGGATAGATAGCTTGCTCGCTCTCCAGCCGTCAGTACCCATACATCCTTTTTATGATCTGACTCCTCCTTGTTAGGTCAGTGTAACGTTAGAGAGGATGTTGTGAACGTCTGAAGCTTAGGAAGATGGGGGTTTAGTAGGATATGTCGCCAGCGCTGTCTCCATTCAGTCAGCCTGCCCAAATGCACAGCTAACGTTAACGTTCAACCCACTCCAAATGTTTGTTTACGTTGCAAATGGTTTGGATCGAGCGCTCAACCGTTCCTACACTGCAAACATTATTACTGGTTGTCAGGAAGGTATTTCACACACGCTCAACCGATAGTTAACATACCAGCGCCAGACCTTCCTAAAATTAGTGAATATCGTGCGGATGCGATACAGCTAGCCTTGTCGGTGAGCTTCGAATGCCCGACAGACGTGCTGCATTCGGGGTGGCTCTGCAATGACTATTTATCGTCGTATTGACCATTTATGGAATAATTTAAAACGGTATCTCTGATATAAAATTCGATGTGTTTATGAGTTACAGTGATGATTTGTAGTATTTAGCGCAGTAGACCATCTACAAGCGAGCTTGGGGGCAGCTTAGTAGTGACGTATCTGTGTGTTGTGGAGGAAAACAGCGCTGTGCAATATGGTCATGCTGCGTGGAAATAGTTGAATTTGGTCATAGCTGAAAGGCTTTGCAGTGAAATTTTCTTCGTCTTGAACATTGCTGCGTAAAATTGAATCGTTGGGAAATGTGTTGAACTTCTTGTACTTCTTTGATAAACAGTCTTTGAATTGACAATTCGGGAATGTTCTTCATTACATGCCAATGCGGTGAATGGATGAATGAATTTACCAAATGTAACACCCTTTAATATACCTTGAAAATTTCATGATGGTTGTAGATGTAGATGCTCAAATCTGACTTAGTTAAATTAATTATTCTGGGGTGTCTCCTCTCTGCGACTGGTGTCTCTGGTGAATTGTTGTGCATCTAGAGACAACATGTTGTGCTAACACCGACTGTCTATAATGGCACCAGTGGACATACCTCTTTAGTCAGGGATTCAAATGATTTTGAAACTGTAGACTTGGTGTGTAGCCTTTACTAACATCTCAAACATGCTAAGATCCAGCTGTTCACATGCACTGAACCAAATGTCTGTTTCCTCTGGCCCTTTGTAAAAGTTATTTGGTTTACTTTAGCGGAGTCCACTAAAAAATGGCACGTGCTTTTACTACTGGTCACATGTTTGTTTATTGCTCAGCTGGATTTGCTGTAGTACAGAGCAAAGACTGTGCTGGATACTTGTGCAAGGAAAATGCCTGTTCCAAAGATGAGTGCTATGTTCTTCACCTTTCACCTTACCTTCCTCTCTTGTATAAGGTGTTTAAAGCACTCTTAGTGAGGGAGCTTTCTCCCTTATAATTAAGAATGTGTGGCCTATCAATTTAGTTTATACTGGCATTATAGTTAAAGGGCAAGGCATTTTTTGTCTGTGTCTCACTGACTGGCTGGTCAACTTGAGCAAAAGCAGGTTTGACCACAGAGGGCCAAGCCCCTGGAGACTTTTGGCTCCAGCAGATGTCTTGGTCGCTTTGAACTAGAGACCCTCACCCCCTACCCCCTGCTTTACACATAAAAAAATGCATAACTCAGGAACACTGCTCTTTTGCCTACTGAGTGAAACACTGATAGGGGTGCAAAAGTGTATTCTCTGCACACTGTATTCTCAACAGTGTAAATATGAGAGGTAAACTGGGTACCCCAGACCAGATTGTTCATTAAATTAAGACAATTCATTAAATTCATACCATTTTTTGAATGAGTCTCATGCCTTTATCAAGTAAACAAATATTAGTCAAATCGTCTGTGGACTACTGCCCTTCTCCCAGCAAGACCTAGTCTGTTCCTTCCCTGAAGTCTCCCTTAGTGAGTTTTAAATTACGTCCCTTGTCTCACATAAATAGTGCAGGCATTATGTTGCTCTGACACCACTGCTGTCACGATGCGTCGATGCAGCCCTGTTACTAGTTGCGTCAAAACCACTGTGAGCAGCGAGATCCTTACACTAGTCATATCGACAGTCCGTTCCAAACCTCACCCCACTCCCCCAAACCCACTTTGTCAAAGTCAAAGACTGAATGAGAGGGGCTGGTGTGTGTTTGTGTGTGAGATGTCCCCAGTATGTCTACTGTGCCTTTAGCTTAACATTTGTGTGACTCTTCTCATTGCAGGCAGACAAACGGGCACATCATAATGCGCTGGAACGCAAGCGTAGGGACCACATCAAAGACAGCTTTCACAGCCTACGGGACTCTGTGCCTGCCTTGCAAGGGGAAAAGGTTGGTAAATCTGTAAGGAAAACAACTTTTATTTATTTGTTTACATACCAAAGTCTGTTGGCTTTTCTCTACTCATACAGTAATGTTCTTTGGTAATGTTAATACTTGTTTCTGAAAAGATGCAGGTTTTTCAGTGATGTTTGTAGAAATTTTATAACATTGATGAGATTGAGAATAGTGTGTATCTCTTGTTTAGAGAGGTGCAGGCTGATAGTTTAGCCAGAAGTTAATATCCTGGAGTAAGTAGTGATGTGACCTTAAGCTCGATCTCGTGCCAAAATGCAATTACAAGACATTTGTTGCTCCTTCCTGATTTGATTTTGAAGTTCTTGGCTTTCGTGAGTTTTAGCTAACTGTAATCCCAAACAGATAGCCATCAGGGTTTCACAAGTACACATGTAAATAAACTGGAAAACCATAAGATGATTGGATTGACTGATAAGTCAGTCAGCCAAAACAAAACAGTGCCTGTGCATGTGCTTCTGATGTGTAAGGGTAGAACAAAATGTTTGTACAGTTGGTTACTGCCTGTTTGTCTGTGGCAATCCGATTATGGTTTTGACTACTCAAGGATCCTCCATCATACTGTCTATTCTGCACTTTTGCCAGAAAGATTAGTTTTCTGATTCACTCAAGTATTAAGAGCACCCTGTTGCTTTGCTAAGCTTAGTCTAAAAGAGGGGTCTGTTCAATGTACTGTTTGATAACTGAATATATTTGTGAGCAAATTCTCCTGAATGGCTTTATTGCTTCAGTCTGTTGAAAAGGAGAAAAATAATGGAAGTTTGCAGACATTGTCTACATTGTCCTCCTGCCTTTGGAGCTTTGAGGTATTGAAGTGCAGTAGCCCCTATCGATAGTGTATCGAGGAATGATGTGTGACTGCTATTGCAGTTTCCTTTTTTTAAGTCTTTGTCATGTTGTTGATGGCAATCTGTCCAATAGGCATCTCGAGCTCAGATCCTAGACAAAGCCACAGAATACATCCAGTATATGAGGCGGAAAAACCACACACACCAGCAGGACATTGATGACCTCAAAAGGCAAAACGCCTTGCTGGAGCAGCAAGGTGAGTCACTGTGCAAGCTGAAGATGACTGAAAGTGGTTAGGGTGTGAGTGAGGAGATACCATATCAACTCTGTTCTACCTGGTTCTCTGCACTATACTTAAGCAATCTCTGTGTTGTTTATCCATTAAGGATTGTAGGTACAACTGTTCTAGATATGAAATGAGCTTCATTTAGTATTGGAATTACATGCTAAACAATTTCACATCAACATACTTATCGCACTTTTGCTGTGTTGTTTTTTGGTCATAATTTTGATTAACGTTGCCTATTACTCTTCTTTCCCCTCCATTCCACCTGATCTTTCCCATATTCCTTTCTTCTCTACTCCTTCCTGTCCTCTCTTTCCCCCCCATCTCAACTCTGTGGCCCAGCAGTTCGTGCACTGGAGAAGGTGAAAGGGCTGCAGGGTAGCTACACGTCATCAGACAGCGGCCGCTACACCAACCCCAAGGGCAGCACCGTGTCGGCGTTTGATGGAGGCTCTGGGTCGAGCTCGGAGTCCGAGCTCGAGCAACCGCCTACCCGCAAGAAGGTTCGCGCCGAGGCCAGTTAGACCCCTTGTGTCCATTGGGTGGAAGAGGAGGAGTGGGGTGTGGTGGGGTTTGGGGCAAAACAGCCATTTGTTCTCTCCTTACCCTTCTCTAATCCACTCGCATTCAACCCAGTAACCTGCCCCAGGACTGTCCACTCCACTCCACTTCTTGGCTCTGTCCATATGTCTCCAGTCACCTGTCTCGCTTTGCCCCCCCCCCCCCTCCCATTCCTCATTAAAAAAAAAAAACCTTAGCTCAGAAGGAGGAATGAAAAAGCCTGCCAAGCAGGAGGAGAACTTCACTATCTTCATTACTCTGGTGAAAGGAGATGTTTGTTTTGTTTTGTTATTGGTTTTGGTCACCTGCTTCTCCCCTTTTCATCGGATCTGGCAGTTCTGTCATAGTCGCCCATCAGCAGCGTCATTGCAACAACAAACAGGACTGTCCAGACAGCCAGATGAGGCAGCTTCGCTACTTACGGACTCCACACTTTGTTCTTATTTGTTCTTCGTTACTTAATAATTTGTCCCTATTACCTTCTAAGTGGAGTCCGGAGGAGCTGGGAAGAGAGGTGTACATCTCTAAGCACTGCAAGAAAAAGAACTTTTGTTTACGTGTCTTCCCTTTATTTGTTTCATTTTCCTTTTTGATTAATCCTTAAAAGAACCTGTTTAGTATAACACACACAGCCCAACACAAACTGGTCACCAAGGAGCAGATTACCTTTGTAGAAACAAACAACAACAACAAAAATCAAATATTGTTCTGTTTTCCATCTAAGAATGTGATGCTGCATAGCGATTGATGTGTAAGCAAACTCACCTCAGGATTCTCCAAAGTTGACAAAGTTAAAGGAAAAAATTTCTTCATCTGAAATTGATGTCATGGAGTAGAGGGAGGAAAAAAAAATCTCAAACTTGTGTTTGTCCTTTTAGCTGTCTGTAGAGAATCAATTTAGGTGGCTTATTTCAGTTTAGATTTCAGGGTTTTCTAATTGAAGAGGAAAAAAAATAGGTAATGACTTTCAAAGCCTCTGAAAATGTTGTACGATTTTTTTATTGTTCACACATACTTGGGAACACTGCTGATATGCTAGATGTATTTCTCTCGTGTTATGAAAAACGTAGAATGTCAAGTCACTTTTTTTGATCGAGGTAAAAGGAATGGTAACTGTTGTGTTTTGCTTTACAAGGTAAACTTTTAAATGTTGCAGGTTTAAATTTAAGGGGTTTAAAGAGAACCTCTCCCATAAAAAGCATTTTGCCTGTTGGAGGTGTGAGCGTGTGTGTGTGTGCGTGCGTGCAAGTATGTGTGTATCTTTTACCATTTGTGTTTTTTTCCATGTAGGACATTTAGAATATACTAAATAGGTCTTTTGTTTGTTTAATTCCACTCCATGGAAACTACAGGTATGTTGTACATACTGCCAACAACTGTCTTGCAAGTTGAGGCCTACCTTTACTATGAGACTATAAATAAAAAAAAAAACAACTATTTTATCCTTTAAAAATGGTCCAGAACTTTTTTTTCCTTGCTTTGTGTTTTATCAAAACTGTAACATCTACCTAATCTAGTATCTAAACTTTGAGAGACAGACAGGCGCACTGGATATTATCTAAAACCTTTAAGGGGAAATACAGGTGAAAGCTAGCACTCCCCAGCACACTAACAATAGCAGGGTCACTAAGTTTACACGCAACATTATTCAGTGCCATCCCTACTGTCTTCACTTTAAGTGGGTGGGGTAGGGTAGTGGCCTAGGGACAGGCCATGGTTCCTAACCATATCTGTATTTGGGTGAATGTAAATGAGAAGAGCCTCTGTGGTGCAATGTGTGTTATTACTGCTTCGAAGTGATCCTACTGACCAATTACAACAAGAGGCAGTAAATTACTGTACAGATAGCAGTGGATGCTTTATTTGTGAAAGTCACGGGTCAGTTTCTCAGAATTGTGCGGCTGTAAAACGCATACAAAAAAAAAAAAAGTACATGGCCACTCGACTTCAACCAAGTTTGTCTCGGATATAAGCACCCCCCTCTGATTATGAGTCCAGTCACTCGAGCGAAACCACTCAAGCCCTTTCCTCTGGCAATGGCTGGACTAGGCCATGTGTCTCCATGTGTGGACCTACTCCTAGCTGGGGTGTCCCCTGGCTAAAGAAACTAAAGAGGCCTGTTCTCCCCCCCACCCCATCCCACCCCAGCTGCATCTGGCTCTCCTAGACAGCATGCTCCAGTGGTCGGGCAGCTGCCCTGCATCTACGACTGGTCCATGGCACCTCTTCCAGTCACACTGGCACCTGCCCCTGCCGCAGCTGCCTTGGGCTCCACTGGCACTGGTAGCCTGTGAAAGCGCTGTATGGCTTGGGCCACCCTCTCTGGGCATATATTATACACGGGGTGGGTCGGGGCCTGAGAGGGAACAGACAAACAGCATGAGAAAAAAATCCTTAAGGATAATGAACTACTACACACGGATGAGCATAACATATCAGCACACCATGCTGGCCATGGTGACCAACTGACACTCGGGCAACCCTAGATAAAAGTGTCTGCGAAATACCAGCCAACTTTACTTTTATTTCATGCACCAGCACTTCATAACACCAAAGTTCACACTTAGTAAGGACTTATTGTGTTAATGCACTACAGCATTCTGAACTAATTTAAATGGCAGGGAAAGTTGGTCAATGAGCAGAGTGTCTCATGCTTGAACTAGAGCCATCATGTGACCCGTGAGTGCTGAGATGATTGGCCGATATTTCTGCTTAGAGTCTTGCTAACAAATGTATTTTGCATAGTTATTATATCATATTCGATTTAGATAGGCTTCAGATTCTGCACTTAAATGAAGGGCCAGGAAGTCAAATGTTGCCTGTTTAGTTCAATCATTTAAATGAAGGGGCCAAATTCTCATGTTGCCTGTTAAGTTCAATCGACCTTCAGCACACTGTTGACGCTCACCAGTTTGTTTTCTCCTTTGCCGAGAACCTGCTCGTGGTGGAGATCCCTGTTTCCAAAATGCTGAGCTATTGAGAGCCCACTCAGACAGTAACATGTGTGGTAGAAGTCTCTGGACCTACCAGAGATGGGGAAAAAAAGTACTGAATGAAGGAATGAATGAATAAATACTAAAATATATCCTTTCTCCTCTAATGCACTCATACTGGTAGGATCACAAATAGCACCAAGAACCAAAATGAACCATCATGTCAAGCTGTGACCCTGTAATGACCTTCTAGTGGTTATGACCATGATATATCCAGGGACACATGGGATGGGGGGGAGGAGCTCAAGGCTGTACTCACTTGCCCGGCTTATCCAGCAGGCCTCCGGCTGGGTTCTGGCAGCACAGAAGGATGTACTCCTGCAAAGCCTGCTGCTCAAACATCCAATTGGTTAGACTGAGTGTAGATTCCCCTGTAGGAAAAGATACAAACAAACACAACTGAACATCAAGGGAAGACAGAAAACAGGAACTCAGGTTTTTCCTTTTCGTTTATTTTTAAACAGTGTTTGGATGATGTTTGCTTTCGATACAACAGATCATCTAGTTTAGACTGGTAGCTTTATCTGATTTGCTCTGTAGTCATTTCAAATAAAAGTTTGTCTTTGGCCATGAGAATCCAAGTGTAAAAAAAAAAAAAAAAAAAAAAAAAAAAAAAAAAAACATGCATGGATGCAGACCAGCATTTGATGCTGGTGTTGACTATTCAATCCTGTTTCTGCTTTTTTAAATGCCAAATCACTTGACACCCAATCTGTTTCGTGCCGTACATTTCCCTGCAGTTTATGTAACTGGCCATAAAGCACGCCCCCCGAAACACACACACGCACACACAAGTGATCTGACCACTCCCTACAGCAAAACAACCACTTCCTTTACTGAAGAGACCTGGGGTTTCTTCATGCGGCGGGTTAGGGTTGAGAATCGAAAGTGGGTTCCAAGTATGTATTGATAATGATTGATATTGATTCTTTCCAATGCTTATCAATGCCTAAACTCCACTTAGGCCATTTGTAAGTACATCAATGTGTCGTGCATCAACATGTTGTCCATCACAATGAATGTGTGCCAGTTGCTGCTGGGACATTCTGAATGTTTATTAAGTATTTTTTTTTTTTACCCTTATCTAGGCATTAGTCTGCCTTTTTTTTTAACCATTACGGAACTAAAACAGTGAATCAATGAACCAATCAATAAGCAGGATTTAAAAACATGAAAATCAAAACACCACTAATACACTGACCCCCCCACTAATCAACAAACACACACACACACACACATTCACCTTCTCAGCAGCCCCTGTCCCACTCACCATCTTTAAAGAGAGCGCGGTGGAGCAGAGGCAGGAGTCCTGCCTGCCAGAAGGAGTAGCAGCCATCCACCAGCTTGTTGCAGCGGCCCTGGAAGCCGCCCTCAAAGCGCATCTGTCTGCTGGTCACCCAGCGCTGTTTATGGGGGGGGGGGGGGGGGGGGATGGACAGCACACCATGGAAGAAGGAGCACAATCAAGGCAACATACAGGCTTTCAAAATGCATGCTTCAAAGAATGTATGGAGAAGGGGAGTGGAATGGACATTGGACACGCACTTCCTGCACCGCACTCAAGGGCAAATTGGTGGTGGTAGTATAGTGGCTAATGAACCTGTCTAGCTTGCTAGTAGCCTGGAAAATGGTGGGTTTGAATCCCAGCTGCCACCATCCCAGCTGCCACCAAGGCAATTAACCCTAAGTTGCTCTACGAGAGACTGGCCCTGGACAAATGACAGTTGCTTTGGATAAAAGTGACTGCTAATGCATAAGTGTAAATGTAAAATGTCTACTTTCACTTTCTGCTGCCAACACCATTGGTGCACAGGCTGGTTTTAGAAAGTACCACAGAAGCCTTCTGATAGAATCATTCACTATTTCAGCTACTCCTGGTTAGCACAATTCTACTCAATTCCGGATGAGGTTTTCTTTGGTAGGTACCTGTTAAAATGGAAGGCTGTGTGTGGGGTTCGGGGACGTGATGCAAGTTGCCTCATGTCCTTGGCAACATTGGTGGCTATTAATTCAATAAATGTCAGCCCCGACAAAACACGACCAGAAAGACCAGGAGGCCCGTCGCTCAGAAATGGTCAGGCTTACTAATTTGCTTGCAGTTAAGTTTCCGCTGTTTTTTTTCCCCCTTACCCAGAGAGGTTACTATAGAAACACCATGCAAGACCCCATGAGCAATATGATTGGGGTCTTGAACTCTATTCTAATCTGGGGTCTAATGAACAAATCTGAAATGTCAGCATGAATCTTTGTAGAGCTTCCTTGGCTAAAAAAACAGTAAAAAATGGCTGATTATAATGAGAGCAGGTGACTGTGATGCATGTAATGGACTACTTTGGTTTCATCCTTTTCAGACACCCTGCCTCTGCTCTAGAGAACAGGCAGGCAGGTAGGTGTATGTGTGTGTGTGTGTGTGTGTGTGGTGTCAGGTCCCGACCCCCTCCCAACCTTAATCCTTTTGCTCTGGGGTGTGTGAGTGCTTTCATTGTAAACAGGCTATAGCTATCCTCTGTTTGTCTGGCTGCAAACACAAAGTAAAATTCCTAAAATGCAAATACAGCATCTTTAACCTCCAGCCCTGACAATTAGCAGTCTGATGGTTATGCCCATGACCAGTGGCACAGAACTCGTTAGAGAAAACCTCAGTCATAGCTGAGCTGACAGCACAGTGTCAGTCCCATGACTTGAGACTCGAGGTTAATGATTAAAGATGGGGCGTGTGTGTGTGTGTGTGGGGGGGGGGGGGGGGGGACTGGAAGGGAAGGCAAGGCTTGACTTGAGTAATACAAAAAACGAGACGACAGTAGAAAGAAAGAAAGTAAGAAAGAAAGAAAGTGGGAGAGAAAGACAGCGGCAGAGAGACAGAGAGAGAGAGAGGGAGGGAACAGGACTGGAGTGGTCAGATGTGTACTCACTAACAAGGCCTTGAGGTCCAGCATGTGCTCCTTGCCCAGGATGACCATGGCTGCAGTGCCACAGAATGTGTAGCCCCCATGAGCCTCCAGGCCTGGCACACCTCCCAGACCTCCCTCCCAGTTCTGACAGCTGACACACACACAAAGTGGGTAAACACAGACAATCACACACCACTAACAAACAGTCCTTAGGCTATAAAATACAGCTTATACAGACACCCACTTTGGGCAGGCTGCAATCAGACTACATTAAAATCTCATCGAAACAACCACTATCAGCAGGAATCGTGATTCTTGTGTGATGTGCTGTACAGAGTGCTGCAGACTGTGTATGTAGAGGGAGCCCACGTACCTCAGGATCCAGTTCTGCGTTCCCTCAAACAGAGTGGGCGTGATGATGTTAGTGAGGGAAGCTACTGACGCTGCGCAATATGCACTCCTATGAGAGTCAAAAAACAAAACAACAGTAAGCATACTATACTGACAACACCTAATGTCAACACTGCATGCCATTTTGTGCTTGTTATGTAAAAAAGACTAAAAGTCCCAGTAGGGTTATCAAATTGTGTTGTTAGCCTTTAACTCGTGACTTTATTTCTGTCTGTTACGGCTTCTGCCTGTCTGACACTACGTCAACAAAAGCTGTGTGCGACTGAGGGGTATAATCGTTCCATTCCTCGCCAGGGCCATTTAAGAAAACCAACATGGTCATAAGCACGGCTCACGCCTTCACTGTGCCGATGAAGGAGAAATGATTCATCCTGACATCACAAATATGACTAAGAAAGAGCAATCATTCAGTGAGCTGAGTCATCTTCTTTCAAAGAACATGGCCAGCAGTACACAAGCAGGTTTTGGCGATCATTGATCATTGGGTCCTTACTTTGGTTTAGCCCAAGGACAGTAAAGAGCATCGTGTCCTGCCCTTCTGTTACACAAAAATGAAGTCAAAGTTGTTCTTTGGTCTGCTCTAAAATATTTTTTTTATTCTTAGTTCCTTCTGGTTGCTTCACTGAATACAGTCAATGTAAAAAAAAAAAAAAAATCATTGGTGGGTGGATCATAATACTTGTCGCCTGTGGCATGTCCACGACTGCCCTGTTTCTATGTACACAGGAGTCCTTTGAGAAGCCTGCTCCTGGTGAGTGTGTGTGTGTGTGTGGTTATGTGATTTTGTGCTTATGTCTTATGTCCGTGAGCTGGCCACAAACCATGGAAACCATGGTGATGGAACGCACCTGACATCCACCTCCCCACCCACGTGCATCACAAAGGAGCCATCTGGCTGCTTGACGGAGAACAGGAAGTCCAGAAGCTTCTCCCTGTGGGGGGCAGGGAAGGGGGGAGGGGAAGGGGGTGACACCAAAGAGGGTTACCATGGAAGCAGCAGCTGAGGTCACTGTTCTGATCTTATGGGAAGTCCATATGGAACAGAAATGCTGTCAGAATGCAGAGCCAGAGAGCACGGCCAAGTGTGCAGCAGAGCCGTGAAAACGGCACGGCATCGTTGGCCTGTAGTCAGGGGGGCTGGGTGCGGCGTACCTGTTGATGACGTTGTAGGCCTCCTCTGTGCCGATGATGCAGAGGGCGTTGACCGCAGCGTACGTGGGGGCCAGGTGTGCGTGTTGGCCAGGGCCGCCAGCAAAGCCCCCTGTCGGGGTCTGGCACCGTGACAGGAAGTCACACACGCTGGACAAAGAGACAAAGACATCATTAATGTGACAGTCCAGGCTTTTTTAAAGTGGAATGCAAAAGTCACACAAAATTTTGTTGCTTGAATCTCTAGTTTTCTGCATTGGAAACAGTCTCAGATCTCTGTCCCATCTTGTGTAATTTCAGCTCAAACTACATGTGATTGAATATAGCCAACTGTGCATTTACTGTGTAATGAACCGTTCAAATGTTACATTAGGATATTCGTTTTTAGATTAATGTCAAAAGACTTAAGTGAAATAGGCAGAATGCCTGTATTACACACATAAGTGGTTGGTAAAGCAGGAAACTATAAATTAATTCTTGTGAATCCTACTCCTGTTTCTGGTGTGAAGGGGGAAGGGTATGTGAGAATGAATGCAAACTGCTCTTCCAAATGCCTGTTATGTGGGCTACAACATGGGCGGCAAGAGCATTAAACATTCAATAGGCAGCTATTCTCTCTGCCGTCAGTGAAGATAAATGTCACAATCTTTTAATGTTTTAACCGTCAACTTCTGAGAGCTTCTGCAAATTCTAACACTGACCATGTACCTCTACATAATGTGCACAGTGCATATTATATATATATATATATATATATATATATATATACACACACACACACACACACTTAAAACGTTTTTCCTATAATCCCAATGTTTGAAGAGTTTTTGAGTTCTTTGAGGAGTTCTTTTTTTTCCAGTGTTTTTTGCTCCTTTGTGTGCTTGATTTGTCACACACATAATAAGAACACCAAACCAACAGGTTCTGACAATTACAGTTTGATTGTACAAGAAATATAAATTCTCTCAACATCAGGCCATTTGCTTTCTGTTTGTCAACTGAAGAATTTTATTCTCATAATTCTGAAAAAAATCAACTATATACTCCAAATATATGTGTGAATTTTAACATCTAACATCTGTGTTAGGCTTGGCCATACTCATACAATGGTGCATTAACAAATACAAAATGGACAAATTGAAACACACAGCATGCATCATTTGTATTGCTCCAGGCAAAACAATTTGAAATTTGACACCCTCCTGTTTGCCCAGCCTCTCTTTACAGTGAAAATCTGCAACGGCGGTGGAGAAAAACCACACACACACACACACACACACACACAGACACAGACACAGACTCAGTCTGTTTGTTTCCAGGCTGCACTGGGGTAAAGGGCAGAAGGGCATGGGTGGAGCTGGAATGGGTTGGAATGGAAAAGGGCAGGGGTGTGGTGGGGTTGGGGTGGCGTGTGGTATGGGCTGTGGACTCACTCGGAGGCGACTAAGGCGGGCACGGGCTCCTCCAGCAGCTCCAGGCTGTGCAGGATCCAGTAGCAAAGCCAGGGCCGGCTGGCATCCAGACACTGTGGGCCAGAGAACACGCAGAGTCAGCTGCCATTGCGCGCACAAACACAAACGCACACACACACAAAGTGAACTCACACAGGGAGTACAGAATGCACACACAGAAAGAGACATACAAAACAAAGGTCAGAGGGTACATAGACATGTTCATTTTCATGTTCACTTATCAAAAACATTAATAACATTAGAATCATTACCGCACTAGTGTCATTAATCAGACAAATTACATTCGATTTAATAACATCCTTGACTGGTTACATCATAACTATGAAATATTTCAAATTTCAGCCACAGCACCAGTGTGGCCTAAGTACGTACAACATCATTTTTTTTTCCAACACTGAGAACAATGCAGACATCTTTACTTACAAAAGGACACAATTGTCAGAGGCCATAATTATACATAATAATACATTGTGTTTCACTTTGTGCAACTGATCTCTTGCAAAACCAAATGATACTCTTTTGTCTGGTTTTTGTAGCACTTTGTGTACATGACGTATCTCAAGTTAAGCACCTTGACCTTTCATGTAGATGAAAACATACCTCATATGCATCTGACAAATGGCGTAAACCTTTTTTGAGATACTGGTAGTGTTGCTCTCTCAGTAGTGTAGGTCTGAAAAAACAACAACAACAACAACAACAAAAACACAATCAAATATAGAGTAGGTTGTGAGACAATCTATTTAGTTGCAAAATATAATTATTAACAAAAACAATTCTTCAGTCATCAAAAAAGAAAGAGAATTGCAGTGTGGTTGTAGTGATAACCACTATAGTGATAGTTGACAAATGTAAGTCTCTTTGGATAAAGGCGTCTGCTAAATGCAGAAATGTAAATGTAAATGATAAACAGAACATCACATAACCCAATAGACGATGTGCTACTGCTATGGTCTAGACAAGGAGGCACAACTTTTATGATGTAAACATGACATGTACAGCAAAACATCAAATAATGTGAAACAAAACATCAAATGATGCAATATATTGTTGTGATAAATTGAAAGGCACACATATGCATGCCAATTCATAGCAGGAGAATTTCATGGTTATCTTTCAAAACAACAGGAAAAAAGCCAGACAAAACAATCTCCTTCAGAATCTACTTCCCCTAGTACATTGAGATGTTTTGTTTGTTTGTGTGTGTGTGTACGTTCTCACATCACACACTCTCGTGCTCAATTACAAGCCTTTCTGGTGCTGACAGGTCTTTGTCTGACAGAGCAGCACTGGCACCTGTGTGTGGGAGAGCATGAGTCACTGCCGGTCCCCCAGACACCCGCCGCCTTTACAGGTTTACAGCCTTCAGGCCTGCTGCTTGGACAGGGTGCAGTCATGGTGGAGCAAGGGTCATCAAGTGCACCACTGGCTAAACCAGCTTCCGCACCAATACCCTCTGATTTGTCAAGCCTAATGGAAAAGGCTTGACATTCAGATAACTGCTTTGTGTGTCTGCTACCAGTCTGATCTAATCCTTAAGGAATGTCAAGGTTATTTGGTGCTTTGACGTAAGGTTGTACACATCAAGTACAGTCTGACCTCTATAATAAGAAACCCTTAGACAACACCTGTATAATGCTAGCTGTGCATATGTATACAGCTGCTCGTTTTTCACATGCTGAAACCAATACTATGTGGGAAGATAAAATTGAATACACAAACGGGTGGAGGGATGATTCATACTGAAGGTGGCCATGATAGCACAGCTCCCCACATTACATCTATGACCGTTGGCATGGAAACAACATAAAGCCAACCCATTTCAGTGTCTAGTTAGTAATTAGTGACAGATCAAAGGGTTGTGAGTAGGCTCAGGCAAGGCAAGAACCATATTGTATCTGGTTTAAAATAAATAAATAAAACATACATACATATACATGGGCAGTTCCACGCAAAACTGTTACGTCCATCGTCCATGAGACCAACACAACGCCATGGTACGGTATGA
Source organism: Tenualosa ilisha (assembly GCA_015244755.2). NCBI lineage: Eukaryota > Metazoa > Chordata > Actinopteri > Clupeiformes > Clupeidae > Tenualosa > Tenualosa ilisha. The sequence goes on along the minus strand of PYXC01001398.1, from coordinate 1,619,336 downwards.
TGTGAATGATGATGACAGAAAATTTGAGTGTTCACTCTTCTTGGTTGTAGAACAAATTTTAGGAATCTTTTCACATAATCATTTGCACCTTACAAATATAATGGCATTATGTTGGTGTTATGGACGTGACAGTTTGTTTGGAATTGCCCATATATATATAAATAAATGTCTGCAATATTAGATAACTTCTTAAAAAATATTTCTTAAAACTAATATTAATCAAAAAATAAAAAAACAAACAAAAAAAATCTGTCAACACTATGAAATGTAATTTGAAAAAAGGGGGTTGCCTACATGGCATAGGGCTATCTATTGGGCACTGACAACATAAAAAAAGGTCTGAATAAGTTACTGTCTGAATGACAACTGCATGAGGATATACTGAACATTACACTTACTCCGGCGCGCTGTGCATTTGCTGGTAAGCACTGAGTACCTCTTTAATACTGTGCTCCACTTTTCTCTGCAAGAAAAAATGTAATGATCAAAAAATTAATCAGACTGTGCTCGAAAGTGTGCAATAACAACCTTGAAATAGCAGTACAACACACCACTACACCAAAAACACACATAAGACCATGTAACATACTACAGTAAACGCAAAAATGGTCTCTGGCTTGTTTCCATGAACTCATTTACCCACACTTCCCCTTCATGCCTTGTCAGACGCCAGCTAGTTAAGTTGTCTGTGGTGATACCTGGTAAAACAACCTGACTGACTGATTCTGACGGCGAACAATTAACTATAACGGTGGTTGAAGCTGATGGTTAACATGGAATAATCCTATGTCAAACGCAGTGGACTTCACCACTAACCTACAAGCTGAAATAGGCGACACAGCATAGTAGCTATGACACTGCCTGTGGCACATATACATCCAGAGCAACATAAGTGTTACACAAAACTTATTTAGTGATTCTGCGGGCGAGTTAACCGACAAATTAACTGTCTATCTATAGCACAAGGACAACATGCACTGCGACAACATTCAACATGGAATCGAAGCTAAAGTTAGCAAGCTAACGAGCTAGGTTAGCAGGCTAGCAATGAATCTGACTCACCTGTTCTACTGAAGTCACGGTTTGTATCCCGTCATCCTTGAACAGCTCCAGTATATGACGCTCACCAAAGCATCGTAAAGGTAAAGCTACTGTATCCATTTTAACCGCATTAATCTAACAATTAACAATTCAATGGTAAGGTAAGCCAATTATGTTATTATTTGAGCCACAAGTCAGACTTCGCTCAATTTCTCACGTGTGGGAGGAGCGAAAGAAAACGCCAGTACGGTAAGCGAAGAGACTCAAACTCCGACTCGAAGCGGTGACGGTAAAAAGCATTTTACGGTGATTTCTCTTCCATTCGAAACATCAACTACCACTGACTTAGTATGCACCTGAAAGAAGTTGATGTAATTTAACATATTCTGCAGGACATACAATGAACACGTTTTTGCCAATTTTGTGTAAATATACCAATGTTTCCAAGTAGATTCTGTATGCCATATGAGTGATGAATATAAGCTACTAAAGTCCTGTCACTGAAATACATTGTCATTTTCCCCACAACACAGCAAACATCAGCCGCACACACATGCGTATCCCATGCCTTTTAACAGTGCATAATCAATTAATTTTCGTGTATTTCTGACTTAATCCAGGTATAGCCTGGCGTGATACGAAGCAACAAATGTAACAATTAACATATGTAACAATTAACATATAAACTGTAATGAAGGTGTTATAGGGATAGGTAGGGGTGTATGTGCACTAGTCTTATTCTCTCCACCCATTTGAAAACAGTGATGTCAAGTGGGAGAAAGCGATGCTCAGCTCATCTCAGCCTCAGCCGCCGCACCCACTAAGGTTTTGGAATCACTCACCGGTCACCATCACCGGTCTTTTAGGGCCCTCTAGTTGCGCTACAAGATCGACAGCTTCATGGAAGGAACGAGAATTTGATATGCTAGCCTACGTTGCATGCAGCCGACATGGAATGTGTATATACTATAGCACTAAATTCATCGCTTAGTTAGCTAAACGTCCCTGCATGAAACCATGGCTAAGCAATATGACGTTCTGTTCAGACTCTTGCTTCTCGGAGACTCTGGAGTCGGAAAAACCTGTTTATTATGCAGATTCACGGACAATGAATTTCACCCCTCACATATTTCCACTATAGGTAAGATAACAAACAAATTGCATGTGTATTATTATACATTTCTCTTGATTTACCTTGTTCCTCAAGACCCCAATCCGACCTGTCACAGGCTAATCTAAACCTCAAATGTATGTGTGCACGCAGCCTAATTTCCTCCCTTCCGTTATAGTAAAAATATCACGAGGCCTTGTCATGGAAATGCGGGTTATTATATCGCCTCCAGCTGAGTTCAACGACGTGACTTAACCTAATGTATAAAAGATAGCGTATTTGCCTGAATGCTGCCACATCCTTCTATCAGTAGAACTGCTGTTTATATGCACAGGCTATGCATTTAATACGCGGACAAAACACTATGCAAAAATTTTAACTTCAAAATGTGTGCCAGGTTGTTTTCATTTCTTAACATAATTAAGCTAGTAGCCTACAGAGGCTCCTTTTCCTCATATAATCGTGGAACTCGTGTCTCGTGCAAAATTAGCCTTTGTGTCTATAAGACTGACAGTGGAATATTATCAAAATGGCACTCAACAGATTTTATATAACATGCATGAACAAACGGTGGTGTAATGCCACATACAAATTCTAATCTGTTAGATACTATGCAGAATTTATGGAGTCCTTACATAAATTGAAAGACTAGGTCTTCTCGAATCCACATGAGTTTACACTGATGGGATCATATAGCTGAGTGCCACAGGGGATGTTTTGTGGTATCTGTCCCCAATGAACTGAATAGAACCTGGGTTAAAACATTCTTAATTTGGTTTTATAAGTGGTCAAAGAACCTGTAGCCAATTGTCTCACTGACCTGTAATGTTTTATTCTCCATCCAATAATAAAATCAAATGAGATGTCCAATATCTCACTGTTTTAGTCTGTTTTTGCAGTCCATTTGCGTTTGTCCATCTCTCAGGCCAGATGACCAAAAGTGATTTACACAAGTGATCAAGAGACAAGTAATCAAAAGACAAAGAAAGCAGCAAGCCTACTTAGGAGTATTTTATGCCAAGGCTCAGAATATAAGTCCAGTCAGAGACAAATTAATTGTTTTTGATGTTGAAAACTGACATGCCTCTGACAAGAAGATGTAATGACTACAGACAGGCCCAAACAATTCCATTTTCTTTTGATCAATATTCTCATTCTAACTGTAAATGATACTTGTCAACTTTTCAGTCTGGGAAAGCCCAATTTGTCAAATACAAAGTCACATCAATATTTTGGCTGGGGTATGACTAATCTGAGACTGAACCGTACATTCAAAAAAATTTTTTTTGAACTTTAATGCTTTACATTCTTTAACCCCATCCTCATAGATTTCTAAATGCATTTTCATCACACACATACACACACCCATGCACACACATTGTTAGTGGTGTATGGATTACTGTTCTTTCATTCACACTCCGTAGACTAAGCCCCCATTCTGACAGCTCCCAAGCTATAAGTTCCTGTGTAAACAGTGTAATCCTATGCCCGGCCCTTCCCCACCCACTTGAATAATATTTCACTCCTGTTGCAGCATTCTCCAGAGGTCCTCTGTCTGGCAGGCTGCTTATCTCTGGCAAGAAATAGGGTTTCCTGTATGGCTCACAGGTTTGTGGATATGCGTGTCAGTAGACCCCTTTGATATGACGACACAGCTGAAGGCCAGGGTATTACATCTGATGGTGTTGGATCCACACCAGAAAATATTATCCACAAAACGCACACTCTCATGGTCAAACCCATATCTTAAATCTGATTGGAGCCTACAGCATAATTTGGACCAAAACAAATCTTCACTTCAGTCTCAGGTCATGTATATTCAGTAGCTCCCCTCTGTCATTCTCTGTCATATCTTATTTTTCAAAAGGACGGAAGGACATCCCCTTCATATAAAGTTCATTTTATCAGTAGGAGCAGATTGGTTGAAAGTCCATGCTCATTTTAAAGATAAAACCCTCAACTGCGATCCAAAACGCTTTTCAACCAGTGCATTTGGTTTTGATGCATTCAAAGAATATACAATTTACAATTATACAATTTTAATAAAATAAAAATGCAGGCCATTCTGCAAAGTTGCCATTGACATTGTCTGTGTGGTTAATCTTTCATATACATGGCTAATATATGATAATGCCTGGGTTCTGTGTGACATGTTAACTTTCAATTTCTCATGGCCTGGAGGTCTGCTTCAGTTATGCATTGAATAGCATTGTATTAAGCCATGTTGTCAAGGAACCAAGATGCTAATAAAGCAAGCTGTCAGCACAGATCCACTCTCTTTAAATACAAAATCTCCAGTCGTCCATAATTGAGTGGAAAGTATTGTCTGAAAATAGACTCATTCCTGTCATGTGCTAATTTAAAATGTCAAAGTTACATGTGTAAGGTAATTAAAACTGTCACATTTGCTTACGTTTGTAGTCTTCCAGATCTTGTTTGATTAGTATAGTAAGGATTGCTGTCATTTAGCTATGCGAGACTTTATGTATGTAATACTTTTGAGTTCATGGGGATGTGGGTTAATATGTGTTAGGCTATACTTCATGGTAGGACTTTTAGCATTGTGCTGCCCTATCAAGCATAAACTGTTCTTGAGACTACTGTGTGAGGTGTCTCTAGTTGAGCCGAAGGTCCAGTGAGACGTCCTCAAGACTCATTGTGGGAAGCTTAGTGCTCTATGCACAGCCAATGTAATGCATTAAATGTATAAATGTTCAGCATTCGCTATCTTGGCAGATGATGGTGGTCTGTTTTGTTTTGTAGATCCAATTAAGTGGACACACATCTGAGTGTCGTGGTCTCTGGCCAAACACCACGCATGTTGTTTGCACATCATTCCTCAAATTATTGCTGATATTATAATTTCCCAAGTTATTGCCTTGCTTCTTCCTGGCCTCCTCCAGTGTCATTAAAGCTGGGAGGCAGGCAGCTGATCTCTTTTATCTTCCTGCCTTGAGCTCACACAGAGATACTGGTGGTAATGATAGCCTCTCCCTGTGTCACTGCCTGAATGCTTTCTAATGAAAATGGAGCGGGCACTCTTGCAGCCTCTTGCAGTGCTGTCTTCCTCAGCCAAGAGAGAGAGAGTGTGTGAGTGAGTGTGTGTGTGTGTGTGTGTGTGTAGGAAAGGTGTTTTCTGAAGTACCTTCTACTTTGCCATCATGTCTAAATATAGCTGCTGTTACTCTGGTGAGGATACTAAGTGTGCACTCTCTAATAGTGATCAACGAATCATAGTTCAGTCTTTCATTTGCATCTTTTCTTCTATTCATGACATCTAACTACAGAAGAGACATTATTCTGTTATGTAAGAGTACTTTAACTACATTTATATATTTTAACTATTATTTATATAACTACATCTGTGTTGTGTTGCAGGTGTCGATTTCAAAATGAAAACCTTAATGATTGATGGCGTTAAAGTAAGAATACAGATATGGTAAGTAGATGCATGAAATTAATATTTTACATGTATAACGTATATAATTTGCTCTCTGAGTAACCTGTTTGCTCTTGTGCATGGTGTGTTTGCCTCCTGCAGGGATACAGCAGGTCAGGAGAGATATCAGACTATAACCAAACAGTACTACCGACGAGCCCAGGTGAGGGCATAGCAGCAAGCCCCCATACTGTCACTCTTTCAGTCCTCTCATGTTGTTTATATAGAGATTATTGAAATGCGTGAAGTCATTTGGATGTTGAATGAAAAGACTGATTTGAAAGAAAGTCATAAAAGTCATAAAATGGTGTAGATTATGTCTATGTCTTCCTTGCTCTCATTAGGGTATCTTTCTGGTGTACGACATCACAAGCGAGCGGTCCTTCCAGCACATTATGAAGTGGGCCAGTGATGTGGATGAGGTAAGGTCAAAGCAGCCTGCAAAAACACAAGCCAGATTGGTCTTATCCTGGCCTGCACATGGCTTTGATATCAGCCAGTGTCAGCTGGTATCTCAGGATGAGCTTTTCACACATGCATCTTGTCAGTTCGGTATTCAGCTGTTAGGAGATCATGGTTTTCAGTTCTTTCAACATCTAAATTAACACAAAGTAGGAATTGCCCTTTTTGCCATTTTACATCATACTGAGCATCCCATTTTGTGCTGATTTGTTTGAAACGGACATGTTTCTACCAGTGACTGACTACAACTTTACACAATGGAATACCACATTTTCCAGGTGTCGCTGAAATTCAGTTTTCCATGAGTGAAATTAAAGGCATTAATTAAAATATAGCTACATTGTGTTGGTTTAATGTCCAGAATGTACAGACATCCCATGTTTGTATTTTTTCATTGTATACTTGTCAAATCCACCTGCCTGATCTAATTTTCAATGGTATCTGCTCACTTGACTTATCTCTCTTAACTTCTGTTGCCTGCTTGATTTCCTCTTTGTCTGGTTTAATCTAATGAAATACTGCAGAGATAATGTTATGTTTCAAGTGTGATAATGTTATGTTTCCTCTTTAGTATGCTCCTGACAAAGTACAGAAGATACTTATTGGGAACAAGTCAGATGAGGAGCATAAGAGACAGGTGGCTACTGAGCAGGGTACCAAGGTGAGCATCAGCTGTGGTATATTCTCATCAGAATTATCATATTCAGGGTCAACCCATCTTTTGCAGACCCAAATTAAAGGTAGCACAGGTCCAACATAGTTAGAAACTCTAGAGAGTGTTTGACATCTTTGGCACCACTCTCAAAGTTACAGTCAATTGTAATTTGTCTAGCTTAGTAACACAGAATTACATACTGTGCACACACTGTGTATTCGTTAAAACAAGGGAATAAAAACTCTGAATCTCGTCTACAGCTTGCTAAAGCCTATGGAATGGACTTCTACGAGACAAGTGCCTTCACCAACCATAACATCAAGGAGGTATAGTTATATGTTTAATTCATGTCATGTGAGTTTGCTTTGAGCATAAGTATGGATGTAGATGTATTGTGAAATATGGCAATCATAGGCTCTGTCTTACAATTTCACTGTGCTTTCCTGATTTCCTAGTTCATGGAGTCTGGTAGGTATTGCCCCAGTATGGCTAGTGCCTGTTAAAAAGGACAAACCTGGAACACTACAGAGCATGAATAATTACAGGCCCACTGTGTTCTCTCTACTATTCCCTCTGAAGTGCTGTAAAGATAGTGCTTTAGAAAACTCCTTCACTAAATGTATCCTGTGCTCAGTTAACTGTTCATTATTTAGAGCTTTCTCTATATATCCCTATCTTTGGTGTAGCTCCAGCATATAGAGGATGCATAGAGGTTTATTGTCTTAAACTGATACTATGAGTTTGCTGCTCCAGAATTCTGGGGGGTGTAGTGCCATTCATCAATTAGTTTTTTTTCTCCAGTGAGCCAGAAACAATGCAGAAAATTCATGTATGCCTTCAGGTGCTTGGATGAATCATATCACAGAGGCTTTGGTCTGCTCAATCAAAAGTTGTGTGCAGTACTCATCATGTTTCTATGTTTGATTCACTTTTAAGATTATGTAATTTTTTCCTGTTCTATCCATAGACCCCCGTTGTGAGTCTGAAACTCAGAAAATACAGTTGTGAATAATTAGAATAATGCAGGGTCCATTGCTGTATATCAAAGTATGAATGCAGATTCAGATGAAAAACATAATAGCTGAGTGTTTTTTTTGTTAAAGGAAAACTCTGTTTGAACCATGTTTCAACCTAGATCTTGTTAGATACGAGATACGTTCATTCTGTACAAAAATCTGTTCAGAAATGAGCGAACTAGGCCAGTAATATGGTAAGCACTATACATCAGAACTGGCAGAGCAGATTTGGGCTTTTATTTTGATGTATAGAATCTGCCCTAGTAGCTACGATTTGTAGATGCTTACAATATTAGTGAGTAGCTTGCTCATTTCTGAATGTATTTTGGTCAGTTTTGTGCCAAATGAAACTACATGAACCCCTCTAACAACAACGTTTTGGCTACGTGCTGGAGTTCTCCTTTAAGCTGTAGGGCGTATGACAAGGTGGCGTTAACTTAGTTATTTGATTTAAACAGGATGGAACAACCACTCTGCAATAAAAAACCAAGAGGTACAGTAGTAGTGTACCTTCCATGGAATACTCAGGTTTTTTTTTTTACTGTAAACAACATTCAGCTGCAGAGAGATGGATGTGATGCTTCTTTTTAACCTGACTAATTTTGTTATTCTTCATGACTGTGCCTACAGTCTTTCACACGACTTGCTGAGCTGGTCCTTCAGGCAAACTGGAAAGACCTGGATGTACTGAGAGCATCTGTGACCGACGAGCTCAACATTGCCGCCCTGGAGGAGGAAGAGGGTATAGGCGATGGCCAAGGAGACTCACAAAAGGCCTGTTGGTGTTAATCGAAGCAAGAAATGACATTGCCTCCTCATGCAAAGGCCAGTTTTATTTTCACTTTACGGACAAACCTTTACACTGATAAAAACATTAGTTTCCACACTGTCTCTTTGCAATGTGTCAAGATTGAGGTCAGCAGGGTTCGGTGCCTTGAGTAGCTTTCATCAGGACTGCATCAACTGAATGAACAGAGGTGCCTCTCCTGCGGTTTCTGTGGGTCTGAAACACTCATAGCAACCTACACTGTGCCACACATAACTAAGCCCACTAGAGGGTGCCATCTGCTTTCTAATGGCAATGAGGAGACAACGAAGGATGCAGAGGCTATCAAGTCTGGAAACAGGATTCTCAGATCTCAGAAATGTTCCTGTGTATGTGATGTTCGAGTGAATGGATGTCAAAGGGATGTTCAGGTATTATGTAGCTGATACTTTGTTTTTGTTTTTCTGTGGATTTCTGACGGGGTTTCCCTAAATTGTTTCACTGTGGTGTGTAAGGCTTTTGAAGACAGTGCTGTACAGTAAGCTAAGCGCTGTAATTAAAGATGTGACTGTTGTGGTTAAAGCAGTTTGAAATTCTTGTGATTAATGACTAGACTGCCTTGATGCCCCCACGAAACAAAAGACCAAAGGAGGGGCTGTGACTTGGTAATTGTAAGTTGACTTTCCGAAGCACTACAGTTTTGTGTATCTCATTCACCACAGCTGTTATATGAAGATAGTCATCAGTGACATCATCCTGAGTGACCTCCTCATTTAAAACATGTGTCACTGCGAAATGTTTTCAATTGAATGTTTTGAATCATCAAATGCTTAGTATAGTCACTGATTGCATCCTTGCCATCAAATAATGCAACTTGCTAGCCTGGCTTCTGTTGTTTAGCCGATACTGAGACTTTGCAGTGCAGACTATCATGTTGGGGAGAGTGCGGAAGGGATAAACAGCTCATATTTTTCAGGTAATTGTAATATTGCACCAATGTCATGCAAGTTTGAGGTGTGTCTTGGTTTAAATACATTCATTATGATCAGTGGTTAAAATACACTTTATGTGGTAAAAATCCTTTATCCTTTAAAAATCCTTTATTAAACATATGTAAAATTAAATAAGGATGTTTCAGTTCATACATTTTCATTTTAAAGGTCACATGTATAGTGTTGAAAGTTGTTTTAGTGCATTAAAAGCAAGATTTCTTTGGTTCTGTCATTTATTTATATTCACCATTCCAACTTCAATGAAGTTAAATTTCAACTGATGGTGTATTGCGAATATATTACCAGAGAGTAGGCCGCACAAACAGTAATCATGGAACTTACTTGGATGCATCTCTTGCAATGATTTAATGTAACCAGTGCAAACCAAGAACAGAATATTTGTATGCGTGCAAGTGATATTAAAGTGTTCTGTACACTGACTGATGTATAACGCTATAGATGCTGATATATCTTTGTGTCATTCATTAAAACTTTCTCTGGACTTGTGAAAATCTACTTTGTGTGAAGCTGTGATTCTTTTTGGATCCAAAAAATTAAGACTTCATACTTCTTCAGTGGAAACAGAAGGTACCAAAACGAACTGAAACAAACCATTAATATAGATTTATTCAAAACTAAAACCTATTATATATTTTTTTTTTCTCCTCTTTTCCTACTCCCTCTCTCTTTATTTCTTTTACACTCTCTTCTTCTCCCACACACCAACATGCACACTCTGTCTCTCTCCCCTACGCTCTTTCTCGTGTCAGTTTAAGTGGCAAAAAAGAACCGATCCTTAGACACACACATTGCCTACATCCGACCGTCTGGTTTGGCTACAAGTGCTGATTGCACCTTGAGGGGGCCCAGGAGGCATCTCAGGCCCAGGTGAGACGAAGTAACATCCCTTCCTTCTCTATTTCTCCTCCCACACACACAGCAGCAGCAGCCTTAATTAAAAAGGCCTCTCCTACCAACAGGGCCAAAAATGGCTCCAGTCAGCTGTCTTGTCATTACTACTCACCTACTCCCCTCAGAGCAAACAGTGAAGAAAGTGACACAGAGGCCTCTCAAACTGCCTTTGGAAAGGCTGGAATGAGGAGGATGTGGGAGACACTTCCAGTGGTAGCTGTGACGATGTGAGATAGCTTCCTGCTTCTAGTGAAATATTAAATCCAAATGTTACGTAAGGGGAGATGTCAACCCATCTGGAGAAATTAGGTCAATTGCAGCGCAGTGGAGATTTGAGAGACTTCATAATCCATGTACTTTGTAGTTTCTTAAAATGTGAATTTCAGCATGTGCCAAGGACCATGTATTTTTGTGTGCATGTGTCTTTGTGTGCATGTGTATGTCTGCGTACAAGTGTGTGTGTGTGTGTGTGTATGTGTGTGTGTGAGCAGAGGTGGTGCTGGGATGACTCAGCCGCCTGGTGTCCCTTGTTGCTATCACTGCATCCCAGAGCTTGGATCACAGCCCAAGCTGAACTTTTTGGGCACCCAGTACACGTGGCAAAGAGAGGGGAGCTTTCTCTCCAGAACACATGCTAAAGCTGGTGAGCTCCTTCTCTCTAAGCCACCTTCCCTGACAATCCCATCCCACCATGACAACATCCAGAAATACCATTGGTTCACACTGTTACTTCCTGGCTTCATAATGTGGAGTTTTTTTCCCTTCACAAGGCATTTTAGACAAGCCAAACAAGAGAATGTTTCTTCAGGACAGCCATTCAAGATAAAAAAGTTATTTTAATGTTATTTGTGCGCTTGTATGTTTATTAATTTTTTCCAAGAGGAGGGGCTGCTTGTGTGCACAAAGTGGAGGCAGTATGAGTGGGTGGGGGGTGTTGGGGGGAGGTGTCCAGCTTCAAGGCGCTTTCACTGAGCGGTGTGATGTCATCCTCCCACCTCTCTCTCTTCTCACTCTTGCTTTCACACTGGGGTGAGTCATGGCTCGCATTGTGCATGGTGGAGGTGTGTGCACTCTGCAATGTTAACAAGACAGCATCAGAAAAAGAGGCTCCCAAAGCCACATTAAATTCAGTCCTCTCCTGAAGGAGGGCCGCTTGTATCGGACCCAAAGTTCATTGTACATGATGGACAAATCTTATGCCGAGTTTCATTAACCTCTAAGTCGTAACTATGTCAGTTGCCTGCATTTGAAAATACTGGCTGGGCAATGTTGTTAAAGATTAACAACAACAGCAAAAAAGATACAACAGACAGTTTAATAGTTTACTCTCTTTTAATTGTCTCCTTGACCCCTAGTGAGCTGAGTTTATTGAGGCAGTGACACATTTTGACGACTCGTATGTAGTGGCAGCAAAGCATAGTGGGGGTTTCCTTTTAGAATATCATTAAACTGGAGTGGGTTTTAGTGTGGGTAAGGGAGAGCTTTAATCTCCCTCTCTCTCTCTCTCTCTCTCTCTCTCTCAGTGTGTTGACATGAAAAGAAACAAGGATGGCTCCCCACAGGTTGTACCTAAACACAGCAGGCAGCATCTGCAGACATGCCATCAGAGCAAGCCTTAATGTGAGGTTCATTTTTGTGTGTTTGTGTATGTGTGTGTGTGTTTGTGTGTGTGTGTGTGTGTGTGTTATTCTCCTTTGCTCTCTATTGTGACACCCTTCATTATTTGAAAGCATATACACAAAAAACATCAAGACATGCACACGGGTGGTAAGCAGTATGAATATATGGCTCTGTGCTTTATTCAAACATCGGAATAGTGCCCATGCTACCGAAGAATCTACTGGCTGGCACTGTGACTCACAGGAAAAAAACTGACACGTTGTGTTACATGCGTATACCACTTAGTATTAAATAACCCTCTAAAGCAGCAATAAATAGCCAAGCACTCATTTATGAAGAGTAACCCATGTGTGAAATATGGACTGTTACCATGTAATTTTTGACAACCACCCTGCATATGCTTTGTCTTCAATAACATAAGGGAAAATGGGTAATGATCTCATTCATATTTGCACACACCATTTGCCTCTGCATTTTAGTTTTCAGCACCGAAAGAAAAGCTGCCTGTCAAATTCTTAAACCATCAGAATGCACAGTTTGTTTGTTTGTTTGTTTGTTTGTGAAGTTTTGCATTGTTTGTTGACTTGGTACTAAATCAACTCCCTCGGGCCCTCTGTAAGAGTTACTGAAATTGTCCAGTGGACAGGGACTCTTATTTGTCTCTTAACAAGAGTGGAAATGTGAAAAAACTAAGAAGGAAAGCTTCAGCATCTTCAATTATGTGTGAAATTCTAAGGTATTCTTAGTTTTGTTTTGAGCTGGTCCTAAACTAAAAAGACAGATGATGCAATAGCAGGCTGATGATCAACATATTTATTTTTTGTGAGCAAAAACTTGAGAACAACTGTTAGATTAACTGTGTGACATACACAGCTGAATATATACCACCTAAATATATATAACTTTCATTAAACTTCATGAACTTGTCTCAAATCATGTGAGCAACCTAATTTCTCATCAGCTATGACCCCATCCACTCATTATAATCGTAATTATGTTGTTGAAGCTTTTAATTGTCCCACATGTGAAATATCATTGTCATAATTTTCCAAACACATGCATCAGTTGCTAGTTTGGGAGCTGTACACAGCCTGCCTTTTGTCTCTGGGTGGGGAACAATGGGCTTGTGTATATGTGCAATAAAGTCGTCGCCTTTTTATGTGTCATTTTTTATTAAAGTAAACGCTCTGCTTGAATCGAGTCAAATGAAAGGGGCCATTCTTCTCATTCCATTGCATACAGGAGCAACACCAGTGTGGAATTCCACACAACGCAGTCACTCTTGCACTAATTTGATCATCCTCTAGAGGGTATGTGAAATTCGCACCAAAAGCTCAGATGACCTGTTACATGTATCGTGCCATATCGGACATTTATGCAAAAAATGTGATAGGCCAAATAGGCCTGGTCGATTTAATATTGTTAATAATATTGTTAATATAGTTATGTTAATGGATTTCAAACCAATATCATCTGAACACGATGTTTAAAGAGTTCAAAAGTGGACTGCAGAGTCTATAAAGGCAACCACTTTAGTAGCCATAGTTTGAGAGGAAACAGCACAATCAGTCGAAGGTACGTAATGGATTAGCAAGGTAAGATTTAACCAAATGTTTTACACTACGGCACGTCACTGCTGCTCCTCTAGCTGGCCTGAGCAACGTTGCCAAAATATTTCCAATTTTGTTTCGTGTGTTTCTATAAGATTGCATTTCATAAATAGCAATAATTCTGCCTAACCAGATGTTCCAGTCATTAAAAGTCTTTGCCATCCCTCCTGCAAATTATAGTCTTGGCTACTCCTCTACAGCCTAGACTACATCACCTCGGACCTCGGATGGGAGATGATGTACGGCGCGAGCGCGGGGGTGTGTGTGTGTTTGTTTCCTCGCCGACTGCTGCCCACCAGTTGCTTGATGATTTAACGAATTGACTGGCGAGGACACCATTGTAACCTTGCCAAGAGAATGCTGATCTTCAGCATACGTCTACATATGCAAAGAAATATCAGACTACTTTTCTTCGGCTCACAAATGTATCCTAGCGTTTCCTTCTCGTATCCATTCCATTCACTGCTTGTTTATCGCGAGATTCGAGTGGGAAGAGTTGATTGTAGTGACCTCATCTCTCCTGCAGCTGCGTAGCCAGGCGGAGTAGCAACTTTTGTATGAACTCTGAAGTTGGGCAATTGCTTGGGAGACACCGGGCGAGACGGACCAGTGAGTGGGACGGAGAAAACAATTGGGAATTTCATGGTTACAAAAACGAGTTGAAGGAGAATACGCGCCTCACGCGCTAATCCCATGTAACGTGTCTGACAGATAAACTACATCAATGGCAGAGGTTTTGCTGGAGTTTCCCTAACGTACCGTTACAGATTTTAACCAGGGAGGAGAAAAGGTATCTCACGTCAAGGTGAGTGTACGTTAACGTTAGCGAGCTAACGATACAAATTTACATTTTAGAAGCAAACGTTTGTTTGCGTCATGGTTGTTGTCTTTCCTTCCTTGCTCGCACAAAGAAGAAGAAACATTGACTTCTGTTAAATGTGTCCCATGGCGTTAGATTTTCACAGTTTGTGAGAATTTTGATGCTGGTTGGATGTTGTTCAACGTTAACCGATAAAAATTCATTATTCATGCCGAAAAGCTAGCGAGCACATACACCAATGGTAGAAATATGCACACGTCAAAAGGTAACTTTAACTGGAAAAGAAAACGTGAACGTGAGTTAATCTAAAAGAAAGTTAACGGCGCGAAGTCAGACACATAACGTTATCATGACAGGAGGTATGACGGCTGGACTATTTTTTGCCTAATCTAAAGCAACGTTTCTGGTGCTCATACCAACTTCGCTGAATTAACGATTTGTAGATTTTTTCCCATAAAGTCGCGTTTCAGTTATTCTACGTAACAAACTGATGGGCTTGATGATTTTTTCCCCTGCAAGGTAAAATGCACGAGTCAGTCCATTTTGGTAACTTATTCTCGCGCAAGGAATGTTTTGCTGTGCACTGTATCAATAAACTGCTGCCGTGATTTTGCCTAATGAAAGCATGGGGAAAGATTCCAGGTCCTCCATGAGGTCTCAGGGAAGCGGTTAACGTAAATGTGTTTTCTCATCTTCTCCTGGAGGCAAGAATGCTGTCAGGATGTCGTTACGTGTTGAGGTTGAACGAGCTTTTTAGATTTGATCTGCAATCCTTACTGTCATAATAGTAGTATCGCTAATAAGTTTTTGCTTATTGTGGAGAACAAAACAAAGCAGCAGTCATCCAACTTTGCAATTTACGAACCATCCTTGAAAGTATGCATGCTTCTAAGATGCCGAGAAATGATGACGCACAAAATCTCTCTGACTGAACCGTCAGTGTCAATTTATCTGTCCCCCAGCCATTACTGATATTATCTAATTCAGGTTGTTCACATGAAATTAACGATTGAATGGAGCATTGTTGTCTTTTAAAGGTTTGGGAGACAATGCTCGTCCGTCATGGTAACAGGAAACTGGCGATCAGATTAACCCGCTGGTGTGGTAGAGGGGGGCGCCTTGGGGAGATTAATGTAATAGTTAGCTGTCCACCTCCAGATCTTTTTGGGCGCTGTGCTTTGTCAGTACAAGAATACTGGCAAACGTTGAAACTCTATCTGAAATTTGCAGCTGGAAGAGCTCACGCTGTCATCTCTCAAACATATTGCACTTGCTGTCTAGTGTCAGAGTTTGAATGATTGCGGTCGTCAAAGCCGCTGGTTTGAATGAGATCCTGATTAGTGGGGGTCATTTGCATTTGTGTTCTCCGGCTCAGTAGGGTCCGTGGGTGGTGTTCCCTCTGTAGTGGTCAGCCTGTGGCGTGGCGGTATTAGGGGTTGGAAGAGGTTGGTTGAGGGGAATGGAATGAGGTGGTAGCTCCACTGAAGTGTTTACTTTGCATACCATCTTAGTAAGGAATGTATAGGAGTGAGCAGTCTGTGTGGGTGTTTCTCTTTAGAGTTTGTGCAAAAAAACTAACTGAATGTTATGACTGAATTATGTGCAGAGATATGTGTTTTTGTCATCGTCAGGCTGTGATGCATTAGAACCCATAAAAGTATACTAACAATGCATTTAAACAGCTAACTTCCCTCCAGTTGACAGCCAGAAAAGAATTACTAGTCTCAAATAAAGCAAAGCTGATTGACTGGAGATGTTATTTAGATGCTAGCTCCTACATCTGTTTTTTTTTTTATTATTTAAACTAACGTATTTTTTAAACAGGCTCTCTTCTCTGCTCTGTCTTACTCACGCTTTTGCTTTGCCATGACATTAAGGGCATTTGCAAAAGGGAACATCTGAGAATGCCAAGGATGCACTTATCTGGAGGCTGTGTCGCATTTTGCAGTATTAAGTAGCCTATTCAGAGCAATTGTGTAGGTGGAGGCGCACATGTTGTGCAACACATGTAGCGAAGGAAATTGGAAAGAGAAGGGAGGGGGGATGCCTGGGCGTGTGATTGGCAGTGGAAGGATTATCAAGGGCTTTTCAGATGTTGAGTGGCTGTAAATTCTATAGGTGTTCCAGAATTAAGTGAAAGCTTTGGGGTGAAAACGAAACAAAACTGTCACGTCTGCTTCAAGAGTGAAGTGTGTGTGCGTGCATGCGTGTGTGGGTGTGCCTGCGCGTGTGGGTGTGCCTGTGTGTGTGTGTGTGTGTGGTTTATTTCCATGATATTTGCCCTGACATTTACACCCTCAATAGCATATTAAATTTCAGAAATGTTCTCTGAAAGACATTGAACATTGCAACCGCAGTGTAAATGAATGTCAATTATTTTTTTCATTCTGTCCAGCTAGAGCCAAATCTTGGTGCCTCCGTTACTATATTACATCAGGTTTGGTTTGCAACTTGTTTACATTTTATGAAAGATAAGAATGTGTTGCCAGACCATATTGCCGGTTAACCCCTTGAGTAAAGAAAAGCCCAGTTGGGTCTCCAATTCAGGAGGGAGGCTGGAGGGTCAGTGTGGGGACACAGGAGGATGCAAAGCCTTATGCTTGGCATTTGATTGCCATTTTTTTCATTCTTCATTTAGTCACCCCTTGTGTCGCTGTGTGTTGAGTTTCTTTGCGTGGGTCTGTGTGGTATCATTTTAAATTGACATGTCGATTAGCTGGATTAAATGTTCAAGGGTAAAGACTTGAGTCATTTCTGTCTTCTGTCAGGGTGAAGGCAACCTGTTTTTTCGTGTCTCTGTCTCTCTCTCCATGACGTTTTTATGGTTTAATGAGGAGTCATAGAGGATAACAACCCCTTGAGGGAAAAGTCGATTGTAAAAATAAAAAAAGGAGAAAGTAAACTCTCCCTCTCTCACCCCTTCTATCACGTGAGCAAAATAAAGGCCAGATTGCAAAGGCCATGGTTGAGTTTAGATCCCTTTTCCGAATGTTGATGAATACCATAGGGCTTCAAAGCTGCTTGCAGTGGAGCAGGCATCCACCACTTTCACTCAGAGTTTAACCTGGCAACTAGCCATTTCGTGCTGTAGCAAATTCGTCCCCAGATCCTTTTGGTTAAGTGGATGTTAAGTACGCACAGGGGATGAAAGCACATAGGCCTAGGCTTTTCATGTAGGCTACTTCAGCCCAAATGTGGATTTTTTTTTGCCTTGGCAGGCTGTTTATCACATGTCTCTTTTCTGTCTTGTTTCCTGCCTTTTTTCTCTCTTTTGTCTTGTGAATGGCAAGAAGCAGGGTGGAATGTGTCAGCAGCATAGATAAAATTCACGCCAACTGTCTCGGCCATCTGCCTCTGCCATTGTCCGCTAAGTTATGGTAGCATTTTGCTTGCTGGTCTAGTCTGTTTTTTCTGTGAGAAAAATGGCACTCTGGCAAAAAATGATGGATGAAGACACGCTTCTCTGAAATTAGTCCCAAAGAGCACCTTTCTGCCCTCAAGTAGTGTTGCATAACTAGGCAATTACAACCTTGTTGTGTCTCACTAGATTTCCGAGTTTGCCTACTTTAACGATGCAAACCCCAGTGTCAGGTGCTGGAGACTAAGGGGATCTGAGGCCTCTATCAGGGTAACTTTTTGCACATTTGTCAGTTGTTTGATTGGATCTGCAGGCTGTTCTAGCGCTTTCTGGACTTTTTTTTATCTCATCGGCTCAATTGAGTGCTTTGACTCAATATGCCGTATGAATCAGACGGCATCAGTGGCCCAGGATGTGAATGTAGGGCATAATTAATACAGATATTTGAATATATATATATATATAATTTTTTTTACTAGCACTTTCTCTGCAGGTGTGTGTCCTTCGCACATACACACAGATGGCTAGTAGGTCCCTTGGGAGATGGGGCACAAATGAAATTTGATGAGCTGAAGATTGCTGAGCTGAGCAGGCGAGAGGGAGCCAGCAGAGCTCTTATCTCCTATCTCTAGTGCACACTACCTGCTACCTGGTGTTCAGTTATTTGCCTTCAGTTGTGCTGGTGTGCCGGTCACTTGTGTTCATCTGTGTTTTTTTTTAATCACCTGTGTTCCCATTTGGTAGGTGGGCCTGTTGCTACCTGTGCTTTGGATAAAGATGTCTAGTGATTAGGTCTAATTGACCTACTGTATCATAAGCTAGGTTAAGATATGTATATATTTTTTAATAACCTAAATGTTTATAAATATTGTATAAGTAATATAGCTAAAGTAATAATATGTTTTTTTTTTTAAATAAATAAATAAAATGTTTTTAAGTGCCTTGCATTTGCACTGTGCACTTGGAGTGTGCTCTGGGCCTACATATCTGGATCATTGTGACAATCACATTAAGTCACCTGGGTTTGGACTTCGGTAAGGTTGCCTATAACATGACAGTGTATCTGGAACAAGAGCACATTGACATGAACAGGCAAGAGTAGTTCCCCCTTTTTTCTCTTCCATACCCTACTGACCTGCCACGTCCTCTGTGATTCATGTCCACATTCCCTCTATTGTCGCACAGTGTCTTACCTCATCTTCGGGAGTCAGACACTGTCTGAGAAATGAAGTTCAAACAACACAGAATCATTGTTATCAGTGACACACCAGTGTTGCGCTTTTTACGAGCCTTCCCAAGACAGCATTGAAGGCTCCTCCATTTTAACTTCACATTGATTGCAATTGCCTGATTGCAATAGATTGACTTTTTTTTTCATTATCTTTCCTTCCAAGGGCTCTAGAGCCTTGATGCCATTTTGAGTGAGTGAGTGAGTGAAGGAGGCATTACTTTTGCCGGCTAATGTCTCCTCCCTGCACCTCCAACTCATTGCACAATTATTATTTGATTGGTATCCAGCAGCTGTTAGCGCTAGTCGCGTTGTGCAATGCCCTGAGTCATCCCCCAAGCATTGCCGCCACTGTTACCAGTCCTCGCTGAGTCACCCTGGTCGCCAGACCACGCAGGCCTGCTGCAGCTGAGAACATTCTCACTTTGTCTTAAACACCCTCCCCACCACCACCACCACCACCACAAACACAAACACACACTCACTCACACACACACACACACACAAACACACACACTTTGCCGCATTGTGTATCACTTTGTGTATTGCATTGTGTTTAGCTATGTGTAGTATCACAGTGTGTATCGCTTTATATGGGCCCATCACTTTGAGGTGTTTTCAGAGTAACAGGACAGTAGTTTTCAGTAGGGGTGGGAATCGAAAACCAGGTATCAAATAGGACTGAGAATCTAATGCTTCAGTCTGTTGGGAGTCATATGCCTTTGGCCTTATCGGTTCCTCTTATCAATACCGACATGTTTTCAAGATCATGGGCAATAGGTCTTTCTTAAAGTAGAAGTGAAATAGACAACACATTTCCACATGTTTTAGTCCTACCTAGGCTTAGGGTTAAATGAGATATGAATAGATATGAGAATTTATAAAGAATAGGATTGATATGCAGGATCGCTATGAAATCAAAATTGATAAAATCCTATCAATTCCCATCCCTACTTTTCAGGTGGAGCTATGTGTGCTGAGTGCGCCGCTGTCAGAGAGGCTGCCTGAAACGCCAGACTCCAGGAACAGTAGAGTTCAGTTTGAAGTTTTAACTTGGCTGCCTTTGTTTGACTTGTGAGCTTCTATTTACTTTCACTCTCCGCCATCACCATGTAGGGGCATTCAGTCCTAGTGTGGACTCAAGCTCTGCCTTCTCAAAGTTTCGATGATCATCAAGGTACATCAAAGAAAAAAAACAAACACTCCTGACCGAAAAAAACACTCCACATCGAAACTCTTCCTGTATCTTGAATCCAAATGTTAGGCCTAGTTATTTGTTCCTTATGTAATTCACTTGCTGGTTTGCGTTTACTTAGTAGTACCCTTGCAGCACACAGTAGCTGAATTTGACAAGTCACGAAGAAAGAACACCTCCAGTTCCACCAGTTCTTGGACAGCAGAGATTGTCAGAGCTCTTTAAGTGTGTATTGCCAGCTGCGGTGAGAGGAGGTGTTCATCCAGAGGTGTGAGCATTTAGGCTGGGATGTTCTGGCAAGGTTTATTGCAATATTAACCTCATGCCTAGTTGGGAAGGGAACGTTTGCACACAGTGTAACAGTCCCAGAGAGAGTGAGAGAGAAGAAAGAGGGAGAGAGCGCTAATCAGAGTCCTCTCTTCCACATCACCAGGTTGGCGGCATGGCTACACCTTCTGTGTTTACCGCTCCGGTTTGTGGGTTTGTTGCTGATGGCAGCAGTTGGGTACGCATTAGACTACTCTAGAATTCTCTCACCCCTCCGGTCACCAGGGACTCTGTCACTATGGAATCTTGCTTTCTACCATTTTGTTGTTCCATCATATTCTTTGCAAGCCACTGTTAATGTATTTAATGTGTAATGTTTTTTTATGTGAAAGTGAAGTTATCAGGCCTATTAAGACGTGGGTTTCCAACCTTGGCACCAGAGAGGGTGTATTCAGTTAAAGTTTTGAAGGACAACAGTGGCTTAAGTCAGTTGCATAGCTTTCTCTCACAGGTGATGATATGTAATATTATAGCCCAGTGGAACTATGTTTCTTTCATCCATGTAAAGCTTTCTTTTAGAGAAAACGCTGTATAATTTTCTATTTTGTATCGGTCTGCCATAATGAGAATCATGGTAGCTCATGAGGCCAACCAGTTGTTAGGCCTATTGGATGGAAGCAAGCAGATGTCTGTGTCCATGCTGTTTAAGCCAAGCTGTCTAGATTTTTCCATAGATCATGGGACCGCAGCAGTAATTGAACTTGTCCCAATTAACCCTCTTCATGAATGGTATGTTTTGGGGAGCACAATTGCAGATGGGAGAGGGAGAGCCACAGAGACTACAATGGTGATGAGGTCATCCCTTTCAATCTGGGCAAAGCCCCCTGCAAACTCTGGAACAAAACAAATTTGTATGCCTCAGTACCCTCTGCCAACCCCCCACCCCCCACCCTCTTACTGCAGTGTACACACACATACCCTCCCTCAGATACAAACTCACAAGCGTACATATGCACAGTGTCAACACTGGCATTAGCCAGAGCAGGTTAATGATTGTTTGGACAGATACGATTGAAAGTTTGTCTATGTGTCCATGTCCGTGCCCGTGTCTGTGCTTGAGACTGACTTAGCAAGTCTCAGTGTATATACTGTTTGTTCATATGGAAGTGGTATCTGTTCTGTATCTAGTGCGTGCAGTGCTAGCTGTCTGCTTTAGATGGCATAGACTCGAGTTATATTGGGCATGAGTCATCCAGGGCCATATAGGTTTACTCTGTCCTTGTTAAAAATATCATCAGACCTTGACTCAGATATTAATTTATTCATATGGCTGAGGCTTTCATTGAAAGTCAAAACAGTCTTGTCAGGCATTAGGTCAACAGGACCAGGATAATTGCGAGGTCAATTTAATTTTAAATGCCTTGTTCAAGACAAGTTTAGGTAGGTAAAGATACTAGTATTTATCCAGAGGGATTTTTTTTCTCTGTACTTGACCTATCAAGGATTAATGAACACACACACACACACACACATACACATACACACACACACACACACAGGCATTGAGCACACAGTGAGTTGTGAGACACACCTTGTGTTGTTGCTGCTCATTTTTTCAATCTTGTGGTGTTCACTCTCACTAGAAGGGAATTTACCTGATGCTGCAGCAGTCTGTCCCCTGACCCTACACCCTCTCTCTTTCTCTCTCTCTCTGATTCTCACAAGCCCTTACCCTTAGAGGCCAGAGACCGCTCCTCCTCTCATCGATGAACAACAGTGCCAAATCAGACGCGAGACCAGCCCTTCCCAGCCAGGAGTGTTTTGGGTCACTGATTTGGAAGAAAGCTTCAGAGACATCAGGGCATCAGGGAGGGGCAGTAGAGACTCTTCAAACCAGTTGGCTATTGGTACATATGTATGTACTGAAGTGCCCTTATTTGGGGTTTTCAGTGACGGAAGGGGAGCGCTAGTTCCAGCAAAGCCTATGTTCCCCGTGATTTGAGGCATAGATTAATGTTAAGAGTTAGCAGCGGATGCTGTGTCAGATTGTTCTTTCACATCATTAGTTAGGCTACAACTTCCCGCACAGAGTTGTGTTGTGTGGGGGTGTCGTGTAACGTTGCCAACCAAAAATTCAGCCGTTCACAGTTTCTGACTCTCTTAGCCACGGTTTCTCACTTGTGGTATGATGGATTGGAAAGTCATGTGGCTTTAAATCATCATGCAAGCATGACGCAGCGCGTGGCACATGATGTAATCATCCATGTATTTTATGCAGAGGTGGTTTTAGTTTATTGGTCTTGTGGTTTCCTTTTTGTTTGGGGGGAGAAAGGGATTCTCACTCCTGCCAACATGGTTTTTGCTTTTATGGTAATCCCACAGTGCCAAAAAGAACCTCTCATCATCACTCTCTACCCACACACCTGCCTGGATTTGGTGCAGGTGAGAGAAGGGAAAGGAAGCAAGAAAGGGAGAGACAGGATGCTCGCAGCATCGTTTTCCTTCTGGCAGTGTTGCCATAGCAGCAGCAGTAGCAGTAAGGTTGCAGCGATGGAGGCCTGACAATATAATGACAGGGAGGTTTTTTTTTTCTACTCTTTCCCTCCTCTCTCGCTCTCTCTCTCTCTCTCTCTCTCTCTCATGTGTGTGCTTGAAGAGGATAATTAGCACTCATTTTCATTGGGTTGCCAGGCGCCGCCTTCCTCTCCCCTCTCAGTGGAGAGGTGCAAATGACTGGGTCTCCACAGCACCTCCGCAGCACCTGGAACGACACCTTTTCCTTTTCCTGCTTCAGTGGCACAACCAGAAGCGGTTTGTGTATTTCAGGGGTGTGTTTGTGTCTGTGTGTGTGTCTGTCTGTCTGTCTGTGCGTCAGTGAGTGTGCTTGTGTGTGTGTGTGTGTGTGTGTGTCTGTCTGTCTGTCTCTGTCTCTGTCTCTGTCTGTGCGTCAGTGAGTGTGCTCGTGTCTGTGTGTGTGCCACGTGATTGTTAAAACTGATGAGTCACAGGCACAGCGGTGGTGGAGAATAATTATTGACTAGGTCTCTGGACCATTTCCTCTAATCGGTAATTTCCTCAGCCAGAGAGGCAAATGGCACAACACAAGCACACGGAAAGAGGGACGGAGGGAGGAAGGAAAAAAACATGAAAGGTAGAGAAAGAAATAGTCAGAAAAAGGACATGAGGATGTGAAGAGCAGAGGAATGGTCTTGGCCTGAATAATCTGCATTTTTTCCAGGTGGAAGAGTCATTTTGACAGTTTTTCCCCTGTTCTCTCTCCACGATTAAAACCTCTTCCACCACTCCCCCACCTCCTATCTGGAAGCAGGAATGGAGGAAATGTGTCAAACAGGAATGAAAGGCCTCCTGCCACCCCCCCGCCTCCCCAAACACACACACACACACACACACACACACACACACACACATGCACATGCACACAAACACGCACACGCACACACCGCCCTCTTTCTAGACAGTATCTTGTGAATCCACATGTCTGAGACCTTGCACCTCCTAGCAGTGTAATTGCTTGCAAGGGGGCTGTAGCGTGTCAAGATTAAAGCAATAATGAAGTTGGCCACACAGGTGGCTGTGGAGAGGCTGACGGATCGATTGCACAGTTCGGGGGTTGTGGAATTGCAATCAATCCGAGGAACTTTTCCAAACCCTCGCAACAGGAATCCTTCTCCCCCGAAGATAAGTTCCATTCCCCCACTGGCCCTTTCTCTAATCTAATGCAGAGCTGAATTCCTGACAGTGGAGATCACCACCTTATGAGGGGCTACTGCCTTTGTGTCTGCTTACACTCATGGGGGACAGTTGTGGCATTGCCAAGTAGCTGGCTGCGTCTTTCTCTGATGACAGGAATGAGTTTGATGGCCAGCGGCTGGTCGGAAACATCAACGCAGAAAGATGGAGGAAAGATGGAGCATTGCCTTGGGCTCTGGGCTTTATTGTTTTGTCTTTTGGCAGGGAGGAACCGCCCAGATGTCTGTAGACAGGCAGCGGCTTGACCTCCAGACCCTGGCCTTCGTTTTCCAAGCTTCTCTCTCTCTTTCTTTCTCTGGACGATGGCTGAAGGGGTGAAGGCATCCGGCAGAAAGCAGCTTAGCGGCAAGCCCTTTCATTCTGAGGGCAGCTCTTGTTTTATTGTGGTGGTGGCAGTGCTGAGGAAGGGGTGCTGGGAATGAAGAAGAGGGGTGGGGGGTGGGGGGCTGCAAAGCCGCACATCTGTCAAAATGTCACATGGCCTCTTGCCCTGCGGTCTCCATCTCCTTTCTCCATCTCTGTTCCTCTCTCTCCGGCAGAGTGGGGATTACTGAAGGCATGCCTCTTTCTCACGGCCATTAAAAATGCAGACTTGTCAGTCCTGGTCTCAAACAGCCACACATGGATGCGAGGAAACAGTTACGGCCTGTCTCGGGAAATTTTAAATGGAGCCTGCTGTCACTTTGAAATACCACATGAATTTGTAATGGGCATAGGCTTCCATGCAAGTCTTCTATTCTACTGGTTGACAAGTTTGTTGTCAAGGCATGGTCTCTTTCTCAAGTGAACGCTTATAATGTTGGGAGTGCCACATTGTGCCATCTATATTCCACATACAATTCAGAATTACGTATCTAGAGAAATTGCGCATCTAGAGAAAGATTCTAATATCAGCAGTTCTCAAATTCACAGAACTTTTAAATACTTTTGTCAGCCTCCTGAGTTTGTGGACTGAAAGCGTCTTTCCAGGAAAATAAACTGCCACACAAACAAACATCTGGCCCTTGTTGTGGTGAGCTGAAAAGAAACCAGGAAGAAAAGATTGGTTAATTACCCCTAAGTAGATGCTTGAGGGAATGCTGTCGATTGAACTGGACCCAGAGTATTTTTGGGCTCGTACACCCAGAGAGGGTAAAAGCGGAGTTAGAATATTTGCAGGTTAACATACAAGTGCAAAATAAGGTTTTGTTTTATTTTTATTCTGCAAGTAAAATCAAACCGCATTCTTTGATACCCCCATCCTCCCTGCTACAACTTTGACTTCCTCTCAGACAGGCATTTTACTCAAAGCCATGGCAAACCTTTTGCATGCTTCTTCTGTTGTGTTCATTCAGGTGGTGGTCTGGGATTGTAGGTGATGGTGAGAGGCTAATGAATGCATGCTGCTTAGCACTCACTGCTACACTGATTAAAAAAAAGGAAGATGAAATCTACAGACCCCCAGTAGGATCTTATTGTATATGTTGATGTTCGTGGGTAGCCCCAGTCAAGACTGCAGAGGCATAGTGAAACTGTCAGCTGTGTGTGTGTGTGTGTCTGTGTGTGTTTGTGTGTTTTGTGTCCTCGCATACGTGTGTGTGTGTGTGTGTGTGTGTGTGTGTGTGTGTGTGTGTGTGTGTGTGCGCGTGTGTGTAAGTGTTTGTCACGGCTGACATCCCTTTCAGCCATGCTACTTGTCATGGTCTCTTTGCAGTGCTGAATGAAGATCTGTAATGTATAGTGGTGGTGTTGTTGCCTTGGTGGGTATTGAATTAGAGTTATAGATCACATCAATATGGGCCTCTTGGGGAGGGCGCTGGGGGTATGAATGAATAGCTGCAGGAGTGTATATCACTGCCCTGTACCCCCTGGTGTTGTTCTTACTCTGTAAAGGCCAGGAGACATCACAGAGGAAAAAAAAAAAGTCCAAAAGAATCCCCACTATCCCAGGGCTTGGGTCACCTGAGGCCTGCCTAGGCCCTCTTTATGGTGCCTCTGGCCAGGGTGCAAGTGATTTAGAGTCTTCATTAGCACGACCACCCCTGCCGGTGCGGGGTCTCTCATGGGCCCTTGCTGTTTGTAGCAGTGGTAGAACAGAGATGGGAGACAGAGTGAACAGTGTGCCCTCTTTGGCTCCCTGACACTCTCACCTCCCAGCCTGAGGTCTGTGTGCGATATATGGTAAACAGAACAACATTATAGAGATACAAGGCACTGGAGCGCAATGGACTCTGCTGTTCTAAAAATGGAACTAATGATTATTGGTGCATAAACTAAAGCAATGTACGTGAGGTTATTTTTCTGGTTGCAACAAGGTCTTTTACTTTTTTTCTTTCTTTTAAGGCCTTGAGGAATTGTTGAAGGTAGCTCAGCTGGAAGATTGCTTCCTGTGAATTTGATTAAAGATTCCTTGAGGGGGTAGTCTATGATGATTTTAAACATGGCCCTTGGATACTAAGGTTGCTATAGTGAATACTTTACATTGTCCTCTAAATCTTTCAGACATTTAAACAAACCATAATTGTTTAACTTGTGAAAAGTACGCTTCAGAGTAATTGTATAGTTAAATATGGGTGCTGTGGAAAGGAAGATGGATGGAGGACATGCTGCCGAATGAAAGGCATCAGAATGTCAAGAGCATAAAAGAACACAAGATTCACAGTTGTTCTCAGTTCACAGTTCCTGCCTTAGACTGCCTTTAGTGCGTAACCCTGTCCTTAATAGGCTGGGTTAAGTTTAGCAGATTTAGTTTTGTCTAGGCTCTAGTCTTTGAAAGATTGTTCCTTCCTTGTCAAAGCTTATACAAAAAGTGCACTGTGGGTAACCAAAGATCCTTAAGATATTTATTTATTTATTTATTTATTTATTTTTACCTGAACAACAGTTTAATTTTTTCCTCCTAAGTTTTCATGCATCCAGATCAGGTCCTGTTTTTTGTGTTACTTGGCAGGAACTGAAGCACATTTCCTGGTCCTTTGATATATCTGGGTGCCCTGTCATATAGATGAGGACATCCTGTCTTTGAGTTTTCCTTTGAAAGCTCATGTCAGTCGCTATTGTCTGTGCACTAGGGTGTCTGCAGTAATAATTAAGTTGAAAAGGAAGTTAAACTGCACCTCTGTTCAGATGTGATGCAACTGATTTTGTGGCATAATGTCAGACACTCTATTGTGGGTATGGTAACTATTTAAAGTCTTTTTGTTTATAATAAGGTGTGTCTGTCATTGTGCCTGTGTGTTTGTTAATTTATTTGATGGGACATCCTGACCCATGAATGACTCACCACCACCACACACTTAGCCACTAATGCACTCCTTGTACGGTGGGTTAACTGGGGACAGTCATTGGAGGCAGACGTGGCCTACTGGTTAGGGCTTTGGGCTTGAAGCCGAAGGGTTGCTGGTTTGATCCCTGACTCCATGGCTGAAGTGCCCCTGAGCAAGGCACCTAACCCCTTACTGCTCACCTTGCGCCACTGTAGCAGGCAGTCCACTGCGCTGGGTTAGTGTGTGGTTCACCTCACTGTGCATTCACTGTGTTTCACTAATTCACGGGTGGGATACATGCAGAGACTCTCAAAAGAGTATATGTACTTATACTTCCTCTACTACCTCTTAGTAGAGGCAAGCATTAGAAGGCATTTTTTTATTTCACTCTTTGTGAGCAGATTGTGGTTCAATTCTTCACTTCCTGTGGGCATTTAAAATACCTTGTGGGTTCCACTGCAGGGATGACAATCTCCCAGCAGCAACATCAAGCCACTCCAGTTCTGTTGCTGTAAAGCCTTGCTGCCAAAAACCCAAGCCATCTTTGGTAATTGCACAGAGAAGGTTGCATAAAGCCAATAAAAGGTGTTAATTATTTCCAGGGCTTTGACTGCCTGTGAAAAAGAAGGAAAAGACCTTTCAGAGAAGGGTATTTTTTCCACATCACTAAATGCATCATCACATTTTCACAATGGGATCTGAAGAGAATCTCAAATTTTGTCTGTTTTTTTTTAAATTAAATCTTTACAATCACAAAGCTTTTCAGACGCAGGGTGCCTATGCAAGACCCCCCCCACCCCCCGACTCTCCAATTTTGGAGTTAGCAGGAGGGAAAAGAAAAGCGGGGGGGGGGTTAAGTTGCTGTTATGTGCCCTTTTATGTAATGTTATATAGCTTTCTAGGCCAGTGTTATGTTGCCTATAGCTTTCTTAGTAAAGGCAAATGCTATTGGTTTTAGGACCCTGACCAAGTTGTTATGTTCTGCTCTGCTTCACTGTAGAGGAAGCATGTGAATCCTCTCGCGTTTCTTCACAATGTGTGTAACCTGAGTCTAATTGCTGGTTCTCAAGGGTTCCTGCAGGATGCATACTTTCTGTCAACTCTGAATCTGTTTTCATACAAGTCGAGATGCGACTACTCTCCTTGAGCACTCCCAGTCAGTTGAGAAACTGAGGAAAAGTTTTAGATGGGCTTTACAATTCTTCGGGGCAAATGGGCACCTTTGTCGCCTTTGACATCTTCCTTCTAAGTCACTGGCCCTCTGGCATGAGAATCGTAGGACTGTTTTAATGGGCTAAGTGTCTACTTAAAGCACTTGAAGTGGATGAAGCCTCCCTGCTGAGGCAGAAGTATACAGTGTGAAGGTATGGACTTTGTTTGGAAATATGAGCTCATCTGGCAGACTGGAGACAGATATTGGATGTGCATGCCAAGCTTTGCCATGCTTGACTTAAAAAAAAAAAAAAAAAAAAAAAAGAAGAAAAAAATAGGCTAGTAAGCCATGTCTTTTAAAGCCTGATTTTTGACATTTTTGCATCCTTATGAGATCCAGACAGTCAAGCCTGAAAGAGCTTTTCACCAGAGTCTGGCTTTTCAAAACTTGGAACCCATGCATTCTTGCAAAAACAAAAAAGGGACCAGCATTGCAAGTATCATGACAACAAAAAGTGTCTCTCCCTCCCTCAGCAGTATGGATGAAAATAGCCCCAGGATAGCAATAGACTGGGACAGCAAGTGGCCAAAGAACACAAAGCTGGTTGGTTTCTGCGACGCTTTCAAGGGCCTGGAATAAATAAATCTTGCGCTGAAAGAATTTCTGCTGCAGTTTTCTTTTTTTCTCTTTCCTTGTCTTTCCTTCCTTCTGCTTTCCCTTCCTGAGAACACCAGGGATCCTATGCTGAGCAGCTGTTGGATACTGTGGCTTTGGCTGGGTCAGTACTATGGGTTTCACAGAACCCCCCCCCCCCCGCCAGCTGTTTCTCTCTGTCTTTTTTATAAACTCTCACACAAAACTCTGCCTCTCTCTCTCCACCCCTCTCCTACTCTGCAGAAAAATGCAGACAGACCTTTTCACCGGGTGATCAGTCTCCCCTGTGATTTGCTTTCGGATACAGTCCCACAATGCCCCCTCATAGAGCTGAAATGAATCTCCTTGGGCTTTGC
Source organism: Tenualosa ilisha (assembly GCA_015244755.2). Classification (NCBI taxonomy): domain Eukaryota; kingdom Metazoa; phylum Chordata; class Actinopteri; order Clupeiformes; family Clupeidae; genus Tenualosa; species Tenualosa ilisha. Next base: position 1,589,665 of record PYXC01001398.1, on the reverse strand, counting down.
TGAGGCTGAGGTTAAGAACTCAGGTTGAGAAGATCGGGAATAAGGGGGTGAAGTCGTCCTCCCTCTGGCCATGAGTATCTGACATATCTGCTGCTGACATGGCAATAGTTAACAAGAATTTCCTCTCAAAGTTACTCTTACTTTTACCTGACACTCATAAATCAGGTTTAACTAACCTGTTGCTGCTAACCTTAGCCAAACAAGAAAATGTAAAGTAAATGTCTTGAACCATTTTGTAACTACCAAGTGCAACTTCAAAAACTGCTGGATTGTTGCCATTTCTGAACCGTGTTTTCTGGGTTTATTGTTGGGGTGGAAGTTGCTGCTGAAAGGAGCCTCTGTGCTCTCAAGTCCTTGAGAGTTGGTATTGAATAGTAAATGTTTAGACAGGGCAATGGACCTAATCACTGGGGCAGGTTGGACTCCACTGGGGAAAATGCACGAGAGTCATGAGAACCATCCCAGGTTCAGAATATTCAGAAAACATGGCTCTTTCCTTTCTAACTTTCACGGTAGTGCCTTGGCTTAGAGCGTGCTTTGTTGTTGTCAATGGCTGCATGTTTCAGGTGGTTAATATCAGATTTTTTTTTAGTACTCCTGACACACAAGTGTAATGTTTAAGTTTGTAGCATTTGTTGCTTGCATTCCTGTATCGTTGTGCAACAGATAACTTGTGTGATGTGAATGTGTTCTATTGTTTGCATGCACATTGCTCCATCTTGTATGTGTGTGGTTCAAGGAAACAAATGCAGACAATGGGGAGGAAATGAACAGGCGTGTGATAAACGACCGACCAGTGCACCAAAGCTTGGAGCACAAGTCCTGAAATATCTGACCACTTTGCACCTCCCTTATCCGCCACTTCAACAGATGGACGTGCTGTTCTGCTGCCTGTGTGGAGGGGAGAGAACAAACAACACTGTGTGTGTGTGTGTTTGTGTGTGTCAACCACAGGATGTAGGGACTGTCTAAATGTTTTGATATCCTTTTATTTACTTTCATAAATTTTCCTTTACCAGAAAAAAACACCAAGTAAGAGAATTCTAGTGGAGGTAATTAGTGTTACTTTATATGTGTGTGACAGTGCAGAATTAGACAGCCTGGTAGCTGGTGACTAATGGCGCTGACGCACTGACGGCAGCATTATTTTAATATTTTTAACCCCACCAAGGTCACTGTGACACAGTAAAGCACAATCAGATGTGCCCCTCCCCGCCACTGCTGTTTTGACTTCCCCCTCAGCCACTTTTATGATTATCGTGATTATCGTTGCCGTGGTTACAGGCCGGGGGGCGGGGGGGGCAGCCTGGCAACATTCTTGAGGCACCTGAAGTGATACCTCACGATGGCAGCCTATCCCTGCCTACACGCACACGCAAACACACCCCGGGAGCTCCATTAAATTAAAATTAAATGTCCTCTACCGAGGGGGTTAGCTGAACTGTTTTGTAGATGAAGGATTTTTTTTTCTACCTTAGTGCTTGATTTTCCACTTCCTCTTTGCTGTACTGCTCTCTCAGTTGCCGTCAACACGCCGCCTTCAAATGTGAAGAGCAGAACTAATTAGCTTGCTTCTACTCCGAAGTCCCAAAGGACCCTCCACCCCCCCACACCTTTTTTTTCTTAACTTGTTCTCTCTCGGTAAGGCATCACTGCTGAGAACCAGCCCACCCAAGCTGCACCTCTGAGTCCCTTCCTAGTGCCTCTCACTGAAATTAGGTCTCAAGTTCGCAAGCAGAGCACCTGGCTGCTTTGTGGTTTCCCCTGAGGGAAGGGCTGTTGTCAGTCAAACTCCCAGAGGTTGACTGGATGTGAGCTGTCAGGGAAAATGGGAAGCTGAAGCTGAAGCAGCTGACTGATATTCAGCAGATGCTTCTATCTGAAGCGACATGGGCCTGCAGCAGCTGGTTCAGGCATGGAGCCCGGATCGCCCAGTTGTCAGTAAGTGACCTTAGTGCTCCTCCACCAGGAAGTCACTTACAGGAGGAATCTTCAGGAAGCTCCATTGATGGGCTAGGATAGACTGGGATTGAGATGTGGCTCTGCAGATCAGGGATGAGGCATGGGTTGTGTGAGCTACAGAAGCTTAGTCATTCAGCGGCCTGCGGGGGCTTTGTAGAACTTGTACAGTGGTTAGTGTAAAACCATTTTGGCGTCCTCACTGTTTTCTCCTCACTCGGTCTTTATACAGGACAGCCATATTGAGATCGTTGGAGGCTTTGTATAGCTCATGTAGCAGCTATTGTGATACCCTGTCTATTTCCTTTCCTTTCTGCGATCTCTCTCTCTCGCTCTCTTTCTCTCTCCCTCTCTCCCTCTCTCCCTCTCCCTCTCTCTCTATGTCTGTGTTTTCTTCACTGTCTTTTTTGCTCTCTCCTGATTCTCTCTCCTGCTACCCATTTGTCTTGTAGTCATGACATGAAGGCTGTTTCTTTTATGTTTCCTACTGGAGATGTAAAGCTATCCACAACTGTGTTCATTTAACCCATTTCCTACATTCACATGTGTCTTGACGTGTGAGTCTCCGAAGCTTTTTAGACCTGCACATCAATTGGAGGAAAGCTTTTGACTTTGTATTTCCTAAGATGATGCCAGAGTTTTAGATTGAGGGGAAGGTTTTGAGATATAAATAGAGCAGGGAGGCTACACTGGATGTGTTATGCTCAAGACGTATCTATCGTAACAGTTAGCTTCAACTATAATCAGCTAGCTACAACTGACTACACCAGACAGAAATAATATATGCCAGTCTTTCCAATATATTTTTGACGCAACTTCACTTAACACTTCTGTAACGCAGAGTAGCCCTAGGGTAATACAACCGACCTTCCCCTTAAGTCCCCACTTCTGTTCTTGTTTCAGGTCAGCCTTGGAGACGTTCATTGAAGTAAGCAAGCTGCTTTCGATGTGAAGCTGAATCATAGAAACAAGTAAGTCATCAAACACTTACACAAACAGTTTGTGCTCTAATTAGGCTGCAGGAGGGTCTGCAGTGATGCACATATTGTCCGGCTCTTTTTACTTAATGACGGATTTGCACATGCAAGAGGTTGCCAAGGAGACAGGTTTTTGAGGTAAGTTCTGCAAATGATGGGGGGGGGGGGTATCTTGGCTCAAAGTTTTGTTTTGCTGTTGAGGAAGAAGGCACTCGCTGCCAGTAAGGTCCCAGCGCCTCTCAATTATGTGGAGCAGAAGATCTGAGAGATCGAGAAATTAACTCGTGTGTGTGCAGAATCTCCCCCTGGAGGAGCCTGGAGGACCACCTTGCAAACAACACATTAATTTCTCTCTCCTTTCCAAACCAAGCCTCATTAGCCCCGTAGCCTATTAGTCTTGTCCTCCTCCACACCCACCCCTCCCCTTTCAGGCAGCAACCGTTCAAACCCTTTCCATTCAAATGCCTCAAATGCGCATACTCACACACACACACACACATGCACACACACACACACACACACACTCAGTAACAGTTTTGTGTTGTGGAAAGGTGGGAAAGGGACAAGAGTGGGTGACCCTCATTTATCAAAATAAATGTGCACAGCAGAATGTTCCGGCAAACTCAGGGCACCAAATACCCCCACAACGCCCCCACCCCTCGCATTCTCATCTCAGCAGTGTCCCGGCAGCCTTCTGTGGCAGCTATTGTCTCCACCCACTCACCCACTCGTGCTCAATCTCTCACATGAATGCTAGTTCAGGGTGGAAAAATTATTGCAGTGCGCAAACCAGAGGAGGAGAAAAAAAAAAAAAGGAAAACCGAGAGGCAGCGAGGTGGGGAGCAAGAGAGAATAACAGGTGATCTCGGGGAAAATAAAATGGAAGGAAGGTGGGAGGCATTTATCTGAACAGGTGATAATGGACCGCCCATTTAAAAAGCGGAAAAAAATGTTAGCTGAAACAAAGAGAAGCTGATGATCAGAGCAATTGTTGCTACAATGGTGCATTGTGGCCTAGTTCACCAGAGTGCCAATGATGCACTTGACAGTGCCATACCGTGAATGAACTGGCAAACAAACTGTCCAAGTGAAGGACCCTAGAGTAGTCCCACACTGACTCTTATGACTGCATGCAATGTGTCACCTACACCGCAACATAAAAACTGGACTTGCTATTTTGCTTTCAAATAAGATGTGGTATCAGTTCATATATGACTTTGGGTGAATGTCTGCTGCGCTTGTGAGTGTTGCTTTGTGTCTGTTTTACTTTGTCTCCAAAGCAAGACGTTTGAACATAAAACTACCCTGCATTTATCTATTGCAAAAGGTTTTATACATATTAACATGCAGTGATGGTAGTACATAAGGGCACAGTCTTGTTTTGGAATTAACCTATACACTTAGGTGTAACTGTTTACCACATAAGCCAATGAAGTGTAACTTCACCTGCAGAATCACCTTAGACCCGGCAAAGTCCAATATCCAGTTGATGTTTAGTGTTAAACTTTTAGTTGTTTTTGAAGTTAACTGACAAAGTTTGTAGGTCTGCTATTTCCATTCATGTTTGTTTCAAATGAATCCAAGAGTAAAGGTTCAACAAAATCAAAATGTCACTTCAGAAATTGTCTGTGTGTGTGTGTGTGTGTGTGTGTGTGTGTGTGTGTGTGTGTGTGTATGTGTGTGTGTGTTGAAAGCAAATGATGAAATGATCTTTCCTGTGTTCAGCATCTGCCATGGAATGGAATGTGAGAGAGTCATATGATGGTCACTTAGGATGGCCTTGCAACCTTGTGATGGGTTTGTGGCCACAGGTGCAGCCAAGGCTCAGGAATTGAAGAGAATGAGGGGGACAAAAATGTTCATAGGTTTAGCCTAGGCTCCTCTTGAAGTCATCAGAGTGTCCTTCACCCGGAAAAAGAACCATCACTTGTTCAAATGCTTTGCTTTTGTGAGTAATTCATAGCCAGTGCTATAGTGAAATGAATGCAACAAATTTACTATAAAGAGTCTTGAGTACCATGTGAGGCACTAAAGCACTGTGTAAATGTGGTCCATGTATCATGACGCCCAGAGCTTTTGAGATGTCTACTATTGATTAAACAAGGGAAGGAAAGCTCAGTAAAGAAGACTTGTGGGTGATGTGGAGGTGTCCTGGATTAAAGCAAAGTCCTAAATGGTTCACTGGAAAATCAAAACAGTTCTGATCTTGTCCTCCCAGTCTCTAACACAGCAAATACATTGACTCACCCAGCTACTTCTGGCAGAGACTCTGAATCTTCCTGTTCCACAGGTTTGCATCTCCCAGCAGAAGGATGCCTGCTTGTCGTAAAATTGTGTGTGCCAGGTCTGGGATGGGTTTGGATAGATTTGTAGGCTTCACCTGTGTAGTTCTCCCACCCTAACCTGTCACCACAGCTTTTCCTGTCAGCAACAGGGATCAAGAGTTAAGTAGAGGGGTGACATAACTAATGGTGCTGTGATTGGGGGAATTGAATCTTTGTCATCTGGAATTGATCCAGTTTAGTTTGTTAAAGGACTATGAGCCTTGGTATCCATGGCTATTGCCTGTGTTGTCTATGCTAAGATGCTCCACTTTTTGCATGTACCCTGCTTAAGTCCTTATTGAAAAAAGCTGGGATAGATAGCTTTGTTTGCATGCCCACTCCCTCCCCTGTAATGGTAACATAATAGGCTGGGTCCTCTCTGTCCCCTTACAGATGGCAGGTGATATGCAGTGCAACCCTGGCAAAAAGAGTGGACATGCAAGGTTTATTATCTTTGCTATGACCTGCCTTAGATAGGCTTTATGCCTGTGAGAAAACTTTGCTGAGAGCTATCTTTTTACAGCATTTGCTTGTATGTGTTTATAAACTAGCTAAGTAGTAAAGCTTTAAGTGTCCTGTTAGTTTCTGCCCTTGACATTATGATAATGATGAACCAAGAACTGCTTTGCAACTTTAGTTAACTATAGCTGCAGTAGTTAAGACAAACTTAAATGCCTTACAATCTACTCACCCAAAAAAGTGTCAGTCTAGTGTTCAAAGTGATCACAAAGCACTACAGGATTATGTTGGAGTGTTGCGCACAAGTATTAAATAATCCTTGGAGGAACAAAATGTGTTAAAAAATCAGTCACCTTTAGCGTTGATATTGCTTTCCCATTTGGCCATAAGGTGTAATGGAAGTTATATATATAAGTTGTATATGGGAGTGTGCGTGTGGTTGCGCGTGTGTGTGTGCGTGCGTGCACCAGCTTTAGGGATTTGTTCTTAACCTTGGACCATGTGTGTGGGCTCCAGCTTACACACTCAAGATGTGTTAATGCCTCATGCCTCAAGGGTGTATTATCAGGTTGTCCGGTCAAGACTGCACCTTTTTCCACTCTGAACTGTATCCAGCTGTTGTATCAAAGAGGAAAGTGAATGAATTCACTGTCTGTCTTCTCAGGACATACAATGACGCAATTAACTTGGACTTTAGTTTTAAACCACTGAGGCTGTGTCTTAGTGATTACCTGATGTTATATGAGGGTCTGTTTGGTAATATATCGTCATTTTGTAGTCATCTTGATTTTGACAAACTATGCACGGGAATGTAGTGAAAGACCTGAAAACACCCCAGATATCAGGTTCTTTCCTCTCATGCAGAACGAGACTGTCTGTTGTGTATATACCTTTGACATACTTTTGTCCTATAGGTCAAAGGTGTATGAACGAGGTTTAAACAAGACTAAGGTTAGAAGTCTGATGACCACAGGACATGAGCCCTAGAAGAGCATGGAATGTATTGGAAATTCATCTGAATTCTAAAGTTAGTCTGATGAACTGATGATTACTTTGTCTCCAAACCAACACATTTGAACATAAAACTACCCTGTATGTATCTATTGCAAAAGGTTTTATACATATCAATATGCAGTGATGGTAATAATGCATAATGGCACAGTCTTTTTGGAATTAACCTATACATCTGAATTCTAAAGTTGGTCTGATGAATGCCTAAGGTAGTCTACATGTTTATGAGCATCATTTATTTATGGTAATAAACCTCATCATCTGAGTTCATGCTCTGGTTCCAGCAGTGCAGGAGTTACAGCAGCCCACATGAGACGTGCTGGTAATCACAGTGTTTGTTGAAAATAATGGGTCTCTGTCTCCCACTAGGAGCCAAGAGAGAAAGATTAGCCATCTTGTGTTGTGCTGCTGTTCTTTTTATTCTTCCATTGTGCAGTCACCCACTCACTGTTTCACAGGATGCAACGGCCAACTGCAGAGCATCTGACAGGATTGTGGCAGACACATCTTTGCGCTTGCGTTCTTGTCCTCCTGTAGCTGTATGTGCTAGCTTTCCTATTTTCAGGCTTTATTCATTTACATAACAATCTGGAGCCATTTTAGCGCAGAGTGTTTGATTTTCTCTTCTTTTATAAAGTCAAAGTCAAAGTCAGCTTTATTGTCAAAATCCATATGTACAGGTTGCACACATAGGATTTGAAATTACAGCTGGAAAGCACACAGGTTTGATGTTGTCAAACAATATTTTGCAAGTATTTTTTCCTTTAAATGAGATGTCTGTAGGTCTATGGTATGCAGTGCTCTTATTCATACTGATATTCAGAAGTGTATTCTGGAGTAATGAGGAAGGTTCATCTGTTTGATGGTCACTGATGACAGCCTGTTCACACTAGTCATTAGGATGGGTTTTGTGTAAATCTGATTGCAAGTGGCTCATTGTAAATACAGGTGTAAACAGTGACCAAAACAGTTTGAAATCTGATTGCTCAAACCACCTGTGGAGGTGTCTTAAGACACTTGTATCGACATTTTGTTCTGTAGTGTGAATGCTCAATGTGTCCAGTTGTGTCTTAGACCATGATGTAACAAACCAATAGAATTCTAAAGTGCAGTAAAAACAATAAGGTAAACATTGTAAATTCTTAAGCAGCTTGCACACTGTTCAAACAAGCACAGACAAACACAAAGATTCTAAAATCTGCAGTTGCTGTCAAAAGTCTTTAAACACTGCAGCATTCTCATAAATATTACTAGCTCTGGACAAGTGTGCAACAAGTGTAGCCTACTTCTCATCACTTTGCAAAACAAAAAAGTCACTTCATGCAACTGGAAAGCTGTTTTTCAAGTGATGGAAAGATGTCTTTGGTGGATTATCTAGAACCATAAGCTAACTTTTGTCAGAACGGTGATGCTACTATATGTAAAATATATACGTATAATATATTGCTGCCATAGTGTTGTTTTGAACACCGACCAATTATACCGTTGCATTGGTTTAGTATTGCACAATGTGGAGTGAGACAATTATGTCTTCTTTTAGCACAATATCCATACAAGGGGCTATAATAACTTTTATAGTATAATTTTTAAAATGTAATACTGCTGACATTGGCTGACAACAGTTCGGCCCATCTCTGTATGTTTACTTCAGATTATTTCTAAAGGCAGCAATGGTGTTGGATACTGCACTGTAAACGTTTAGTTGTTATCTGAATATTCAGAATTTATAGCCTAGGTCTAATGACATTGTGATTGTATATTTAGCTTAAAGTACTCTTGTAATTCTTTGATGAATATCCATAATTCTCAGGATCCCTATACAAATGTATGCCGTCCGCATTCAACACCCCTTGCAATGCACTATCGCTAGATCACGTAGGCCATGAGATAAAGGTCCAGGACTTGAGTCATCATAAATTTGACAATATGCACACATTTTGATAGCTTAGGATATGATAGTCTATCTTACATTATGTCAAATAGCAACACTGACGTGGAATGTTGTCTGCAGCAGACCGCAAAGATGAAATTGCTGTTTTCGCGACTCAGATAAGATTAGTGATTTAAGGAATGAGTGATAAAAGACATCAAACTTTACAGTGTCCTCTTGTGGATGTTCTGCACCCGAGCTGAACCTAATTATTGAGCCAACGAGGGGTCCGATTGTTTGAGTTCGTTGGAAAATTGTCCACATTGCATGGACATGTTGAACTCTTTGGACTCTGTCGGACTGTGACAAACAAACATGGACTGTCCATCCACACTGATCAAACTGTTCCTGTTCAAGTAATCTGAGACATATTAGAACACTGGTGTGAACGAAATATGTCTTTGCTGACCACTTGCAATCAGATTTACCCTAGACACATTCTAATAACTATTGTGAACAGGCTCTAAAACGCCATGGTGACATTCTAGCACTCACAGTTTACTCACATTTCTTGGCTAGGGTAAGAAAAACACATGGGTCCAGCCCCTTCCTTCCACAGGCATGTCGGAGTCACAGAGTGCCACAAAAGCGTTTCCTGCTCTCAGGTTCACGAGGTGTTTGTTGGTCCTCGCAGAGGGAGTCTGGAGACGAGCGACACAGGGGCATAGACAGCGCTGGCCACTAGCCAGGCAGCTGGCCTTACACACCAGCCCCCGGCCTGAGTGAGAGCGGAGCAGCATCTGGTCGTCAACAGGCCAGCGAGACGCTCAGCACTCTGTCAGACTGGAAAGTGTGTGTGTGTGCGTGTATGTGTATGTATGTGTGTGTTTGTGTTTTAAGGAGGGGAAGACAAGATTTCACATCCTGCACCGTAGGGTTTGCTCTTCTCACAAAGCCACATGGTGATTCTTGTGGTCCCGGATGTGCACCGATGTGCCGTGGTTTTGAGGGTTACAGATTTTCCGGTCAGAGGTTGTTTTTTTTCCCCCTGCTTTCAAAGGTGCTTCCTATGAAATGAATTCCTACCTTTAGGACATAGATATCTCTGATTTGCACACATCTTGATTTCTACTTTCTGTTTTTCCTATCTAGACAAAGAACCTTTTTGGTCATGGTACATCAGCAGTGGAGTTCACGTCTTGTTCTGTTTCTGCTAGGGGTTTCACGTTGTTGCATCTTTTGTTAACCACCATGAACTGAAGGCGTCACATCTAGTACAGCAACACAATCCTACAGTTGGTACTTGTTTTTGAAGGAATTGTGACTTTTTAGATGACTGGTTGATCTATGCCATCCAAGAACACAGGCAATTGGCTGGAAAGCATGTCTTCTTGTTTGAATATCCTGTTAACCGTATCTTCATGCATTCCAAAAACAACCCAGTTTATCATAGACAAGACAGGACAAGTATCTTGGATCAAATTGTGTGAATATTTCTCTTGAGATGTTTTGGATTAGATTGTGTGATTTGGACTCCCTCATCTTTGCACCATGGTTGAGGTGTCAGAAACTGAATGCAGCCATACTTTTAAGTGGTTGATTTTGAAACCATGCTTAGTTGCTCCATCTCCTCTATCACTAAACAGTAATGAATGCATAGAAATCCGTTTTTTTTTTCTTTTCTTTTCTTTCATGCTGTCTTTATGTGTCAGTTTATTTCTTTTCTCCCTCCCCCTCTTTTTCCTGAAATCTCTGCAGCAATGCATAGGCCTATATTCACTACCAAGAAGGTCTCTTGATGATCATAAGCAATAATGTTCTTGGATAGACACTTCGGTATGCACTCAAATATTCCTCCATTCAGATGGCCTTTTTTTTACTGTTTTGCAGACATTTCCCTACCCCAGTGAACACCAGTGATGGGCCCAGTGCGTGTTGCTAAGAGCCCCTATTGACAACGGAATTTCTCACATTGTTGTTGCCTGCAGTGATTTGTAATCAGTTACAGTGAGATTGCGGTCACACTGAGTAGCTCAGTTTGAACCCTTCCCTTTCCTCTGTCAGTCCATCCCTGTCTGCCTATCTGCCCATTCCGTGCTCATAGCCATTATCATTGGCTGTGCTTCAGTTGGGTGAGCAAGCAGGCTCCCAGTGTTGTTTTCTGATCTGAGCATTACTGTCGTCTTAAAGAGATTTGATGGTGGCTTCAGCCGAATCCGATCTCTGGCATCACACCAAAGGTTTTTTTTTTTTTTTTTTCCTCTTCTTCCTCTTTCTTTTTCTTCTGTCTTCTCTCCAGTCTTCTTTTCCTCTCTGCGTGTTTGGCCTTGGAGAGGCTGGAATTACATGCTGCCCTGCTGCCTGACAGGCTCTTCCACTGAACTGTCGTTAATTACAGTACTGAGCGCCCTCTTTTTCTCCTCACCTCCTCCTCCTCCTCCTCTTCTTCTCCTTGTTGTACTCCCATGTTTTTGATCATTGTTTTTCTGTATTCACACTCTTTATCTTACCTCTCGATCTCTTATTTTATTCTCTTCCTTTTGATTAGTCTTTCATTTTCCTGTTCTTTTTCTCTGCATGTTTCCCTTCTATTGTCAAATCTCGTGCTTAGCGAATTCCTGCATGTGTCTATGCTGCATTATTATTTGTGTGTTCTCAAGCTGTGTGTGCATGCGCGTGCGTCCGCCGGTGCATGTGCGCATGCTTGCATGCATGCTGTTTAGACCCCACACCATGTGGTCCCCAAGAATTCCCCATTTGATTGTGTCGCAGCAAAATTTGAACTTGAACTCTGGTTACTCCAATTGGTGCTGCTGCTCCTGTGGTTGCAGTTATTTGCCTTGATAGTCAAATGCATTTTAGGCTCCATGAGATAGGAAGGAAGGAAAGAAAGTGAGAGATTCTGTGTTTCACTGCATTATGCAGCAGTATGTCATTACGAAGGACCTCTCTCTTGACTCTCTTTGCCACCTCGCTCTCTTTTTCTCTTGCGTTCTTTCCCTTCTTTCACCATCTCTTAAAAAATAAGAAAATAAAAGCCAAACAATTTGTGATTGGTTAGAGGGGACCACATGACCACATAGTCCAAAGGCACTGCAAAAAACAGAAGTGGGAGAAGTGAATGGCAGGAAGTGAAGTGAGCCAAAGGTTATAGGAGACAGGTTGGAGAAGGAGGAGCCTGCTGGAGAGATATGGATGGGCTGGAGGGAGAGTGTCCTTCAGCTGGTGGGTGTTTACTGCTGTCACTGCAGGCCCCCATTTCTCTTGATCATCACAAACTCCCAGGAGAGAAATCGAAGCACCACACACACGCACATACACACACATGCACGCAAACAAACACAAATACACATGCACACACACACACACAATATCAGAGAGAGAGAATGCGAGCACAAGAAAGAGGGTGACATGTTCATTGTTCGGCAGATGCTACCATGATCACACACATACGCAGAGCACTGGACACACATGGGCACACACACATAGTCATGCGTTGATGCTTTAACACACTCACACAGGCACTTATTTGATCATGCCCACACACTTGCACAAATACTTAGTGAAGTGTGTGTGTATGTGTATGTGTGTGTGCCCTAAAGGCTACTTCAGCTGTACACCCACACGGCAAATCAATACCTCTTGCCCAGCCTCCTCCCTCACTCAGGCCCACTACCTACAACAGCCCTGCTTCACTCAGCTATTCTTAGACCAGGTGCCACTGCTAAATGGAACGGAATCTTTTAAAAGGGAGAACCTCTGTGTGTGTGTGTGTGTGTGTGTGTGTGTGTGTGTGTGTGTGTGTGTGTGTGTATAAGCTCCTGCTTACCTCTGTTTACTTATTCATTGCTGATGGGGACGGAAATGAAAGAGTGAGAGAGAAGGGGGGGGGGGGGGTGTGAGAGCAAGTGTGTGTGTGACACAGAGAGAGGGAGTGAGAGGGAGCCGTTTCTAAGAGGTGCAATGTGGGTAAATGTCAGTTCCACGCTCTAATCGCGAGGCGATGCAGTTGTCCCAGATTACACACAAGTCACTTAGTTTACGTGCGAGTCTCCACTCAGCTTCAAAGGGACGGGGACTTGGCGCAGCAGGGCTACATTGTTTGTGTGTGTGTGTGTGTGTGTGTGTGTATGTGTTTCCGATTTTCTGGAGCTTCTGCAGTCTGTCAGCACAGTGCAAACCTAATGCAGTCTCTATGATGTGGGCACTTCCTGGGAGTGTATGGTATGTACTGGCCCTATAGGAATACCGGATATTTACATCACTGCCAAGAAATAGGCTAGACTCAGCTCCACCATCAATAATGCATCCCTCACTTCTGAGCAACTGCAGGCCATTTTTAAGGCTCCCCTTCGCCTCAAAACCTATTTACCAGGTTTGAACCCACAACGTCTAAAAAGTGCTGGTGAATGGCTGTAACTCACTGAGCTGTGCTGGCATAAAATTACTTCTCTGTGTGTGAATGTGTATGTACATATGAGTCTACATGGCATGTGCATGTAAATTGTAAACATCGCAAGCCCAACATGCTCTTGGGTGGTAAGGGATGATCTAAAATTGACCCACCAGAGAGCTACCATAGACCATTGATTCTCCATCAATTTATTACAGTAGGGGGGCACTGTACCAACCTTCCACTGTACTGTACCAGCAAAAGATCCACTAAAATGTAAAAGCCCTTTGTGCAGTTTTTGTATGGCTTTGCGACTTTCTTTCCACCCACTTGCAGCACAAGCAGGAATTTCACAGAAGAATTTTCCATTTCAAAATTGTGTCATTGTCCTTATGCACCATTTTTTCTTTCTCTTTATGTCTCTATCCTTTTTTTCTTTCTCTTTATGTCTCTATCCATTTTTTCTTTCTCTTTATGTCTCTATCCTTTTAGACCACCCCCTTCACTTTGCTTGTTTTCAGTCTTCTCCCCTATACACATATACACACACACACACACACACACTCACTCGCTACTCACACACACACACACACACTCGCTACTCACACACACACACACTCACACACTCACTCGCTACTCACACACACACACACACACACACACACACACACACACACACTCATTCACTCACTCGCTACTCACACACACACACACACACACACACACACACACACACACACACACACACTCACTCGCTACTCACACACACACACACACACACACACACTCATTCACTCACACACTGTATAACTTCTCTCTCTCTTTGTCTTTCTGTCTCTGAGATACGCATACATGTTTTGTATCTTTGAATGCGCCGTGGTGTTCCTGGTTTTCTCAGGCTGCTGTCTGTACACGCCATCAGCACACACAGCCCCTGCTGGGCTGACAGGGAGCTGGCATGGTAGCACAGCAGCCAGCTCTTACTCATCCTCTGCTTCAGTGGCCCAGATATATGAGAGGGAGGGAGAGAAAGAAAGAGAGAGATGAGGGGGGGGTGAGATGGAGACAACCTGAGAGATGAAAAGAGAGAAACCCATAGAGAGAGAGCAAGAGAAGGAGGGAGGGAGGGAGATGAAGAGAAGGCAGAAGAGGTGTTTGTGTGGGTGGGTGTTAGCAAGCAAGCAAGCGAGCGAGAATGCAGGCAAGAGAAAGACACAGTGAGAGAGAGAGAGAAAGAGATACATGGGAGGAAATTGAGAGAAGAGAGTCCAGCTGCAGGAGAAAGAGTGAGAGGAAGTCAGGAAGGGAAGGACAGGGGGAAGGGTGGCTGAGTTGGGGGTTGGCTTGGATGGAAGAAGCGACAGACAGACCAACAGACCACCCAACCACACCAGCCACAGTCTGTCGTCTTCTTCTGTTGTGGGGGCAAACTGAACTGCCCACGGGAGCACAAGCAGTTTTATATGATCCACCAGCTGCATTTTCTAGCATGTCCATCCTTCTGTTGTTGGAGATGTTTCTTATTAAATATCTTATCCATTTTTCCCTTTTCTTCCTCCTCACCACCACCTTCCTGGATTATGGTGCATCCAGTGCATGACTTTGTTTGCCTACACAGAGCCCAATGCGGGAAAACGCATCTGCCATGGCTTGCATTCTGACTTGAGGACAAATCTGTCCTTCTTTCGCACTTATTTTTGTCAACACATTAGTCAGTTGGTCACCATTTTCATTTAAATATAAACTTTTGTTGTCATTCAGTTGCTTCTCCACAGTTGCATCTAAAACAGAGTTAATGACATATCCCATGGCAAACTAGTAGACTATGGATAGAGAGACCTAGAGAAAAGAGATACTTTGCTAATCCCAAAGTAAACGTAGGCATTCAATATTTTGTATGACAAATGCCAGACACAAAAAAGTCTAGCATAGTTCATTAATTTTTTTCTAGATCATTGCAGGTCATTGTAGAGTATCTGCAGGCATCTTGGCAAGTCTCCATCTAAAAGTCTGCCTACAACAGGTAATGCTGCTAAACAAAGACAGACATGAGTGCGCATCACAGCAATAGTCAGTTGTGGTTTCACTGCTGACATTTACTCCTTGAAAATCTGGGTGGGAAGTTTGGTGTTTCAGAATTCACCCTGTGTTCACTGTACCCTTTACAAAAGGGCAGTAGGACTCCCAAAGCTCTGTTCACTCCAGCTGCTTTTCCTTTTGGAGTAAGCTCAGCTCCCACTACATTTTATGAAGTATAGTATAAAGTCAGGCTTTGAGTGCATGAGGGATATGTTAGTTCATGGTGTACAGATGGTGAACTAATCAAGTGATGTTGGCTTGGTTAATCAGCACCTTCTCCTCCTGTTGCCATTTTCATTTTGAAAGACATTGGGTTAGATAAAACTGCTGTTGTTAATGTTTCTGGTGTGCTGTTAGTAGTTCAGTAGTTAGTGTTTTCCCTTAGATGTGTTGCACACACTCGAGCTTGGACACACACACAGACACACTCACGCGCACACACACACACACACACACACACACACACACACACACGCGCACACACTTTGATCGGTCAACTTTCTTTTGCATGCACTTCTTTGGTCTTTTTGCTCTCAGGTCACTTTTATACCACTTAGATGTTTCTCTCTCTCATTTTTTCTTGTGTGGTTCAAATAACAGGATGAGGAATTCTGGTGTGGGTGAATGGTCCCTTTGCCTTTGAAGTACAGGAGGTAGTTTATGATATGAGAAATGTGTGTGTGTGTGTGCGTGCTTACTATGATCCTTTGCTTCAGTTGTCTGAGGTGAGTCAAAAGGGCCTGGGCTGTAATCAGTGGGGCGACCGAGGGACATGCGGCGGGTCAGTGTAGGGGAGCATTGCTCCCTGTGAAGTCGTTCCAAAAGAGAGAGAGGTTGGAAGGCAGACACCTCCCACCACAGGTGTACTGTGACTCAGATCAGCAAATGCAGGTGCCAGCTGGTGACTAAGTGTGTGTGTGTTGTGTGCGTGTACGAATGTGTTAGTGAAAAAAGACAAGGAAAAAAATAATTCTGTTTGTGTCAGTGTGTCACCATATGGGGGTATAAGTGATGGCATTCGTGTTTGTGTGTGTGTGTGTGTGTGTGTGTGTGTGTGTGTGTGTGTGTGTGTGTGTGCATCAGTGTGTAATATGTTCTACAGCACAGCCACCTCTCCACCATTGCCCCTCCCCCACCCCCCACCTCTCCAACACACTCGACCGTACCCACCACACTCAGACCCCCAGCCTAGTATTTTTAGTTCAAGCAGCACCACTTGTGCTTCAGAGATGTGCTAACCCCTTCTCCTGTTGACTCTCTCTCTCTCCTTTTCTCCACTTTCTACTGTCAGTCTCTCTCTCTTCTGCTGTCTTTTACTTTCTGCCTCAGTTGGTGTGTCGTCTCCTGTCTACTGGTTTCTTGCCTAGCACCTCTTGAGAACGATGTGTTCTTCTTAAGAGCCCCTGCTTAAATAATCCATTCCAGGTCTTTCTGTGTTGTCAGACTGCAGCCCCTGCTCTTTGTGCTCTGCCTCACTCACCATGTACACCCACTCCTGCCCCAGCCAGCCCTCTCCACATCTCTCCTCTCTGCACTCCTCTCCTCTCTGCACTCCTCTCCTCTCCTCTCCTCTCCTCTCCTCTCCTCTCCTCTCCTCTCCTCTCCTCTCCTCTCCTCTCCTCCGCTCTCCTCTCTTCTCTGCTCTCTCTCCACTCTCCCCTGCTCCTCTTTGCTCTTGGCCTCTCCTCGCTTCACTGTTGAGTATGACCCACTTGGAAGGGTCAAGGTCTGACAGCTTCCAGGAATTTTGCTCCTACGCGCTCGCACACACACACCTGTTGTTGTGTTCTCTGTCTGTACTTTTTGTGCTTGTGTGTGTGCCTGTCTTCCAACCTGTATCTGTCTCTGTCTTGATATCCTTCTTTGTCTCTACTTTTTCAAATCTGCTTTGTTAGTTTTTCTATTTCTGTGATGTAATGTGCTGAGTCTGTCTGTGTGAGTTTCTTTTTCTTTCTTTCTCTGGTAGTTTCTTTGGATTAGCTAAGACTTTGGTGCATTTCCTGCAGAGACATCTTGTATTGAATTCTCCCCTCAGAGACCCTAAACTTAAAGCAGTGCTGTTATTTCCTTTATTGGCTGTGAACTCATTTTAG